>JAOTON010000117.1:947500-970000 GCA_034440635.1 Lepas anatifera | reverse complement strand
TTGAGGCTATTAGATTCACGTACTGAGTGCAAGAATGCATTGAATTGAGGCGGCTTCATGACATACAATGAGTCTTTTCCACCACTTCTAGATACTTCATGCATCTTAAGGCTTGAACTATGCACCACCCATTTCCCTCCCAGGCTTTGATCAGGAGCCTCCGGCGCACCTTCAGTCCGCAGACGGCCAGCACGTCCTCGTTGCAGGGGTTGCCGCTGATGCTGAGCACGGTGAAGGGCACCGGCGCCGAGGCCAGCCGCGTCAGCGTCAGCTTACGCTTGGCGGCGTCGCCCTGCTTCAGCAGCGCCGACAGCTGCAGCACCGCCAGCTTACCCTTCTCGTGGGACACCGCTGTCGGGGGAGGCAGGACGTCAGGGACAGCGCTACCGGTGAGAGTCAGGGGAACCACCACATGGTCTGTGGGAAAATTAAATCGTCGTCTGGGAAAAGTTTCCTGGTCTACACATGATTTTGTACTATCACCTACCTTATCATAATCCTCTCGACACCCACCATTCTTCCTGCTGTGATTTCCTCAGACAAAGGTCAAACATGGCAACGGGCCGATATGCGATTTTTCACACACAACATTTCCATTTTCCCCCACCACGTTCATTTCCGCCCGGCAGCAGCCGTCTGCCGACTGACCGAGGTGCTGTCGTTTGCCGTGCGGACTGCTGAGGCAGCACATGGAGACGCGTCGCACCATGTGAGCCGACACCAGCTGCCGGATGGTCTGACCCTGCTCCCCCGCGAACGTCATCCGCACGTTGTCGAACGCACCCTCCTGCGAGCCCAGCGTCGGCACCTGCGGTACACCCCGGCCAGGGGTCGGCCGGGTGTCAGCATGCGCCTCCCACATGTCCACACAGGAAACACTTGTACAAGAGCCGCTACTTTACCTGACTCCCGCAGCGGCTCTATAAAGAGAATCATACAATGGCACCCGACAAACATGCCCACTTAATAGACTGTCACCCCTCGGGATTTCTACAGTCACACAGGATGGCGCCAGCCCGCCTTGAATGAACCATAGCCTCGTGAAAAGATATAATGCACGAAGACAGGTATGGTGAATGTTTAGCAGACGATGGGCTGAAATAAGACGGTTTTAAACTGGCGACTTTTCACCAAAGCGCTGAAAACACTCCGGTTGAGAGAAAATAATATCTGAAATCGGCTGCTGCTGCCAAAAGGGTCATACACGGAGCGTAGCTAAAAGAAGGCACTAATCCTGAACCGACTGGCCCGTTTCTCCAGCACCATCAGCGACGCACCATGAGAGTGTCGGTGGAGTAGAAGGTGTTCTCGCCGGAGTGCAGCTGCTCCAGAGCTTCGGTGGCCCGCGCGTGGGCGCCGATGGGTGAGAGCCGCCGGCTGGAGGCGGCCAGAGCTGGCAGCAGCTGGCGCGCCAGCTCCAGCACCGCCGGCAGCAGCTCCGACCGCTGCAGCTCTGAGTAGATGGCCGCGCGGTACGGCTCTGTCGGGGCACGGGCTCAGTCACGCCGAGAAGGTTGGTGGGTACCGACACGGCCAGACAGCTCAGCAGAATGAGCTGAGCAGAGTATTCAAAGAAAATACAAATGAAGCCAATCTATACATGTAGGCTGTTTGGAATGGAGCGAACAATGATAGAAGCTTGCCGCGATTGAAAACGAGCGCACTCGTGATATATGTTAACAGCAAAAGGTACCTGCGCAGCCTCTCTAAATAGTCAGCTGCCTTGTTGCGGAGATCCATGGAGGCCATAACGGTAGCATCAAAGGAAAAAACCTTGCCACAACCATCACGATAGCGAATCAGTTTTACTTTCCATATAAACGTCAAATCCAACACCAAGCGCTAGGCTGCAGTAAGTGGTCCGCAGACCCTCCATACGCCGTTCGATCCTCTCCACTGACCAGTGATATTGGATACGGCCAGTGGTGCTGACCCCCTCCTTCACGGACCGGTGACCTCGGATACGGCCAGTGTTACTAACCGAGCCGGTTGCTGAGAGTCTGCCGGGCGCGCAGGCTCTGGTCGCGGCCCTTGTCGGTGCGCTGGTGGCTGAGCGCGCTGTGACGCCGCCGCAGCAGTGACGGCAGCATGGTCTCGGCGCCGCCGAAGCCGGCCGAACCGGCCGAGGTACCGGCCGCCGCCGTCGGCGCCGACTCCACCGGGCGGCTCCTCTTGGTCAGCGCCTGACCACCACGTCAGCAGAGAGGTAAGTGTCCTCTCCGGGGTCTTGGGGTCAGGAGTGCTTCTCACGGAAACACGTTATGCTTTTATGCTTAAAGAACATCTAAGTTACATTGAAAATATCAGTTTTTTTTAGTATGATGAGCGAAATAAAGGTGAGGAAAGACGACGCAGAATTTCACCACCAAATGTCACATAAAAATACCAGTGTTGGCTCAAGAAGCGGGCAGACAACAATTCTGTCGTCCCACGGAAGAAAAGCGTAAGTCCCATTTTTTTTCGATTTTGAGATTTTGGTATCATTCGATGCAGAAAGACATGCTGCATCTACTTATCCAATGATTTGACAAAGTTCCCCTAATTTTCTTGGTTATATCGTCTTTTCAATTCAGTTCCCAGGCTCTGCTATTGTTGAGCAAAACGTAAAAAGCGCTCTCTTGCAAAACCCTCCGAAAATGACATTCGCTTTTCTTCCGTTGGACGGCAGAATTGCACGCGGCACCCCCCTCCTCCCCCCCCAGCGGGCAGCGCGACTCGGTCGGTGTAAGGCCGGTACCTGGCAGGAGGAGTCCTCCTTGGCACCGCAGTCGCAGAAGAAGCTGCCGTGCTTGGCGTAGGTGATGTCGTGGCCTTTGTGGCAGACGCGCACGCAGACGGAGCACACGCCCACCGAGTCCAGCATCCCGCAGGTGTGGCAGTGGTACCAGTGCTGGTTCATGTACTCCTTCTGGGTCACCGTGAACGTACAGAGCTTGTTGTTGAGCGAGTCCTCGTCCTGCGCGTCAGGACACACCGCGGCATCAGCGGCAGGCACGCTGGCTGGCATTGGAAGAGCCATGTGTGGAATAAATGTGTCAACGCCCAGGAGATCAGCTGAGGACTTTCTGCTAAATTCGCATAAGAAGACAAAGATAATCGGCAATGCGGAGACTTTATAAGACCAAGTCGACGTCAGATCTGACAGCTAGCAAAAAGTCACACCAGTGCACAGTCTCCCCACGACACCGTCCGCTGTAGAAGCAGGGGCACCCTGCAGCCGTACCCCGACACGGCGGTTACCGGCGGGAGTGGAACGGCGGGCTTACCGAGTCGTCGGCGTCGCTGTCGTCGTCGTGCAGGTCGTCAGCCCACTCGGTGTCGGCGTCCAGGGCGGAGAGCTCGCCGTCCAGCGGAGGCGTGGCCAGTCCCGTCTGAGAAGGGTGTCGCCAGTGGTCCCCCAGCATCTGTCTCACAGGGGCACTGTCAGTGGGGAACACAATTCCCCAGTATCTGAAGCTGAAATATGGTCAGTGGGAACCACACCCCCAGCGCAAATAAGTTGTTTCTCCGCATCGCTATCAGAAAAAGTAGGGCTGTAAGGAGTGACTTGCACCCGTCCCTACATTCACCTAGCACTCTTACTCTGGCGTCACCTGCCGGATGGTGCAGACAACAAGTAGGAATCAACATCACAATTCAGATTCACAGTATACAAAATACGTATAAAGGTTTCCCGGAATTGAATCTGAGATTCGATAAGCTTGCATCCACAATGCCAATCCGTGCAGAACGTGACATGAGCAAGACAGTCAGAACAGGTCACAGCTGGCAG
This sequence comes from Lepas anatifera, assembly GCA_034440635.1. Classification (NCBI taxonomy): domain Eukaryota; kingdom Metazoa; phylum Arthropoda; class Thecostraca; family Lepadidae; genus Lepas; species Lepas anatifera. The sequence goes on along the minus strand of JAOTON010000117.1, from coordinate 966,228 downwards.
GGGGTGACGTTCACCTTCAGAGCCAGCACGATGTCGCTGAGGTAGGCCATCAGGCAGCAGGCGAAGGCTACCACGTCGGCGTGGCGGCCCGAGTCCACGCCCTCGCCCAGCTTATCCACCACGTCCTTGGCGCACAGGTATTCTTTGCTGCCGACGCGCCATGGCACCGTTACTGCGCAGTCCAATCACCCCGCTACTGGTTCAGAGACGGGCCTAGGATTTCGGTGAGGGGGGGAGCGAGGTCTCAAAGGGCGTCGAACACCAACTGCCTTTTGGGCACACCGAAAGCCACCATCCTGACCTGATCTTTTTAGCGTTTTGTTTACGGGATGGGCGTTTAAGAATTTTTATCGGAAAGTGGAGGAGATAAGCATAAGGCTCACAACATTTCTCGTCTCCCAGGTGAACAAAACACAAAAACAATTTAAAATATCACCAAACATATCATTTCATTTCCAGCCATATTCGCTTCAGTACACGGACCCGTGACTGTTCAATACTGATGGCGTTGCGGTGGAGGCGACACTATGTACTGATGCTGGGCTCGGCGGCAGTACGCACCAGGTTTTGAGCCAGTCGGCGCAGGCGGCGAACAGTCGGACGTGTCCGTGGGCGGCGCCGGCCGAGGCCAGGGTGGCCATGGCGGTGACCAGGCCGGCGTGGCCGGCAGTGAGCGCCGAGGGACGGAACAGCTCGGCACCCATGGCGGTCAGCGTGCTCAGCACCACCGCCGCCACCTGCTCACTCACCGCGCTGCACGCACAGGCGAACGTCAGCCGACCGAGAGGCCAGGGACATCAGGGACCGAGAGATCAAGAGACACACTCACCACACGTACAAGGCAGCACTGCTGGAGTACATGATCACGGGCCTTAACTGGACGCAACGATTCCAACTCCAATTACGTCCTTCGCATACCACAAATATAAAACAGCAACAAAGCCCGATTTTCTTTTTCACCAAACCCTCCCCAATTCTAGAGTCGTCAATATCTATAAAAGGGACGAACAACTTATTCTTAAACATTTTCAACCTTTGAAGCCAGATGCACTCCACATTGCACCCTACAGCCAAGCATAAAGCCACATGGCTACCAGCTTTCACACTCTGGTCGACCATCGGTACCAGTGCACGGACCTGTCCTCCCTGACCAGGTACTGGGTCAGACTCTGAAGCAGCTGGCGGCTCTCTACGCGGTCGTTGCGTCCGGCCAGCGTATCGTCGCCTCGCTCGCCCAGCGATACCACCAGCTTGGCGAGCCAGAGTCGCAGTCGCTCCGGCTCCACCGCCACCAGGCCGTCCAGGGAGGCGCACAGGCCGCGCAGCTCACTGCCCGGCTTATCCACTGCCGAGCACAGGCGACACACTGAAGAGATACCCAACACTGACGCAGCTCACTGCCCGGCTTATCCACTGCCGAGCACAGGCGACACACTGACGAGACATTTAATCCTGACGCAGCTCACTGCCCGGCTTATCCACTGCCGAGCACAGGCGACACACTGAAGAGATACCCAACACTGACGCAGCGCACTGCCCGGCTTATCCACTGCCGAGCACAGGCGACACACTGAAGAGATACCCAACACTGAGGCAGCGCACTGCCCGGCTTATCCACTGTCGAGCACAGGCGACACACTCACGAGACATTCAACTATGTCGCAAGTCACTGCCCGGCTTATCCATTGCCGAGCACAGGCGACACACTCACGAGACATTCAACTATGTCGCAAGTCACTGCCCGGCTTATCCACTGCCGAGCACAGGCGACACACTCACGAGACATTCAACTATGTCGCAAGTCACTGCCCGGCTTATCCACTGCCGAGCACAGGCGACACACTCACGAGACATTTAACTATGTCGCAAGTCACTGCCCGGCTTATCCACTGCCGAGCACAGGCGACACACTCACGAGACATTCAACTATGTCGCAAGTCACTGCCCGGCTTATCCACTGCCGAGCACAGGCGACACACTCACGAGACATTCAACTATGTCGCAAGTCACTGCCCAGCTTATCCACTGCCGAGCACAGGCGACAAAATGACGAGAAATTCAACTGTGTCGCAAATCACTGCCCGGCTTATCCACTGCCGAGAACAAGGGACACACTCACGAGACATTCAACACTGACGCAGCTCAGAGTCCAAACAATGCCGAGCACAAGCGACTCAGTCATCATCACCATGCTCACTGCCCGGATTATACTGGATCGGAGACAACTCACCAGCGGGTTTGTGCCGTTGCTAATCCCTGGTTTACCGTGGGTGACCCGTTGATAAAAAGAAGTGGTGCCGAAATCAGGACCAAAATAATCATGACGCGAGGAGCAACTCCCAATTGCACGGAATCAAGAAACGAATACAAAACAAATATACATGACGATGAGAAACTGGCCGATAAGACAAAGCTGGCCCACAAAACCAGAGAACTGCCAGCAGCTTTCTGAGAACAGTCACTGCCCTCAGCACCGGGCTCCCTCACCGGCCTGGAAGAGCTTCTCGCAGAACTTGAGGATGAGTATGCCGTAGTTGGCGCTGAGCCTGGGGCTGGAGGCCGACAGCAGCAGGGTGGTGAGGAAAGTGGCATCCTGCTGGTGGGCGGCCGCCAGCGCCGCGCGGCCCGGTGCCGACTCCAGCATCGTCTCCAGACACCGCACACACTCCTCACACACCGACTCCGGCATGTCGCTGCCGGGGAGACACGGTGTTAGCCAGACACCGCACACACTCCTCACACACAGACTCCGGCATGTCGCTGCCGGGGAGACACGGTGTTATCCAGACACCGCACACACTCCTCACACACAGACTCCGGCATGTCGCTGCCGGGGAGACAGCGTCATCCAGACACCGCACATGGTGCTCGAAGTGTCCTTATAGTTGCTGCTGAGAGACACCCACGTCGCACCAGCATAATACGACGGAGGAAATTCCGGCACACACGAGTCCTGGATCAGATATTAAACTCAACGGACATAATTGATCACCGCAACGCTATAATATCTGGTTACTTACTAAGAACCTTTGCACCAGAAACATATGGTAATCCCGCGGCTGAATATCCAGCTCTCTACGACTCAGTCTTCCCAGCAGGTGCGTCGCGTCCACTCACGCGTCTTCGCCGACCAGTTTGACGATGGCATAGACGTGGCGGACCACCAGCCGGCAGCTGGCCTGCTGGAAGCCCTCCGAGTCGGCCGCGCCCACCAGGCCTTCCACGTCGAAGTGGGCCGCCGCCGACTCGCAGCTGAGATCCAGCAGCAGCGGCAGCAGCACTCGTGACAGCTCACCGCGCGCCCGCTCCTCCGCCGACCGCAGCGCCATCTCCTCCGCCGCCCGCACCCTGGCGGCCGCACCGGCAAACTCAGGTCGGACGCATGCCGCAACGTACCGTCTGCATGGCAAATATCATTCCTATCCGGCGAAGCTGGGAGATCCAGTATTTAGGATGTGAATAGTCCCATTCTTAGTCACCATAATGAAGGCTTTAGGTTGCTTTAGGTTTACCCCACTGAGTAAGGCTTTGGGTTTACTCCAGTGAAATTATCGTGATGAGTAGACGTTGTGCCCCCAACCCTCTCACACTAGACGGCTCAGCTCCCATTTATTGCACACTGGACAGAAACGCCATTGATGTTCTAAACAACCGGTCTATGTTGGCTGTCTTAATTTTCACATGGTCAGGATAGCGAAGAAATCGAAAAGCAAATTAGCTCACAAAGTTAACTGCAATCCACGAACACAGGCATATTGCGATGCTTCGGGTGTTGTGCTTAAAACAAAACGTACCTCGTAAGTCAGCTGTGGTTCACCACGCCAGTCCTCGTAAAGGTTCGGTAGCCCAAGTAAGTTAAATACAAGTTACAGTTAGAGTCATTAAGATACCATACCTCCAGCTAGCAGGTAAGCTGGTGCTAAGCGCAGTTAGCTTCGGTTAGCTTTGCTCAGGTTAATTTAAGCTAGGCTGGGTCAGCACGATAAAACTCAAATGGGCCAAATTATACCTCAACTGATACAAATACTTGAAGTGTCGATAACCCATTGTTCGATATCAGCATCTAAGTAGTAGTACAAATAACTAAGGCGGTGGCTCTATCACTCGTACTGACAGCCGACCCAAAGGTCTGCAAAATGTGAGGAGACGACTGTGGCTCTGCGGCGGCGCCCGTACAAAGCGGCCCTAGCGAGCTTCACCTTCTAGAGAGCGGCCTGAAGCTTCGTATTCTCTTCATACTGGCAAGCATTTCGCTGAAACGAGACAGCGCCAAACACAAATCAGTGCTATGAGGCACAGGCAGCAAGCAAACTTACCTGGAGGTAGAGAAGCGCAACAAACCAAAACGGATAGTTCAGTAAGCAATACTAAGAAGCTACGCAGTACTCCAAATATGCAGACTAGATACAGATAAAACTGAAGGCGTGCCGTGCAAGGTAAAAATCCAGCATGACTAGTGCTACAATGCCGAATTCGCTCCCCAGAGAAGAAGGTTTCGGAAATCTGATCATTTTCGTCTTCATTTTCGCATGTGGTCTCTTCAAAGTATTTTGACTGAAGGTAGGAGCCACTGCCTCAATATTCCACCATGATAAGGCTCCAAGCGCCACATGGGTATTAGCAAGCTATCAGTCACGCAATTTCAACACAGGTGCAAACGGGCGCGGGATCAAGAGGCGGTCTGGTTAAGCGTTAAAGTTAGAGTTTGAAGTAGACGGATGTTATGCGAAGGGACGACCAACAGAAAAGCATCGTACACTGATATAAATTGAGCCAAAATTACAACAAAACACGGAGGTGCAACAGCAAAAAGGTTGTTGAAGCTAGCTTCAACGGTCTAGCCAGCCACGAGGGTCACAAGTGAACACACAAGCTGGTACAAAACGTAACAGCAGAAGCGGATTTAGACAGGGCCTGCACACCAGGCGCAGGATCTCGACAGTACTCACGTGAAGAGCGATTCGGCCAGGCGGACCAGACAGTGCAGCAGGTGCTTTAGCGAGAGGCCGACGCTGTGGGCGGACAGCCCCGACAGGCTGGAGACGTGCGTCATCACCACCGAGCTGACGTACGCCTCCGAAGGCAGCGGCAGATCACTGTAGCGCGCCTTCTGCCGGTCGGCGCAGTCGCAGTACGTCACTGAGCAGGTCCCGGGAATAGTTCTAACCTACTGACCAGGTATTAAAAAACTGCCAGTGGTTTATACATCATTAACAGATGTGATCCTTTCCTTTTCACTTTTTGTGATCCTTTCCTTTTCAGGAATTAGAACACAGAAGTATTCATTCTGAAAGATTTCTTCTGGTGACTGTAACTTGCCTCTGCTACCCCAGTTAAAATGTCAACAGATCACTGCCAGACAGAAGTAAATCAGGCCATTCTGAGCAAGCTCGTGGACCCCACAGTTACCCAGTTGTGAGAGAAGCTGAAGTCGCCAGTGGTGGCAGCGTGCCAATCGTCGAGGGTGCGGCGCAGAGCCGCCGGCAGGCTGGAGGCGGCCGCCTCGGCCAGCGGGAACTGCTGCGCCGCCCGCGGCGACACCACCTGCAGCAGGTGGCCGGTGGCACGCAGGGTGCAGGAGGAGGGCGGCGTCGACTCCGACGACAGGTCCGACGAGCTCGGAGAGTCGGCCAGACACTGCAGTAGACTCGACCTGGGCGACAGCGGGTACAGGTCAGCCGCGGTGGCGCTGCGTGCAGGGATGGTGGACTGTCCCAGCTCGGTACTTTAAAGAGTGCACTCAAGCTCCTTAGTTGACGATCGATTTTAGAGCAGGTAACTGCTGTCCATTGCCTGTTTTAGTTTCAAGCCACAAACGCAACAGCACCCGCAACAACGTCGATGTCAGTTAAGCAAGACCGTCCAACCAGTCAGCTGTGGTCCGCTGAACCCACCTGATGAATCCAGCCACGGCCTCGATGAGAGAGACGACGGCGGGCAGCAGTCGCTGGGCGGCCGAGTCGGCCTCGCCGTCGGTAGCGGCGGAGGCGGCGGGGAGGCGCTGGTGCCGGAGCCGGAGCGGCGGCTGATCACCGGGCTGCTGGTGTCGGCCGACTCGACGCTGGCAGGGCGGCCGGCAGACTGGTCCAGGCTCACCTGAGCACAGCGGCGGCGCACCCGTCAAACCACTGACAGAACCGGCCCGCCAGACAACGCCACTGACAGAACCGGCCCGCCAGATAACGCCACTGACAGAACCGGCCCGCCCGACAACGCTACTGACAGAACCGGCCCGCCAGACAACGCCACAGACAGAACCGGCCCGCCGGACAACGCCACTGACAGAACCGGCCCGCCAGACAACGCCACTGACAGAACCGGCCCGCCAGACAACGCCACAGACAGAACCGGCCCGCCAGACAACGCCACTGACAGAACCGGCCCGCCAGACAACACCACTGACAGAACCGGCCCGTCCAGACAACACCACTGACAGAACTGGCCCGCCAGACAACGCCACTGACAGAACTGGCCCGCCAGACAACGCCACTGACAGAACCTCAAACGCCACTGACAGAACTGGCCCGCCAGACAACGCCACTGACAGAACTGGCCCGTCACACAACGCCACTGACAGAACCGGCCCGCCAGACAACGCCACTGACAGAACTGGCCCGCCAGACAACGCCACTGACAGAACTGGCCCGCCAGACAACGCCACTGACAGAAACGGCCCGTCACACAACGCCACTGACAGAACCGGCCCGCCAGACAACGCCACTGACAGAACTGGCCCGCCAGACAACGCCACTGACAGAACTGGCCCGCCAGACAAATCACTGACAGAACCGGCCCGCCAGACAACGCCACTGACACAACTGGCCCGCCAGACAACACCACTGACAGAACTGGCCCGCCAGACAACGCCACTGACAGAACTGGCCCGCCAGACAACGCCACTGACAGAAACGGCCCGTCACACAACGCCACTGACAGAACCGGCCCGCCAGACAACGCCACTGACAGAACTGGCCCGCCAGACAACGCCACTGACAGAACTGGCCCGCCAGACAACGCCACTGACAGAAACGGCCCGTCACACAACGCCACTGACAGAACTGGCCCGCCAGACAACGCCACTGACAGAACTGGCCCGCCAGACAACGCCACTGACAGAACTGGCCCGCCAGACAAATCACTGACAGAACCGGCCCGCCAGACAACGCCACTGACACAACCGGCCCGTCCGACAACGCCACTGACAGAACTGGCCCGCCAGACAACGCCACTGACAGAACTGGCCCGCCAGACAACGCCACTGACAGAAACGAACCGTCACACAACGCCACTGACAGAACCGGCCCGCCAGACAACGCCACTGACAGAACTGGCCCGCCAGACAACGCCACTGACAGAACTGGCCCGCCAGACAAATCACTGACAGAACCGGCCCGCCAGACAACGCCACTGACACAACTGGCCCGCCAGACAACGCCACTGACAGAACTGGCCCGCAAGACAACGCCACTGACAGAACCGGCCCGCCAGACAACGCCACTGATAGAACCGGCCCGCCAGACAACGCCACTGACAGAACTGGCCCGCCAGACAACGCCACTGACAGAACCGGCCCGTCAGATAACGCCACTGACAGAACCGATCCGTTAGACAACGCCACTGACAGAACCGATCCGTTAGACAACGCCACTGACAGAACCGATCCGTTAGACAACGCCACTGACAGGACCGGCCCGCCAGACAACGCCACTGACAGAATCGGCCCGTCAGACATCACTGACAGAACCGATCCGTTAGACAACGCCACTGACGGAAACGATCCGTCAGACAACGCCAAAAGACAGAACCGGTCCGTCATATAACAAAACTGACAGAACCGGGGGTCAGACAACGCCACTGACAGAACCGGCCCGTCAGACAACACCACTGACAGAACCAGGCACAGCTGTACATCCGACACCCGAGGAGCTGCCTACGAACGATAATGAAAGCTCCGGAAACTGCTCATCTCTACCGTTTCTCTACCGTCTCTACCCCTGAGCCATTCCGGTCAGACAGGGCACTGCCAGTTTCCCGCCGGTGGTGAGCCGCCGCCGTCCTGACGGTGACGACGGCGGCTGTAGCTGAGGTGCGGCTGCTGGGCTGACCTGTGTTTTGGCGACGGCGGCGTGCAGCGCCACAGTGTCCAGCAGACGAGGCCGCTCGGCGGCGCGCAGTCGGGCCGCCACCCTCTCCACCAGCTGCACGTCTCGGCTGACGTCGGTGGCACGCTGGCCCGCCGTCTCCAGCAGGGAGTCGGCGCGCGCCGCCGCCACACCCTGCTTCACCAGCGCGTCCTGCGCAGGCGGCACCGACAGCGGGGTCAGAGAAACCAGACAACGACGCGGGGTCAGAAAAAACGAGGCGGGGTCAGAGAGACCACACAACGAGGCGGGGTCAGACAAACCAGATAACTAGGCGGGGTCAGAGAAACCAGACAACGAGGCGGGGTCAGAAAACCAGATAACTAGGCGAGGTCAGAGAAACCAGACAACGAGGCGGGGTCAGAGAAACCAGATAACTAGGCGGGGTCAAAGAAACCAGACAATGAGTCGGGGTCCGAAAAACCTGACGAGGCGGGGTCCGAAAGACCAGGCAACGAGGCAGGGTCCGAGACAACGGCCCAGACGGCGGGATATGATGAATCAATACGTGCTACAGGGACAATCAGCCTCGGGACAAAGAGCTGGTGCAGAAGGCAGGGTCAGACAATCAGCTCTGGCAGAGGGGCAGACGACTTAGTCAAAGCACAAAAGGTACAAAACCGTTCATGGCGTGAAACTTATATCATGGGTATTTTCAGAGAACATCCCTATCGAAAGACACACATCACCCTTCCCCTCTTCACAAAAAAACTCTGATACGTGAGCCCTATTACTGCGAGCCAGTACTTGCTAGCCGGCGCACATAAAGTTAAGCCCCACCATCCAGGGACAACGCAGGCTAGCAGTCTCCGAACCGGACTCGGTACCTTGATTCCGCTGGAGTGCAGCTTGTGTCCGGCCCTGGGCCCCCAGACGAGCGCGTGCAGCAGCCTGGCGGGCCCGTCAGCCCCCGGTCCCGAGCACATCTCCTCCAGGAACGCTTCCGACGGAGGCAGCGACGTGCACAACCTATGGGAACAACATTGAACGTTAGACGGTAGTCACGGCATGCATCACAGCCCCGGCATATTTATAGCCATTTGTATTCGACTCCTCCCAAACGACAAGCCAGAGGAAATCGCAGAAAATAGCACACATCTCCCAAACGTCAGCAGGCCAGTGGGAACATACATCATCGCTTTGTCAGTCATCACAACGCAGCCCACGCCCCGACGTTGCGGACGAGGCGGTGTCAGCTGAGTACGCACCGCCAGGCGACAGTGAAGCAGTAGTGGACGCTGGCACGGCCGGCGGCAGGCAGCGGCGCCCTCCGCCGCTCCAGGTCCGGCTGTCCGGCCACCCGCAGCAGCCCCACCAGCGCCCCGTAGAACGCCCGGTAGCTCAGCGCGTCCGGGCTGCTCAGCAGGAAACTCAGCGCCTGTCACAGTGGATGACCAGAAGGAAACTCAGCGCCTGTCACAGCGGGGGGTGACTCAGCAGGTGAGGCCCAGCAGGAAACTCAGCGCTTGTCACAGCGGGCAGTGACTCAGCATTTGACAGAGGCTCAGTAGGAAACTCAGCGCCTCTCACGCGGGGAGTGACTCAGCAGTCGACAATCAGCAGGATTCAACACCCGTCGCCGCGGAGGGAGAAGCTCAAAGGTTAACACAGGCCCAGCCAAGAACTAATACCGACATCTAGTCATGATGAGTGAGGCGCAGGAAAGTCAGACGGCCCGGAACGATCCCCCTGGGGTCTAACCAAGACGAAGATGTCAGCTCTCTGCTGCCACTCTGATCAGCCTATCCCAGCAGTCACCACACCAGCTTCTTTTCTGCTGGCCATGGCACCACCACTCGCCACAACACCCGGCGCTGGCGAGTTGGCACTCACCAGGCCGTCCAGTCGCGGCGGGTCGCCGGCGATGACGTCCACGTGGGTCAGCTTGTAGAAGCAGGGCGCCTCTCCGGAGCGCACCTCCGGCACCGACGACACCTCCTTACAGGGGATGTACTGACGCTCGGCGCCCGGCACACGACCCAGCAGGTTACACTTCACCTGCAGCCAGACCAGACGTCACAGACGGAGCCCCGACTCCATCACGGCCGCGTCTGGCCGGCATGTTCTTAGGAGTAAGTGACTGCAGTGCCGAGAACATGACCATAAGACGGGCGAGAACATGTACTGCTGATTTAACTCGAGCACAACACAATGACATTTTGATTAGCATAATGTTGTTCCAAAGCAGGTAGGCATGCCTCTCATAAATAACACGCCCTGTTTCTCCTGCTCCTTCTTCACGCTCACTGGTGCCCTCTCACCTGTTCAATGAGGAAGACGGGCGCGTCGTAGAGGTTGCGCACCATGTACTCCAGCAGGACGAGCAGCCGGGCCAGGTGCAGAATCTGCGCAGCGTACATCGGGCCGTCCAGCACCGACGCCACCTGCGCACAGACCGCGACCGTAAACACAGGCCAGCTCCGACCGCCGGCTGCTGCTGCTGCCCGACCAGGCCTGGCGGAGGCAGACGCTCACTGGAGAGCGCGACGAGACAGAGTTGAGAGAAGGCGGTACAGACCACAGGCGGTGATATTAGCGTTTCGTTCTCCGACGCCCTTGTTCTGATTCTTGTAGCGTTGTACCCCAGCACTAGCGCCATTACATCCTTACCTTGATGACAGCGTCGGCACACTGCAGAAGCACAGTCTTCTTCTGCATCAACTCCAGCGAGTGGAACAGGAACAGTAGCAGCTGCGCGTGCTCCACGTTTAAGTCTGCAAAAAATGCAGGGATCACTGTAAACGGTGGGTCCGAAAACACAGAAGCTAGCGGAGTGCATAAAACGTGAAGCAGTGAAACATGCACGCGAGTAATGAGTAATCAGCGGCAGCGACTCATCTGAGCCCCGTGTTCTCTTGTGCTCGCGCCGTGACCTACGACAGTCGATGTGAGACGGGATGAGGGGGGTATCTCAAAGTATATCAGTAAAAAACACGGTAACCCATTCACAGCGGACACTGAAGCTATCGCAGATATACATTCCAATGGACAATTTTCCGCAGAGTGTCTGCTACCTATAGGCAGCCGGGAATTGGATGATAAAAATCAAGCAAAATCAAGCGGCGTCGCTGCGCAGACTCCGAGACTGACCGTCGTTCTCGCCCTCAGTGGGGGTGGTGATGTACTGGGTGATGGTGCGCAGGAAGTTGGACCACAGCAGCGCGATGGCGGCGCGTCCGCCCGGCTGTTCACCGGCCGGCGTCTCCTCATCCTCCCCAGCAGCAGCACCTGCCGCACACAGAGGCGTGGAAGGGCGGCACCGGACAGGGCGCCAGCTAAACCCATCAATTCTGAAGCGGGACGTGCGACTCACCATTCAACCATGTCAGTAAACGTAGTCTGTGGATCATTCATACACACTCTCAGGCATTGTGCAATGTTCTGGATTAACGAGAATTAACAGGAGTGGTGCAATGACCTATGGTGTACCACAGCCGCAGTGGGACGGCGCTGCCTACCTGCGCCATGATGGCCAGGGCGCGCGGGTTGACGCTGAGTGGCCGCTCCACATCAGCCGCCCACGGACTGACCCCCAGCTGGGCCAGCAGCGCCCGCTGCAGGGGCGCGCTCAGCAGCCGCGTCGCCAGCAGGTTGTGGGTCAGCCGCGTCAGGAAGCCGCTGAACTCCTGACACAGTGACGTCATGCTGCCGCTGCCCCAGGGACCGGCCAGCGCGCCTGCCGCCCGTGCAGAGGGCGTCACACTCAGCAACCACCAGGCGGCACACTCAGAAACAGAGCCTGCTGAGACATGGTTCAACACTTGCGTATCTACCCAGTGTTTTCGTTCATGCATTATTTTTCCGACATCGTCGTGCCAAAATACGTAGCCCGAGAGAAAACAAAACTGATCCAGGAACGATGAGCGACCAACGTACAATTTCTCTATAAAAAATACATGTTCGGCCCTGGAAGTATCGCAAGAGGCAAGCCGGGCGCCCACCTGAGCCGACGTCGCGGACGATGGCCGCCAGCAGGGTGACCTGGTGCTCGGTGAAGCCCTGGCGCACGTGCCGGCGCAGCTCCTCACTCTCCGAGTCCAGCAGCTCGCCGTTAATAACGCGCAGCACGTGTGAAGCCAGCGACATGAACTGTCGGCCAGAGCCAAGTCAGCACTACGGATGTAACGCATAGCCAGCGACATAAACTGTCGGCCACAGCCGAGTCAGCACAGAGGCCGTAACACATATAAAGCGACATACACTGTCGGCCAGAGCCGAGTCAGCGCCACAGCTGTAACACATTGCCAGCGACATAAACTGTCGGCCACAGCCGAGTCAGCACCACAGGCCGTAACACATAGCCAGCGACATACACTGTCAGCCACAGCCGAGTCAGCACCACAGCTGTAACACATAGACAGCGACATACACTGTCGGCCACAGCCGAGTCAGCACCACGGCTGCAACACATAGCCAGCGACATAAACTGTCGGCCACAGCCGAGTCAGCACAGAGGCCGTAACACATATAAAGCGACATACACTGCCGGCCACAGCCGAGTCAGCACCACAGCTGTAACACATTGCCAGCGACATACACTGCCGGCCACAGCCGAGTCAGCACCACAGCTGTAACACATTGCCAGCGACATACACTGCCGGCCACAGCCGAGTCAGCACCAGAGGCCGTAACACATATAAAGCGACATACACTGCCGGCCACAGCCGAGTCAGCACCACAGCTGTAACACATTGCCAGCGACATAAACTGCCGGCCACAGCATAGTCAGCAATGGTACCATTAACGAACAGCGCCGAAAGTACAAGACGCGGCGCACAGGAATGAAAGAAAATTTTCTCGCATCTTCGCGCATGAAATGACCAGATCAGAATGCAGTTCACGTCTGAGGTCTGAGGCTGGATATCTCTTGTAAAGCAAGCTCTACGAACGACCCAAAAAGTCTATTAAAGAGGTCCATGGGTGCTACACTCACCCCACTCCCAACCTATCCATCAGGATCTCTACCCAAGCTTTCAAAGCAGCCTGTCAGTGAGAGGGCTTGCTGTAATTTACCGAAGTTTATAAAAACGACTTAATGACCCATACCTCAAACAGTTTGGTTCTCAGCATTAAACAACCTCGACTCGTACCAGTCAACGCAAACAGACCCCAGCCATCCTGCACCCAGCCGCTGAAGCGGCGACAGCGACATCTAGCGGCGGGACCGGCACTCACGCCGTGCGGCTCGCCGCGCTGCGGCACCAGGCTGGTCTCGGTGGCGGCGGCGGCGCGGTCGGCCCCCGCCGCCGGCTCGGCGCCGCCTCCGGCCCCGCCCGGCGGCGAGGCGCTGCCGCTGGGGTACAGCGTCTGGAGAAACCACTGGCCCAGGATCGAGTTCGAGTCAAAGTCGTCGTCTGGGGACGGGCAGAGACTGAAGTTAGCAACGGCGGACGTGGCTGCTACAAAACTGACTGCTAACGGTAGCATAATCATGATTGCTAAGGCATCTAAATAAATAACACGGCTGGATTAGTAACAGCAAAACAGACAAGTTGACTCACAAAACTACCAGGTCCAATAGATGCATCCAAACAGAGTTTGTATGATAATGCTAACTAGCTAGATGAGAGCATCCAAACATAATAGATGTCCTACCAAACTTATCAGCATTCTTAATCCTCCGGATTCAAAACCGAGTCCAGGTTTTAACCAGAGCACTCCTCCCACTCACCGGAGCTGGCTTCGTCGCCGCTAGAGTCGTCCACATAGAATGAGGCGGTGAAGGCGGGCCCAGTGGCCAGGCCGAACACGTCGCCTCCCTCCTGTCCCTCGGAGGCGCCGGCTGCGCCTCCCAGCGCGCACGCCTTCCTGTAGGCCGTCACCGCCACGTTGAAGAGCAGCTGGACCAGGTTTGTGGCTGAGAGGAGAGCCGCAGCGCGCTGGCCGGCCGAGCAGGCGGCAGCCAGCGCCGGAGGACCGCCGGACGGCAGCGGCGCCCCCGAGAAGACGGCCGTCTCGGCGCGCACGTCCGAGAGCAGGCTGGACAGCAGCGTCAGAGCCTGGGACGTCAGAGCCACGGCCAGCACGCCGAACCCCTGCTGACTGCGGCGCGGAGGGACGCAGGTTAACACACCACCCGGCTGAGGGATTGTACTGCACAGACACGAGACTTTTGGATACAATGCAAGACATTGAAGATCATTGCCCAATCAGACATCGTCATAGCTCAGTCAGCACCTTAGTAATACTCAAAAGTACGCTCCAAGATAAGGGACACACTTCCCCGTCGCCACACTTCAGTGACTCGTGCTCACACTTTGGTGAGGTTGATCCTGTTCTCCTTGGCCTTGACCGGCGACTTGCCGCGCTCCTGTTTATCTCCGATGGCGCTGACGGCCACCATGAAGGCCTGGATGCCACGCAGCAGCAGCAGCGCCGCCATCAGCTGTAGGTTCTGGACACACTGCCGGCCACGGCACACCTCCCCGTCACGCCACGCCGCTGTCTTCTGCTAGTTATAGCGCATGGCTGCGACACAACTGGCCAGGTTTCTTTGTACACTGTCACGCACATGTCAAAATTGAGATACAACGGAATACCATCTAAAGCGGTGATATGCCACATAAACATTTCAGAGCTAATATCAAACACCAGTCAGGTTCACTTATCGCCCATCCATAGGTAATGTTCTCCACGTACGTTGTCGAGTGGGGCGCGGCCGAGGGATCGCCACAGGATCGAGTAAACTATCACGATCACCCGGTCGACAGAAACACTCACGTGTCCGCCCGCGCGGGTGGAGGTCCGCAGCACCGCCTGCACGGTGTCCAGCACCTCCAGCGCCCGCACCACCACCTCCACCGCGTGCGGTTCGGCGGCGTCGGGCGCGGTGGCGGCGGCTCCGCTGGCGGCGGCCGTTAGAGCCGCCAGCAGGCAGGCGGCAGCCAGTCTGCTGAGTCGCTGCTGTCGCGCCGCCGTCAGCGGCTCCAGCAGCGGCAGCGACAGCGCCCGCCACACCATCGTCACGTCAGCGCTGACCGCCTGCAGACTGTGGCCGCCGGGGCAGCCGGGGCGGGGTCAGAGCGGCACCGCGGAGGGTAGAGCGTGGCCGGGGCAGGGTCAGAGGGCCACCGAGGAGGGCGGAGTGTGGCCACGGAGGGGTCAGTGTGGCCAGGGAGGGTAGGATGTGGCCGGGGAGGGGTGAATGTGACCAGGGATGATAAGTGTATGGCCGGGGCGGTGTCAGAGAGCCACCGAGGAGCGAGGAGTGTGGTCGGGGCGGGGTCACTGTGACAAAGGAGGATAGGGTGTGGGGGGGGGGGGGAGTGAGGCCAAGGAGGAGTGTGTGGCCGGGGCGGGGTCAGAGAGCCAGCACGCGGGAGCGTGGTCAGGGAGGGACCACACCACGGCAGGAGAGAATCCAGCGTACGGCAAACATAACGTCATGGCCTAATACAGTCAGGAGAATGGAGATACAAACTCAAACGGAATGGACTAAATCCTAGCAGGGGTAGCAACAAGCGGCGATGGCTTAAACACAATGTAGTAAATACGCTATGGCTATCATGACCACACCGGTGCGGTGGCGTGCACCATCAAGTGCTAAACTTATCTACACAGAATATGGAGGCTGCGGCGGCGCCCACCTGGAGCGGACGGCCACGGCCTCGGTGAGTGTGGCGGGCAGCTGCAGCGCGCCCGTCTGCATGCTCTCTGTGTAGCGGGAGAGGAAGCGGGAGATGTGCGGCAGGCTGCAGCACATCTCCACCAGCACGTCTCCGGCGCCCAGCAGCTGCAGCGCCGCCTGGTTCCTCTCACAGAACAGCGCCTGTCGCAGCCACGCCGTCAGCAAGGCGGCCGCACACAGATACAGAGGTTCCAGCGTTGCTGCACACACAGAGCACGGACACAGAGACACCAACGCCGCCTGGTTCCTCTCACAGAACAGCGCCTGTCGCAGCCACACCATCAGCACAGACACCAGCGGCGGCCGCACACAGACACAGAGGTTCCAGCGTTGCTGCACACACAGAACACGGACAGAGACACCAACGCCGCCTGGTTCCTCTCACAGAACAGCGCCTGTCGCAGCCACGCCGTCAGCGGCGTCAGCACAGACGGACGGACACTAGCGGCAACCGCACTATAAGACTCAACGACGGATCAGCACAACAAGCGCTTAGACAAAGCCCGGCCCGGTGCAATTGACGAAGACAGGCCATCCGAGGCACGACGTTGGCAAAACTACACTCAACAATGATATCACACAATTGCATCCAAATCATACGTACAATGCTAACATAGTCCCAATGTTCCACATCTTTTCCCAATAATCCTGACAAAGATAGGTTGCCACATTGGAACTCATCATAGTTGTTGGCTCTTGTCTCTCGCTTGATAATCGAATCCCATCATTGCTGCGTGGTGGAAGCATGGATACCTGCGAACTGTCCACAACAGTATCAAGCATACTCGCATTGCTGGGTGGATGTACGCGGTGCACCGTGCGTTGCTTCCCTGACGTGTTCGCCTTAGGAAGGCCGGGCCTGCTTGGCTTACCTTGACCTGCTGTCCCCCGGAGGCGGCGGTGTCGGTGCTGTCGCTCAGTTCCGGTTCGCTCCCAAGGCTGTACATGGGAGAGGCCAGGTGGTCCAGCAGTGCCGCCGACGGGTCCACACGGGACCGCTTCGGCTCCGACTTCGCCGCCGTGTTCTCCTTCTCCGCTGCACAACAACCCACAGCGCTACAACTTTGAGCACAACACGGCAATGAAAAGCGTTGAGGATCAGAGTATCAGAAAGTAATATTTTCTATCACCAGTCCGTGTAAATTGTTATGAGTTGAATTAACAAGGGAATGTGGTGACAGGGAGATTATAAGGTTGGACACCTATGAGACTCCAGAGTAAAATCCGTAGAAACTTCACGTTTGCAGAGCTTAAACCGAAACATAAAAACTTTTTCCACAAAAGCTATTGCCGTGCTGCTCACTAAGCACTCACAATTAGCCCACACACAAACAACAGAAGACTGGGTGAAAACCTGGACTGGGAATATACCCACCTGGTACACTAGTCCTGATGTGTGGCGGAAGTTTGGCCATTTTCATGGCGGCGACCAGTGTGACATGATCCGAGTGTTCCAGACCGCCGCCCTGGCACAGCAGCCGCAGACCGTCCATCAGCTGAGCCCGCGACAGAGGAGACGCCTGTCGGCCGGGGCCCGGAGACAGGCCACGCAACATGTGCGCGCCCAGGATCCGCGCCGCCGCACACGCCCCGCCCATCTGACTGGGCAGCACTGCCGGGAGGAAGCAGAGTCAGACGCCTACATAGACGGAGCACTGCCGGGAGGGAGCAAGGTCAGACGCCTACAGAGACGGAGCACTGCCGGGAGGGAACAGAGTCAGACGCCTACAGAGACGGAGCACTGCCGGGAGGGAACAGAGTCAGACGCCTACATAGACGGAGCACTGCCGGGAGGGAGCAGAGTCAGACGCCTACATAGACGGAGCACTTCCAGGAGGGAGCGGGGTCAGACGCCTACAGAGACGGAGCACTGCCGGGAGGGAACAGAGTCAGACGCCTACATAGACGGAGCACTGTCGGGAGGGAGCAGAGTCAGACGCCTACATAGACGGAGCACTTCCAGGAGGGAGCGGGGTCAGACGCCTACAGAGACGGAGCACTGCCGGGAGGGAACAGAGTCAGACGCCTACATAGACAGAGCGCTGCCGGGAGGGAGCAGAGTCAGACGCCTACATAGACGGAGCACTGCCGGGAGGGAGCGGGGTCAGACGCCTACATAGACGGAGCACTGCCGGGAGGGAGCAGAGTCAGACGCCTACATAGACGGAGCACTGCCGGGAGGGAGCAGAGTCAGACGCCTACATAGACGGAGCGCTGCCGGGAGGGAGCGGGGTCAGACGCCTACATAGACGGAGCACTGCCGGGAGGGAGCAGAGTCAGACGCCTACATAGACGGAGCACTGCCGGGAGGGAGCGGGTTCAGACACTTTCTTCTATGGGCCAGGTTTTCTTATTTGAATATATCAGTCTGGACAGACACCTCTTTTGATTTTCGAACTGCTGACTAGTTTTTGCTGGATTTTTTTCTCTCAATGTAGCTCAAAGACATCAACTGCAACTTGTGCCATCGTCAACATGACCCTGCATCATGCACGTTCACCAGTTTCCCAACCGGAGACGTTGCAGCACTCACGGTCAGCTGCATTCTGGGTGATGTAGTCAGCGGCCAGCAGAGCAAACGTCGAATAGAACGTGTCGTACTCCGCGCCGTGGTTGATAATGTCGTCCTCACTGAAACATCCATCAACACATTAATGAGACTGGAAAGCTCTCCGTGAACGACATTAAACCGGTAGGTAAATTTATCAGACAAATACAAATTACATGTACCACCGAAGGCATGCACGCGTTCGCTACCAGTTTGTTTTTCGAAACACCCTTTTGTTCACACACTTTTCCCAGTCTTATCCTTGCAACCCAGATTTGTCTCAACTATTCCTGGGTCATTAGAGCCGGCACTTGCTCCTGGCACCACTAGTACTGATTGGATTCACCTCTATTGTTAGCAGTTTATCATTGGTGGCAGCCCGTCATATGAGACTATGTAGAGACCCGACCTC
>JAOTON010000117.1:862500-942500 GCA_034440635.1 Lepas anatifera | reverse complement strand
ATCAGCTCGTGGGTAGTCCTGATGACTTATCATTTTGTAGGAGTGGCCCTTGGGGTCTTCGCGCCGGCTAGGCGGCGCCCGCTGCGGGTGATCGAGTGGAGCAGCGGAGTCTGGGTGTGGGATGGCCTCTCTGGTGCGGCGGCAGCGTGGGAGTTTGATCGTCGCCACCGTCGTGTGGGCAGGACGCCACTGGCCGGTAGGATTTCGGAGTTGCGGATGCTGTTGGTCAGCTGATGTGATAGTTTCTTTTTGCGGCTTATATATTGAACATCGAGACATTTAATAGTGGTGCATTACGCTGGTTAAAGGGGGTTTTCTGAGGATTTGTTCGATGACTGATGGATTTCGAGGTGGTGTTACGTAAGGGCAAATCTGGGGAGATGTGATTTATGGTGGAGTACGGAATGTTGATTTTGTTGTTTGCTCGGCAGCAACCTTCGTCTTTGTCACTGTTCTCCAACGGACAATAAAGGTCTACGGCTGGCATCTGCGCGTGTTGGTGGGCGGCGGCGGTCACACATTGAAACTCTACATTTTAATTAAATGAATTTTTGGGCAACAAGAATGCATCCAGTTACACTTCCAACATCGGCACTTTTTTGTATGGCTGGTCTACGGCGTGGACTTACGAAAACGCCGTCTTTACATCTAGTAAATAAAAGCGGCATCTTTAGGCTTTTTGAAAGGCAGGTTTCATATTCGTTATTGACAAAACATTGTTAGTCTTCCTCTCTGTGTGCTTTTAATTGTATAATTTTCTAGTCTGTAAGGACTTAGAAAATTAGTTTAGAGCAATTCTTGAAACGCAAATTATGTAGCTCATGCGACCGGCAAGGGGCAAGCAATCAGAAATTTAAAGTAGTAGCCGCTCTGACGCTGTCGCAACCCGCCGCGCCTGGCTGATTGTAGACGAAAGGAAGAAACAACAGCAGCAGAAAGAAGAAGGCTGTAGCTTCGATTAGATTGATAGAAAGCAGCATATTCATATGAAGATGAGTATATATGTGAAGAGGAGCAGGGGAATTGACAGGTAAAGAAAAGAACCTTTTAGCAAGAGTCTGGAAGAGTTTATTGCCATGATAGAAAGTTTGTAGTTTCGTCTGGGTTAGTTAAGTGTAAACCAAGGCTCTACTGGGCCCTAGCATAGGTGTATGCGAGGTGCAGTGATTGAGGTCAGGACTGGCCTCCAAAATTCCGATAACTATAGGTATAGGAGGGGCGTTGTCCCGGACAGAAAAAAACTATACACTGTATGCTTAGATAATTAATTTTGGCACTAGGTATTGCATGAAAAATCCCTTTTCATTTCTCACTACCTGCCGGTCTCGGAGGCCCTCTCTGCAGAGTTGGTCTAAGGGGGCCCCGAAATTTCGTCTCAGGGGCCATTTAGAGCGATTCGTGTGGGAGAAGAGAGGAGGGGCACAAGAGTTGGTCTAGGGAAGCCCCCCCAAGAGTTTATCTTCATCCCACAAATGTTAGTCTTGGTGGCTCCCAGAGTTCTTTACCCCAAAGGTTGGTCTCAGAGGCCCCCCCAAAAAGTTTTTTTGTGGCAATTCACCAATTCCTTAAAAAATAATTGGAGACTGCATCAGGGGGTTTCAGTTCGTAAACATTTACCTGCTTAGCCCAAATTTTTCACATGGTAATGGTCAAACAATTCTGATTGGGGGCGATTTAAAAATATTTACTTTGAGAAAATTAAAGGAAATAGCCATCACTCAGTTCAAACAACAATTTGAGAATTTACCAGCTGAGTACCCAAATTGGGAAATTTTTACTCCGCCATACATTTTGAGAGAAATTTTCCACTCACTCGCCATACATTCCGAGCTGAATTTTCCACTCGACACCCTAGCGCAAAGCCTATTTTGGGTCACTGTCGGGAAACCGCACGAGGTTTCACCAATTTGCATGTATGACCCCTTGTTCTTGAACTGTTATCCCGGTTGAAGAACACTGAAGCATCTAGGTCCATGGAGCCCCGTAGGATCTGGTAGACCATTATCATGTCGTCCCTTCTCCTACGATAATACAACGAAGGGAGCTCTAGTTCTCTCAGCCGCTCAGTGTACGATAGGTGTCGCAGTTCGGAGACCAGCCCAGTAGCACGGCGCTGGACCTGTAACTTCCGCTGGTCTCCTCTGTTAAACGGCCCCCAGATCAAGTTCCTATACTCGAGATGGGGGCGAAACAAGGCCTTGAAAAGTACGGGTAGAGTTGTTCTGTTGATAGTTTGAAAGGAACGACAGATTATGGCTAAGATCCTATTTCTTTTTGCTGCCGCACTAGAGGCCTGCTCGCGAAATCTTAACTCTGGGACAATGAGGATTCCCAGATCCCTTTCCAAAGTGTGAGTCTCCAACTCCTGTCCCTCCATAACATACTTGTGGTGACTATTTTGAGGACCAAAGTGCAGAACGGCGAGTTTTGCGATGTTAAATAGGAGTTGCCAGGTATTTGACCAAGCAGAAGCTTCCACGATTGCGGTCTGGAGAATCTGTACTGAGCTCGCGCTAGTTAGGGGAGCGCATATCTTTGTATCGTCCGCAAATATTCTCATCTTGACGCTGAAAGAGTCCGGTAAGTCGTTGATGAAAACCACGAACAGAATGGGACCCAGAACCGACTCCTGTGGTACCCCACCAGCAACAGGCATCCAGTCAGACGCACACCCATCCACAACCACGTGTTGTTCCCGACCTTGTAAGAAGTTCCAAATCCAACCCAGAAGCTTACCTCCAACGCCATAACTGTTCAATTTCAGAAGAAGTCTTTCGTGGGAAACAGAATCAAAAGCTTTATGGAAGTCCAGATAGATAGAGTAGAAGGTATTACCAGCCTCTATGAAACTGCTCCAATATTCCATCACCCTCAACAACTGTGAATCGTAAGGGCGCCAAGGGCGAAAACCGTGCTGGGCATCCGATAGAAGGTTGTTATGGAAGAGGTGCTGGAGAAGCTGGTCTCGGATGAGGGACTCTAGTACCCTACAAGCAATGGAAGTTAAGCTTACGGGTTGGATAGTTTCCAGGGTCCTGTTCCGCTCCCTTTTTAAAAATGGCAACCACCGAACCTTGCCTCCACTGACATGGAAGGACACCCTCATCAACAGATCTACGGTACAATGTAGCCAGAGGATACGCTAACTGATCTGCTGTATATCGCAGAATGCTTGGGTGGAGGTTATCTGGACCTGGTGCACCGGAAGCTTTTAGCTCGCGAAGTTTCTATCTTACGATTTCAGGGGTGATCACAATGTCGCAAAGGCTGTCTGCTTCACAGCGCTGCTGAAAAGTAGGCATATCGTCTAGTTTTTCACCGGTAAACATCAATGAAAAGAAACTGTTGAGAATGTCAGGCCTTCCTTGGACCATCATGCTGGATGGCACCACCACCATCCATCAACGCATCTACCCTGGGCTTCGTCTTTATCCTAGAGTTGACATGACGCCAAAAGGGCTTGACAGTGTCCTTCAGACAACTAATCACTCGCAACTCGGCGTCTCTAGAAAGTTGTCTAGTTAGTGAACGGAGTTCATTACTCACTTCAGAGTACCTAGCAAAATTCAATCTGCTTTCGATTTCGTTCTGCGAGAGCCTGTAATGAGTCCGAGTTTGGTTTTCAGTGTCACCTTCCTCAGTGTCACCTTTCCTGGAAATATCGCACCAGGTTGATGAAATTTGCACCACTCGCTCATGTCTCCAGGGGTACTCACACCGACGAGATCTCGTAAAAATGTCATACTTTGCACACTGGGGAAATGAAACCTGAAGGTGCCTAACAGGCAAGGCCTTTAAATGAAAAGGTAGAACGCTCCGCTCTAAAAATTGCAACCTCTGTTTTACGTTTGTGACGTCAGCAATTGCTCTCGAGGTGTCGCCGCCCATTCATTCCATTAAGTCCGCTACGGATCGTGGGGTGTTCGTACGGTTTCAAGATGCATCTGGCGAGGGTTTGACCCAGGATTCATTACCCCACGTCCAAAAAAGCAGTATTATTGCCTCTAACATGCAACCTATCTGCTGGCTGAGCCCCTTCTACAATACACAGCGGCAGTGCGTTGCTAAGCATTTCCAGGCGATCGCTGACGTTATCGCCATGGCGAATGCCAGATTTGCGGTTTCCATTTTTGGCCTATGCTAAAAAGCCGGAGCACAACCCCCTGCCAACAGGTAAAACCCCAGTCTGCAAAGTATGGCAGTAGGCCAGACGAGTCCCACCGGTCATCTAAAATTCTCGCACCACCAGCCTCCAAAAATTCGCACCAATCTTGCATATACGAAGGAGAAAAATGCACCCATTCCTTCCCACATGATACCTACCTCCCTTAGGTACTACTAGGGGAGACATCTCAGCTTTGCCAGATAGACATGGGGTTCTTTCTGGAGCAGAAAAATTCCCAAGATTCCTAAATTTCCCCAGATTCCTGGGATCTCCCCATGAGGAGGCTGGGCGAGGGATTCTTGGCATGGGCGTATCCAGGGAAGTGGATTCCGGCCATGGGCAGATCCAGGGAAGGGTAGAAGACGGGACCCAACAAAATAAAGCATGTGTCATTAGCGGATAGAGGAAGAGATAATGTTAGGGCGCACAACTGAGCAGGGCATTCCTGGCACAGGCGAATCTAGAGAAGGGGATTTAGGCCATAAGCGGATTCAGGGGAGGGAATTAGAAGGGACCCTGTAAAATAACATACCTGTCACAGGCGGATTCAGAAGGGTTACGTCATATGGGGGGAGCTGCCAGGACACATCTCGACAGACTCGAAAAAATTCAGCATAAATTTCTTATTTGGCTCGCTGCTACGGCCCGCTTTCCCTCAACATCTTTGGCATACACAGACCTTCTGAAATTGTTCAAAATCACTAGTCTTGCAAATAGAAGATCTCAGTACGATGTTCTTTTCGCTCACAGAATTCTCACTGGCAATGTGGACTCTGCCCTCCTGCTCGGGAGCTTCCCACCCCGTGTCCCTGCGCAAAACACGAGAGTGGGAAATAGAACTTTCCTACACGTACCTTATGCCAGGGTGGAAACGATAAGATCTGGACTGTTTTGTCGTGCTGCCTCTGCAGTGAACTCTTTCTCACTGCCTGCCAACGCGCAGACCCTTTTAGATCCACTTTTGGCCAGTTCAGATCTCAGGTATGCACGTATGTTAAACAGATGCCTTAGTGATTCATGCGTGTTTTGTTTTTATGTTTTATCATGTTTTTTACCGTGTACCATTGCCCTGTTCATCATCTCATCATGTATTTATCAATGTGTTTACCCAAATTTTTAATTTACATCTAGACCATGGCCGTTGATTACTGGCATACAATACAATTTTAGTCATTCGTGTATGCCATGTCCACCTCATCGGATATTTTAAGCTCATGCATGCTGTGATATTGGTCGCCCACTAAGGGTTACATGAGCATCGGTCATTTAAGCGCTTATTTACATCATCTCTTTTATTGTGTTTTGTAAATATGTGTGTTTTACCAACGTGACTTGAGCTGTAATTGGGGTTTACCTGTTGCTCATCAACGATGAATAAATAAATAACATACCTGTCACAGGCAAATTCAGAAGGGTTACCGTGCTCTACAGAGCAAGGGATTTCTGGCATGGGTACATCCAGGCTAGGGGATTTAGGCCATGGGCGGATCCAGGGGAGGGAATTAGGTGGGTCCCTGTAAAACAAAGCATTCCAGTCATAGGCGGATTCAGGAGTTGCAGTGCCTCAAGCAAGGGATTCCTGGCATAAGTAAATCCAGGCTAGGGATTTACGCCAGGGGCGGATCCAGGGGAGGGATTTCGGTGGATCCCTGTAAAACAAAGCATTCCAGTCATAGGCAGATTCAGGAGAGTGCCGGTGCTCTGCAAAGCAAGGGATTTCTGGAATAGGCGCATCCAGGGTAGGGGATTTAGACCAAGGGCGGATCAAGGGAAGGAAGGAGACGGGACAATGTAAAACTAAGCACACTTTTCATAGGCGGTTTCAGGAGAGTTGCAGTGAACTACAGAGCAGGGGGATTCCTGGCATCAGCAGATTTAGAGAAGGGGATATAGGCCATGGGCGGATCCAGGAAGTGGGAAGAAAAGGTGGCCCTGTAAAACTAAGCACACTTGTTATAGGTGGATTCAGGAGGGTTTCAGCGCACTACAGAGCAAGGCATTCCTGGCATAGGCGCTTCCAGAGTAGGGATTTAGGCCATGGGCGGATCCAGAAACATGGAAGAAAAGAGACCCTGTAAAACAAAGTATATGTGTCAGGCAGATTCAGGAGTAGATAATGCTAAAGTGCACTACGGGGCACTTTAGGGCAGGGGATTCTTGGCATAAGGGGATCTAGAGATAGGGATTTAGGCCATGGCTGGATCCAGGGAAGGGGAAGTAGGCGGGATTCTGTAAAATAAGGAATACATGTCACAGGCAGCTTCAGGAGGATTGCAGTGAACTACAGAGCAAGGGATTCCTGGCATAGGCGCATCCAGGGAAGGGGATTTAGGCCATGAGCGGATCCTGTTTTACAGTGTCCTGTCTGCTTCTCTTCCCTGGATTCGCCTATGGCCTAAAATCTTTCCTCTGGACCCGCCCGTGCCAGGAATCCCGTGCTCTGTGGTGCACTGTAGCAGTTTCCCCCTGAATTTGCCTGTGACTTGTAAACTTTGTTTTACAGTATCCCGTCTGTTTTTCTTTCCTGGATTCGCCCATGGCCTAGATCCCCTTCCCTGGATACAAACCAGGACTCCTCCTTGTAATGCACCAAAACTCTTGAATATCTTGTGAAAAAATGCCTTATATTGTTGGGTCTCCCTTCCCTGGATCCGCCCATGGCCAAGACCCTTCTGATTCCGCCTATTCCAGGAATTCATTGCTCTGTAGTGCACCGCAATCGTCTTGAGTCTGCATATGATCCGTATACTTTCTTTACAGGGTCGACTTCTTCCCTTCCTGGATCCGCCCATGGCCATAATCTCCTTTTCTGGATACTCCTAAGCCAGGAATCCCTTGCTCTGAGCAGTTTCCCGTCTACTTCCTTTCCCTGGATGCGCCTATGCCAGGAATTCATTCCTGAATCCGCCTATGACACATATGCTTTCTTTACAGGGTCCTGTCTTCTTCCCCTTCCCTGTATCCGCCAATGGCCTAAATCCTTCTCTGGATCCGCCTATGCCAGGAATTAATTCCTTACTCCGCCTATGACATGTATGCTTTCTTTATAGGGTCCTGTCTTCTTCCTCTTCCTGGATCCGCCATGGCCTAATCCCCTTCCTGGATACGCCTATGCCAGGAATCCCCTGCTCTGTAGTGCACCTTAACTTCCCCCTCCTGAATCCGCCTATGGGCCTAAATCCCTCCCCTGAATTCCCTTTCTCAGAGGAAGGCTAATCTTAAAGGGAATGTGGCACCTTCACAACGTGATTTTAACTGAGATAGCCAAGTTGTAAAGCAGGTCGGAAAACCCGGTACTCCATATTTCATTTGTCTTCGAACTCGATATTTCCGTACAAAAAAGCTAAAACCTACCTGAAACTAGCCCCCTCAGCCCCCCCGTCGCCGGCGGCCATTGTTGTGAGCTACTGGTGTGACGACATATGCTGACGTCCCGATGAGCATCAGCCAATCGAAGCCCTTGAAGCGTTTCAAGTATGGTAGTGGTTACCAGATCGTGACATCATCCACAGGCTGATATTTATTTATTTTTCTAGAGGAGTATTTCTTAAAAACCAAATATTGAGCTTATTGTACATTTTTCAGAGAAATCGTGAGTGGTTTCATTATTTTTTATTAAAAATACGCCTAATAACACTAAATTC
Source organism: Lepas anatifera (assembly GCA_034440635.1). NCBI lineage: Eukaryota > Metazoa > Arthropoda > Thecostraca > Lepadidae > Lepas > Lepas anatifera. Next base: position 934,691 of record JAOTON010000117.1, on the reverse strand, counting down.
CAGGATTCGACCAAGGTGCCACATTCCCATTAAAGGGAGATACGCGAAAAAATTACTATTGTGGTTTCTTGCTATTTGAAAGATCCTGATCACGAAACTATCAATTATTTTTGTATCTTCGGCAAAATTTTGGGAGGCCACTCACTTATTATCGAAATAGGTTAACAGTTCCGATAAAATGCTGAAACCTTCACCCATCACTTACTTTTCGAAAACCATTTGAAGTTGAAAAGCAATGTTTTTTGTAATACAAATGTCTGTTCTCCTGTATTTGTATTTTATTTGAATTAATTTTAAAAAGCTTCTAAAAACTACAAGATGAATTAGTTTGCCCTAGAAACGGAAAAAACAATTACTCAAGTCTTCAGCGGTTTCGTACCTCGGGTCTAGAGTCATTTTCTGCTTCAGCCCCAGGATGACAAAACTTTTGCGTTGGATAGGTCACGTGACCCCGGTATGAGAATTCCTAGGGTTCCAATTGGTTAATTGTGATTTCTTTTAAGCCCTATATTTCTGTTTCAAAAGAGTTTTGGAATGTTGTTTTTCTAACGTATTTTTTCTGTAGTAGTCCAAAGTTCTACGTCACTGTTTAGGATAGATATGACCTAATTCTTAGTGAAATTGATAGCCTTCGCCGTGTGTACGTCATATACACCGTTATGAGGTGTACCAGTAAAGTCGTCTAGAAACGTTGACTTTGAGAGCAATTTTAAGGCATTTGCAGGCCGAATTCGCAAAAATGAGAATAGGACTTCTGAAACAACTTTTTGTGACCTTTTGATCTAGCCAATAATTTTTTCGCGTATCTCCCTTTAAATAAAACGTCCACTTTCCCAAAGCGCATAACCGCAGTTGCGCAAACCCCCACTTTCCTAAAAGATTTTCCATAGAAATGATACATTTTCGGAATCAGCAAGACACCCTCTTTCTATTCAGTGAGGTCCCGTAGCGCCACTCCCACTTAGACCCCAATTTTCGACACTTACTTAACCTGAACGTCGTAATCGCGCGCCGTCCATCGCCGTAAATAAAAATAACACCAGAAATGACGAAATACAATGGCAGCTGATCGTCTGTCAGCTGATGGAAACCATTGGTACCTCTGTACCAGAGGTAAAGCACCGTTGTGAAAGCATACCAAATTTGCATAAACTTTATTCGCGAATCGGGACGGCACGCGCGCGGAGCGCACGGATATGAGTCCTGAGGAGACCCAGCCTTTGCCGGCGAAGCCGGCAAAGCTGAGGCCGACGTAGGCGATTGTCGGCGCCGCAGGCTAGGTTAATAACGAGCCGGAGGCTCGGTGCGCCGCAGGCCAGCTCGCTAAATCAAGACAGGGTTAAGTTAGGTTAGGTTAGGTTAGTTTAGGTTAGGATGCAGGAGCGCCGTTTGAGGCGGGCGGGAGGGGGGGTAAGTCAGGAAAAATCGTAAAAAAACATATCGTTCCTTTGAGGAAAATCAGCCCAAATTTTTCAATTTTGAGGGGACCTAGGCCCCCCTCTGAATCTGCTAGATTCAAATCCGAAGATAAAAATTCTGGTCCTGCATGCATTTTTGTGAGAATGGTTCCTGGCCCTTTGAGGCATTTGTTAATCCTCATCACTATATTACATTTAAATTTACAGACCTTTTTAAAGTAGTATATTTTTAATTTTTTGTAAATAAATTGTTAAACAAATATAGTTCAAATTAGTGATTTTTGTTTCTATTATATCTGACTTTCTGTATTCCCCAAATTGAAATTTCCAACTTCCTTTACAGCAATGGTGCTGGCCGAGAGAAGTGCAATTCTGGTGTTTATTATTTATGTGTGAACTTAGCTCATGAAAGTGAGTGTTAGACTTTGATTTCTGTCTTATTTCATAGTGAAAACATGAAGGAACACTCTAAAGTTAAGTATGGACCACCTTACGGATGAGTTTATGCATTTTTTGTGGTTGGACGGGTAGATGTAGGTGCGCCCAGAGGAAAAATCTGGGAAACTGGGGAAAATTCTGGGTCTTGGGAATTTTCTCTTCCAGTGATGAACCCATGTTTCTATCTGGAAAAGCTGAGACATCTGCCCTAGATATACCCCTCTCTTATTACTTAGCTAAGGACTTTTTATAAGGCCCCCTCCTGTGTCTTAATAACCATTCAGCCATTATTTGTTTGGTTTAAGTGTCACCTTTCTCACACCAGTCTCGCAAATTCGCACCAGGTTGATAAAATTTGCACCACTCGCTCCTGTCTCAAAGGGCACTCGCACCAACAAGATCTCATAAAAAATGCCATACTTTGCACACTGGGTAAAACCTTTCACGTCAGCAAAGTTAGAGGGATGGATCAGTCCAGTTCAAGTTGTGGGACATTTCACATGCAAGTGGCCCAACTTACGCTAGTCACAGCCAAAAATCAGACCTCACCTTTTGATGACAGCTCTTATGAATTCTGGAAGATCATTTTTGTTGAATGATCCATATGATGCAGCTAGAATTGGCTTCACAATTGAGTTCCACTCCACTCCTCCACTTGTTGATGCCATGATTCTGCTATGCGTATACTTCAAGCCTCTGAGCCACTAGAATTGTAACGAGCTTTTCGTGTCCACTACACTTAAGCTTCTGTTGTGAATGATGATATCACTACACGGCAAGGGTGTTGATAAAAGTATCTAATATCTCAGAATCGATATTGAATGTTGTAAAGAAAGAGATAAATAATGCGTTGTCCAATCCAACCAACAAGACGCCGAAACGCAAACGTGAAATTGAAATGACTCAGAAGAAGAAAAGCACTCCACAATAATGCAGTTGTTGATTGTGCGCGACAACGACGGCGCGATGACTGTGAAAAACATCGATGTCAATCTCTTGAAGTCTCTAGACTCAAAGACTTCTATATGAGTAATAACCTCTAAACGCCCTGAACACCCCCTCTGCTCTTGGAGGAAAACGCAATATTTTTGCTGGTGATTGTAAAAATTAGTATCTACACTTTCTGGCACAAAACTGACCTTCTTTTCTTCTTGAGAAAAAAACATTCGTCCGCCGTCCGTCTTCCTCATCGTCATTATTATTTAGGGCCTTCCTTGATTATTATCATCGCTATCCATCATCGTCACGACGAGGCTATCTATTATTATTATTGACATCCTGCGCGACAGCAAGCTAGAGAATTATATTAAAACGATATACATATACCTTGTATGATGATGCTCTGCCCGGGATGATTTTAATGTGAGCAGCTAGGTTTTATATGGCAAATGGTTTAAAGGGAATGTAGCACCTTTATAACGTGATTTTAACTGAGATAGCCAAGTGTTAAAGCAAGTGGGAAAACCTGGTAGTCTATATATCATTTGTCTTGGAACTCGATATTTCCATAGAAAAAAGCTTTGTGAGGTTTACCTGTGAATGGTGGCAGCGCAGACAACGAGCACAAAGATGGCCTGAATTGCTAAACAAAACATAATCTCCAACAAGGGAGGATCTACAGATGATAACATTGAGCAACATGTGTTGCATTTCATGTGAAAAAAACAGTAATTTATGACAGCAACTCACGACAAATAAAGCTACAATGGCTGCAACTGTCGTTTCTTGATTATCTACCCTGCGCCATTACAGCAAACAGTTCTTCTGCACACTGCTGTGCCCGGAATTTTCTGAATACAGACGTGTGCAGGTGCGAGCCGAGGCTTGATGTCACACACCTCATCCCCTTCCCTCATACTGTTTGATGCTGATTGGCTGTGAGCAGTATACACAGTGGCAAGCAGGTGTGAGCAGTGGCGAGCAGTAAAATCGTGCACAGTGAACAGGGCCCTGATCTGTGCCAAAGTGTCATGGAAGCTGTCATCAATGAATCATGATGCTCAGTATGATTCTGATCCTCAGTCTGATCCTTGAAGTTGAAGTTAGTTATATTTGGATAGAGACTTTGTTTGGCCTGTTCCTCCAATACACTTTGCCTCACTAAAGAATGGATAACACTTTTAGTTTCAGATACTAGAGCACCTTGAAACTCTGACACAGAGTCATCCTGGTGTCACCAACAAGTTGACTGTCTGGTTAGAGCAGGAAGCCTGAATCAGATTACCTTAGATGAGGGAAGATTTAACTATATATAATTCACCAAATTTGATACCTGGGCAGGTTCTGATAATTTTAGTTCTTGCAACTTTATAGCTTCCCAACATGAAATAGCAAAACTGGTAATGAAAGGGTTGAGCTGGCATGAAGAGGGAGATGGGGGATGGCTGCTCCTGAAGGCTTGAGAGCTGCTTTTAACGGAACCCAGCCAAATTCAATCACATTTAGGACAACTGATGCAGTGCCAACTTTTCAGCTAATTACTACACCTCTGCTGAGTTGGCATCACATCCACAACCTTCACTGGTGGTGTGGCACCACCATGAGTCTGCTGCTGCACCTGGTGGCAGCAGCGCTTCTGATCACACACCTGGGGGACGCGCAAGATCCTGCAGCTCAAGCACTGCCTGGGCCTGGCACCAATTCATCAAGCAATGCCAATGTGTCTGCTGCCTCTGCTGGCCCAGACACAGCCTTCCGTCTGCTACCTGAGCACAACCTCGTCGATGGCAGTGTGACCTCGCTGCCACCAGTTTCGGGTGATGGTGAGCCTCCGGAGCGGCCGGTGTTGTTTGAACGGCCTTTGGTGGACGGGGAGCGCGGGTTCAGCCGCGGCCGCACCGAGGGCTTCTCGCCGCGACAGGGCCCGCCACTGCGCACCTGCCACCGGCCGGCGCAGTGTCGGCCCCTGCGGCGCGCCGAATGCTTCGAACGAGCCTCGGGTACTCGTCCACGTCGCTCAACCTCACCGGGTTGACTTCCCAGCAGAGTGTGAAGGTGAGTAGCCAGCTCTGGTACCCAGTGTGAAACCAGCTGACGAGGCCAGTATCAGCTATGGGAGACGTGCAGGTGTAGGTGGCTGGCCGTTGCTAGTTTGTTCTGGTGTATTTCAATGCTAATTCATTGTATGTCTGAATGAACTCTGAGCGTGGGGGACACCTCAGATCGGTTGAGCGGCGTTCTGATGTAGCGATACACCTGCCCAGGAGGAGCTGAGGCGGTGGGAGGTGCTGCAGCACATCCCCAAGTGCTGGAGCGTCATCCAGCCGTTTCTGTGTGCGGTGCTGGTGCCGCGCTGTGAGAACGGCCTGATGGAGCTACCGTCACTGGTGAGATAGCACGGCCGCCGGCATTTGTATGAATATGGGGAGGAGGGAAGCTGGACTGCAACGCACCCATATTCAGCGCAAGAAATGCGATTGATTGGAGGGAACGTGGATATCGATGTGATTTTGCTGAGGTATCGTGATAAAGTCGTGGTATGCAATCTTTATGCGTATAAAGGGGAGGGTGCATTGCAGCTTTTGCGCAAAATCTAGGAACAGCTAAGATTGTCTCACTTAGCGAAGTTCTCAGTGTGAAATATAGATGGTGCCACAGCCTCGTTTTTGCAACGTTGGGCCTGCTTCTTTTTCACGTCTTACATTTTTCTGATAAACAGCTTATGTTTATTCAGGATGTGGTTCGCTGCACTGTTTCCACACGTGTACCCTGCTTCACAGGAGATGTGTCAGAAGGTGTGCGGTCCGTGTCGCTTCGCTGCACTGTTTCCACAGTGTACCCTGCTACACAGGAGATGTGTCAGAAGGTGTGCGGTCCGGCCGGTTCGCTGCCCTGTTTCCAAACGTGACCCTGCTACACAGGAGATGTGCAGAAGGTGTGCGGTCCGTGTTGGTTTGCTGCCCTGTTTCCACATGTGTACCCTGCTACACAGGAGATGTGTCAGAATGTGCGCGGCCCGTGTTGGTTCGCTGCACTGTTTCCACACGTGTACCCTGCTACACAGGAGATGTGTCAGAAGGTGTGCGGTCCGTGCCGGTTCGCTGCCCTGTTTCCACATGTGTAGCCTGCTACACAGGAGATGTGTCAGAAGGTGCGCGGCCTGTGTCGGTTCGCTGCACTGTTTCCACACGTGTACCCTGCTGCACAGGAGATGTGTCAGAAGGTGCGCGGCCCGTGTCGGTTCGCTGAGGCCCTTCTCGGGTGGCCGGCGTACCTGCAGTGCTCGCCGGAGCGGTTCCCGTCCAAGTGTAGGGTGAGCGCTCTCCTTCCCCACGACCCTAGTAACCCACTACTTAAATCCGTCGAAATGAAAATGTGTTCGATGAAATGCGCGCAAGTATATAGGTACGCGATTTTTGGGAGGTCTTGGGCTCAATTTTGATTTTTTTGTTCAGCAAGTGTGTACAAAACTTCAGGAGACAGCATAGCTGGATCTTTGGTGGTCTTGGCACAATTGTATTGAGATTCAAAATATATGATCTGCCCGTTTTTTTCGCAGAGTACTGGATAGACTTTCCATCGAATCTACCAGTACTCTCAGGCAAATTAGTTTGAGGTCTCTGGGTTTTGTTGGAAATGCAAACTCGTTAATTATTATGTCGTGTCGCGAATAAGATTAACCTGGTCTGACCTCAGCGCATCCAATTTTCTAGTCTTCTTTCCAATCCATGTGCCAAATGGCCGGGTATTTTCTCGTCACACTACGGATTTTTGTTAGCCTTTACTGTGCGGGACTCCCCTTCACTCTGCGTCCGTGTGCGACCAGAGCTCGCTGCTGGAGCTGAAATACAACACCAGCGCCTCCTGCCTGCCGCCGCTGGTGCCCACCCAGAACCGACTGGCGTTCGTGGACAGCGTGGAGGGCTGCGCGCCGCCCTGCCACGGCCTGCTGTACACCCAGCTGGAGCGCCGCGACGTCCACCGCTTCATTCACGTGTTTGGCGGACTCAGCTTCGCGCTCACCTTCCTCACTGTGGTGAGATGGCCGCTGGGATGCTGCTGTTGTGAGGACTTTCCTGTTTGTGTAAAGGAAATGAGACGCTTGTATAATGGGATTTAGATGAGGGTAACAAAGGGTACTGGGAAAGCTCCGGATTGTAAGTTTCATTTTGTCCCCAGAACACACCGTTTGCGAGAAACATTGCGTCTTAGAAACGGGTATCATTCCCAAACTCCTTGCGTGGTTCAGCCCCAAAGTCTGCGCTGCTGCCATCAGCCGCAAGGCCAATGGGGAGCGGGATGATTTAGTTTGGGCAGCAGTGCCTTCAAGCAGTATGCTTATGAGTGGCTATTTAAGTTGATGTCTGAGAGAAAGGAAGTATGAACTAGGTGTTTTTAGGTATGCTCTAAGCGACTGATAGCTCAGTTCAAATCCCATGAATGTGCTATTTTCCCTTTATGAGCTCAACATTTTAGTCTTGGATATTTTGTTGCAGTGTTTTCTGGAACCGCGATGTTCTTCAGTGTGGATCGATGATGATCAGTGATAACTGTTTAGGGGCGGTCATCTTGTCAGCTTTTGGCATATAGTCGAGTTGCCATGTCGTAGACACAGCCAGTGATTACCTCCTGAATAGTTATCGCTAACATCCTGCCGGTCAGTCTAGTCACCACTCCCCCTGTCCGGTGTATGTGCGCGGCAGATGACATACGTAATCGTAACTTTGTGCGACAGATGACACACGTGATCGACTGGCGTTCGTTCTGCAAGTACGCAGCCAACCGCTGCATCTTCTACATCAACCTCTGCCTCTGCCTGGCCATCCTCGGCTTTCTGCTGCAGTTTGTGGACGAGTCGCGCTCTACCATCGTCTGCCACCGGGACGGCACGCGTCGTGGACCTGGGTAACACTCCACCCCACCCCCCACCCCCATGAACGACACCCGCTGTGGACCCGAGTAGCACTGTCGATCCCTAGATCCCACTCTCGCCATATGCGTTATACAGTTGTTCCGGCGCATTTGTGTGACGCATAATGGGATTCGAACTATATGGCTTTTGACCTAATGAGAAAGAACGACTCTCTTACTAAGGATGATTGGGCAATAAATTACCTGCACTGCAGTGCGCCAGCATGAAGTTTGTGTTTGACATTTATTTTTTCCTCCTTGTTGTACCCGAGCAGTTTTATTTACATCACAAATAAAAGAGTCAGTGTAGGCTAGTTCATCTGATTTGTACTACTCTTCCTGTAGGTACTGTAGACGCTCTGGGAAGGTTTTGCTGTTGCATTTGTGTTTGGTTTTTTTTCAGATCCGAAGAGTCGTCCACCCCGTGCACAGCAGTGTTCATCCTGATCTACTATCCGATCATCTCGGCCATGTGCTGGTTCGTCATGCTCGCCTTCTCCTGGAACATCACCTTCAAAACGTTCGGTAATTATTTGAATGTCGTATGACAGCTGCTTATATTTGAACAGATTACGACTCATGGCGCTCCCCTCAGGGGACCAATCTTCACCTGCCGGATTCGTTCGGCAAGTAAAGATTGGAGCAACGGGGTGTGACGCGCCCGGGGCCCCAGTCAGCCCTGGAGGGCACGTCGATGCATCACCGCGGATACATCATACCTGGCCTTCCGGCGGCCGCCGCCTCTTCCGACTTCGGTCGGTTAGAGTCAGCGTCTGTCGTCGGTGGCTCTGGTGATGAGGTCCGCGGTGATGCTGATGCTGCCTTACGGGCCCTTTGTTACCTGGTCGGTAACCGTATTGGATCGGGTCAGCTCTGTCCTGCACCTCCCAGTATGTAGCTCCTGTTTGTTTTTGTTTTTCTTATTTTGTTGGTTATTTTTAGTTCCTGTCGTCTTTTGTGCTTCAGTTGTTGGTTCCACAGTTATTGCCTTCTTCGGCATTTTTATGGGTGTAAGGCGCCCACTCGAGGCCTATCTCGAGCCCCGGCGACGAGGTTGACGGGATCCTGGGGGTTGAGGTCCCCTCGGGCGGGTCAGTCCCGAGGGATCCAACACGCCCCCTTTGGCCCAGATATCACGATCTAACCGGGGTTAAGCCGTCCGTAGGCTGCCGCGGGCGGTCCAGCTACGCGGCAGTGCCCACGGGCACTGTCGCTCGGTCCAGCTTGGCAGGGGATTATGTTTCGGGCGTGCGGCGCGGCGCCCTCGCGGTGGGGCTGTGATAGTTCTTGCCGGGCGCGACGCGGGCCGGGGTTTCGGAAACCGTCGATTTGCGAGACTCCGGCCTGTTGCGCGCCCTGGTGGACCGCAGTCTCCGCTGCGTGATGGGTGCCGCGTTTTGCTTCGTCCCGACTCATGGCTCTGCCAGCCTTCTGGGCTGATGGCGTCAAGGGGGTGGGTGCGTTCTGATCGGAGGGGTTGTGTGAGTGTCTCTCGCCCCTCTGAGACGGGTGCACCTGCCCCCGTAGGCACTGTACCAGCCCCGGGCCCAGCTATTGACAGCTGGCAACCCGGGGGCCGAAGGTAAACTGATCCGTCATGGCGTCTTTTTCTGCTTGCACACCTTCTGAACCGACTGCACGAACTCCGATCCCTGGCACGACACCGACCATCTCTCGCCCACCCTCTGACACCGCCGCAACGAAGGACTTAAGCGAAGCCAGACCCTCCGCGCGAACCAGACCAGACCAGGCCACTCCGTTAGCTTTGGTGATCACTTTCGAGGATAGAACCGTGAAGCTCAACCCGTTTCAGCTTCATAACGCTCTGGGAAAGTTTCGACCCAAGCATACTTATAGGCACCCGAACGGGCGAGTCGATATCCAACTTAACAACCAGGGTGATGCGGAGAAGTTGCTTACAACTACTTCCCTGGAGATCCGTACTTCCAGCAGGTTCTTGTCTGTGCCTATCAAGGTTTCTCCCCATGCCACCAAGAACAGTTGCAGGGGCGTGGTCAGCTGCCGCGATTTACGGGACGTTTCTGAGGACGAGATCCTCGCAGGTTTGAGAAACAGGGTGTCACAGAAGTGAGGAAAATGTTTCGCAAAGGCGAAAAAGACGAGACTGATAATGGAACCTTCATGCTGACCTTTTCAGGAACAACCTTACCAGAAAGAGTGCGTGTTGGCTGGATGTCCATCAAGGTCCGCCTGTTTGTTCCTAGCCCCATTCGATGTTTTAGATGTCAGGCTTTCGGTCACATCGCCAGCAACTGCAGGGGAGGGAGCGCTGTGGGAGATGTTCGGAGGTCGGCCACAGCCCGGCAACATGTGAGGCCGACAAACCTAAGTGTGCAGGATGCGGCAATGAGCACGAAGCGTGGAGTAGATCCTGCCCAAGGCTATCCGAGGCAAAGGAGGCCCGGAAAAGAAAGACCCACCCCGTCCCCAAAAAGAAGCAGCTCATCCCCTCGCGCCCCCACGAGTAGACCCGCTCTCATTAACTCACCGTACAGAGATGTTCTGGTTGGGAGCCAATGTAAAAGTGCACCAAACCCGACCCGCACCGAGGTCCGTCCCTCTCTAAGCTTAGATTCGAGCATGAATGAATGCATGGGCCTCTCACTCCGTCAGTTTCTGGCGATGGTTGCTGACCTGCTCCCCCATAAGCAGGATAAAACTTGCGACAAGCCTGTGGGCTTGACATCGACAAAGCTGTGCAGACTTCGCCGGAATCCCGGAGTGTTGCTGTGGGCAAGGACGCAAAAGATTTCGAGGCTCCCAGCATCCAGACAGTGCCCCAGAACAACACAAACCAAACGCATGCAGAAACACCCGGTAAGCGTGCAAGGGAGGAATCCCCAACACAACCTGCACCTCCCAAAAGCCCAGCCTTGTCCCCAATGACGGAGCCCAGCGAACCCATTCTCCCCCTGGATTGACTGCAGGCGTAAAGCGAGCCCGCGTGCTTGTGCCACGCACCAAAGATGCAAAAGCCAGCAGCACAGAACAAGGTGAACCTAACAGCGAACTATCCCTGATCACTCACACGTGAATGTTGAAGCGGCACAGCAAGAGGCCGCTGCGTCTGCCACAGCTGCCAAGCACACAGTTCCAGTCACCCACAATAACCACCCTAATCTAGGCTTCCCGCCGCCAGGGTTCCCGCCGCCACCACCGCCACCACCACCGCCACCGCCACCTCCACTGTCGCCACCACCACCACCACCACTGCCACCACCACCCCTCCACGGCCGGCGAAGCCATCTATCTCTTCTGCCAAACCACAGAAAAGCCTCCAGACAGAGGAAGTGTTCCGTAGTTGTTTAAGTGTCAATCCCAAAGTCCCCTCCACTTTAGGCCAGGTACAAGGTCGCGAACGAGGACGCTCACACTCGGTCACATTAGACCACAACGTCGGATACCGCTCCCAATCTAGAGAACCTTCCCACACAAGACGCCCTATTTCCAGAGACAGAATGTACCAGCAGCAAAGTACAAGCTCTTCTCGTCCAGAAAAGCTCAGTGGAGGAGTGTCTTTCAAGACACTTAATCACAGATCATGAACGTGATGCATTTTATCCTGAGACTGCTCTTATTCATCACTCTTACTCTCATGACAAACATTTTACAATGGAACATGCGTGGCTTTAGGGCAAACGTAACCGACCTCCAGGCGTTGATAGCATCAAAGAGCCCTGCGATTATCGCCATACAGGAAACAAAGCTAAAACAAGAACAAACATGTAACATTCATCACTATAAAACACATCGTTATGACGCTCCTACCGTTACGATCGCCCAGGTGGAGTAGCACTCCTGGTACATTATAGCACTCCATCAACCGTATTCCACCTCCAAACTAGCTTACAGGCGTGGCTGCTACAGTCGACCTTGGTGCTATCAATATAACAATTGTTTCAGTCTATATCCCCCAGCAGAGGAATTCCCAGCGGACGCGTTTGAGGATCTGGTGCGCCAGCTCCCAAGGAATAACATAGTATTAGGCGACTTCAATGCGTACAACACTGTTTGGGGCTGTGTACGTACAAACCGACGTGGAAGACGCTTGGAGGACATAATCTCACATCATGACTTATGTATTCTTAACACCGGCCACCCGACGCATATTGCACTGCCGTCAGGAGCCACATCTGCTATTGATTTGTCGTTATGTTCCCCATCGGTAGGTGATCGTTTTAGATGGTGCACTCATTCCAACCCGTGTGGGAGCGATCACTACCCGATTTGGCTGTGTTCAGAGATACCTCACCCAGGAATGAGGACGCCACAGTGGAACCTCCTGCGAGCAGACTGGGAAGGGTTCACCGCCGACTGCGCTCTCAGCTTCACGCCACGTGAGGGTGTAACTGCGACAACATTTTACGATGAGATACGCTCACGCATAATTGATTCTGCTGATACTTACATCCCCAAAACTAGCCCACTTCCTCGGCGTATTCCTGTACCTTGGTGGTCGGACGAATGCAAAAGAACCATTAAAGAGCGACGGCGATGCTTTAAAACTTTTAAAAGACAGCCAACAACCGATAATTTGATTCAATTCCGGCGTGCCAAGGCACTGGCGAGACGTACTGTCAGGGATGCCAAGCGCAAATCATGGCACTCGTACATTAGCACAATAAATCGACTTACACCACTGTCTACAATCTGGCGGCGAGTGCATCGTTTATCCGGCCGAAGCTCTGCCTTGCCTCTGCCTACACTTTCCCATCCCGGCGGCGCGATAACTAATCCTGCGGAAGTAGCCAATGCTTTCGGCAGGGCCTGGGCTGCTCGTTGGAAAGTTGGTTGCACAGATCCAAGGTTTGCACGATCCAAACGACAGAGGGAGCGCATTCCAGTAAATTTTAGCACAACAGACGAACTACCATTCAACGAACCTTTACATTCGGTGAACTTCAAATGGCGCTCACGCGGGCGAGGAGTACTGCTGCGGTCCAGATGGTATACACATTGACATGCTCAAGAACCTCAGTGAAGGATCGCTTGTCGCAATGCTGGGATTTTCAACTTTCTGTGGACATCGCACAGTTTTCCGAGTGCTTGGAGAGACGCTACAATAATTCCGGTTTTAAAGCCTGACAAGGATGGTAGTGACCCCTTACACTACAGACCCATTGCTTTGACCTCATGTGTTTGTAAGCTTTTGGAACGTATGGTGAACGCGCGCATGGTGTGGTACTTGGGACAACCGGTTTTTTCTCAGACGCTCAGTGTGGTTTTCGTGCGGGGCGATCCACCACTGACCATCTCGTATCTCTTGACTCGTCAATACGCCGCTCGTTCGCTTTAAAGCAACATGTTTTGCCCTGTTTTTCGATATTGAAAAGGCCTATGACACGGCCTGGCGCCACGCAATTTTAGAAAAAGTACGAAAAGCCGGAATCAGGGGCCATATGGGACATTTTGTTGACAACTTTATGAAAGGACGGAACTTCTGCGTTAGAATAGGCAACAGCATGTCAGGTGTTTACTGTCAGGAAAGCGGTGTGGTACAGGGTGGTGTGCTGAGTGTGACCTTGTTCGGCATTTTAATTAATGACATATGCAGTGTTTTGCCTCCTACAGTCGAGAAGTCACTGTTCGTAGATGATTTTGCGGTGTGGCTCAGCACGTCAACATCCGTTTCAGCTCAGAGACAGCTTCAAATATGCATTGACCGCTTGTCTGAGTGGAGTGTGACGAATGGTTTTAGGTTCTCGACGGAGAAATCCGTATGTATGCATTTTTGTCGTCGCCGAGTGTGTACTGATGTGAACTTGCGTTTATACGGCAGAAGGGTTCCAACTGTATCGGATACCAAGTTTTGGGCATGACTCTCGACAAACGGCTTTCATACAACCAGCACATATCGTTGCTGCGTGATAAGTGTTTCAAACGCATGAATATTCTGAAGGTGATCTCTCGCACGTCGTATGGGGCCGACAGGGTAGCTCTTCTCCGACTTTATCGTGCACTTGTTCGCTCTGTGTTAGACTATGGTTCTGTTGCATATGACAGCGCGTTGAGCAGCGTCAAACAGCCTCTTAACACTGTCCACCATGCTTGTATACGTGTCGCCACAGGAGCTTTCCGTACCTCCCGCAGAGCCAGTCTTTGGTAGACGCTAATGAGCCTCCACTAGATTTGAGACGGAAGCGAGTAGCACTCACATACGCGAGCAAAATACGTCAGTTTCCATCTCACCCAACATATAAGTGGATTTTCGACGACTCGCTGACAGCTCCCTGAGAACGACGCGGCCGATGTCATCATTGGCACTCTGCGCACGAGTTGAAGAGTGGCTGGAGGGTTCGGACATCGACCTAGGGACAATAGCCGAAGCCCGTACACAGCGCATAGAACCATGGCGACTCACGCCAATCAAATGTGACTTCGACTTGCTGCGTCATAAAAGTCGTCAATCCTGCCCGCAGAGTTCTTGGACTTAGCTCTACGCAAAATAGGAACCTACACGGGACATAAAAGGTTCTATACCGATGGTTCGAAGGGTGCTAGAGGCGCCGGCAGTGCATTCGTGGGGGAAGAAGTCAACCAGGGCTTCAGTTTGCCAGCGACTGTTTCAGTTTTTACCACGGAACTATACGCTATTTTGCGAGTTTTACGGCACATCAGGTGCATTCCTGAGGAACGATGTATTATTATAACTGACTCAGCAAGCTCTCTGACAGCTCTCCAGTCCCCCCACACACAGCAGAACTGGCTTGTACTGACGATCCGAAAGCTTCTGACAGTGATTGACTCCGAGGTACTGATGTGTGTTTCCTTTGGGTGCCGAGCCACGTTGGCATTTCAGGAATGAGCAAGTCGATAGAGTTGCGAGGATGTGTGTCAGTTGCCCCCATCGCGGCGGTTTAAAATTCCAGCCACAGACCTGAAACCATCATTTAAGATGTTAGTAGATGCTGAGTGGCAGACTAGGTGGACTGCGGAGCCAGATTGCTTTTGAAACGTCTGCGTCCATCGATTAAACCTTGGGATTCGAGCAGCAGGCGAAGCAGAATGGAGGAGGTGAGCCTTACTAGACTTCGAATCGGCCACTGTTATGCGACCCACGCCCATCATTTGAACAACGCCGCCCCCAGCACGTGTCCTCATTGTGGCAGCCGCCTCACCGTGCAGCACGTTTTATCTGCTACCGACAGCTGCGACCAGCTGAAACGGAGTCAGCTCCGATTCTTTCCACCGGTTCCGCTGGTACAGATCCTGGGCGATGACGCACTCGGAGATATTGGAAAAGTTTTATCTTACCTGAGAGAAGAAGGTTTTGACGTAGTATACACACCCGGTAGAGATTCTTAGATTTGACACATTCTGTATAGCACACTTAAGCTAATAAGCATAACCGTAGGATAATGTAATACAACACTGACGGGCACGTATAGCCTCTACAGCTGCAGTGCCCTAAAACCCCAATCATCATCGACTCATGGCGCTCAGGACCTGGTAGTGCACCGGGGATATTTTGTTGTCGTTGAATCTGTCGCGCTTTAAGAGTAGGTGTACTAGTGTGCTAATAGTAATTGAAGCAGCCCTACAAGTGAGATTTCGACGTGTACATCAGACGTGTAGAGTCGTAGTAATCGTCTGCTGCTTATTTCGCTCATTCAGCTTACTTGATGAAGGATTCAAATAGTCTCAGTTAAATTTCCGGCAGTGCTTGGTGTGCGCGCAATATGTTTTCGGTCCTTTCTGTCTCATGCTTAGTCAGCGACGTTTGATGTCTTAACAACACCCAAATCACGTGGAACAGTGTACGAGTTCCGCCTGAGGGAAGATTTGCCGCGCTTTGACGTGGGACGCCCTCGGTCCACAGGCCAGTCGCGGGAGATTCAGGAACGGCTGAACGGACTGACCTCGTACTTCCACCTGATCTCGTGGTCGGTGCCGCTGATCCTCACCACTGCCGCACTCGCCACCTCCGATGGTAGGTCCGCCACCTCCGATGGTAGGTCCGCCACCTCCGATGGTAGGTCAGCCACCTCCGGCGGTGAGTTCGCCACCTCCGACTGTAGGTCCGCCACCTCCGATGGTAGGTCCGCCACCTCGGACGGTAAGTTCGCCACCTCCGACTTTAGGTCCGCCACATCCGAAGGTAGGTCAGCCACCTCTGACGGTAGGGCAGCCACCTCTGACGGTAGGGCAGCCACCTCCGACGGTAGGGCAGCCACTTCTGACGGTAGGTCAGCCACCTCCGACGGTAAGTTCGTCACCTCCGACTGTAGGCCTGCCACCTGATCCTCTTCAGCTCCATGACGTGGAGCTAGCACAGCGTCTCCTATGAGTGTGATCTTCTGAACGGAATTTGGGCCTGGTCCGCTCCGACCTGACAGGAACTCTACGTTTGTTGTGCCGCCTGGCAATGGTAGGTTCTTCTCCCAAGCTGACAGCTCTGTTCATTGTAAGTTCGTGAATGTTTTGTGAGCTCATAACCTTAGACAGCGGGTCCCCCATCTCAGACGCTCTCTTAACCGGACGATGGGGGGGGTGGTGAAGGGTTGGTGAAACATCCCGAACCCGTGGTCACTGGTTTGAGTAAGGTACGAGAACAATATGCTACAGCTAATTCGTAGCCTTTTTCTGTCAATGCACTGTTTCAAAGTTGGAAGTAGAAGCATCTACACATCTGTGACTACTTTGCACAATCGGATTGTGCTCCCGTATGACATGGTCGTGTCACAGGGTTGCCGCTTCTCCAGCTTCGTGTTTTCTTGAATGGGAGGTGTCGTGTATCCTGTCAGGCATTGTCTGACGTTATGCTCCCCTCCACTTCACGCCTCCCTTCCCATCTGCCGCAGTGGTGGACAGCGACTTCATGTACGGCGTGTGTTTCGTCGGCTTCGACAACTGGCGCTACCGCGTCGGCTTCGTGCTGGTGCCCTCCTTCGTGGCGACGCTGATCGGTGGCGCCTTCCTAGTCCGAGGTAGGCCATGACAAGGCGGTGTGTTGAATAGTTCATAGCAGAGCTTAGTGGCTAGGCTGCCGTAAACGTGTGGCAAACACGAGGGCGTTTGGGCACGATATCAGTGAGGTGGTGCTTCGTTTCAGTGATGTCAGATACGGCGTGAAGGTTATGTGCTAAAAGTATTTGGCTATGGTTTGAATTGTCTACCTTCCTAGCATATTAGTTATTGTTGTAACTAGCTATGGTACCATTTGGGCGAAGAAACAAAGCGGTGGCAAAGGTTTGGGGCGCGTGCCGAAGGAAGTAGGCAGGTACAACTAGCACACGAATTCCACGTGGTTATTTCCGGAGATAATACTGACTCAAATAAGCGGCCAGTAGAATTGCAAGTGAACCACTGATTCGAACATTATAGGTAGCTGTATCCACGGTGTTTGCTTGGGTATTTTGCTTTCTTACCGACTGTTGCTACTAACATAGCTCTAACAGCTGTGTAAGCCGCCTCTGAGTGTCCATCGTAGTGCATGGCTAATACATAGCGGTATGTCGAAGCATTCGTGCTAACCTTTTTACCAATGGTGGATCCATGTCCGAGTTTTTTTTTGGGGGGAAGGTGAGGGGCAATCAAACTGGCTTTTTTGTCGGCTAGCAGGGCAGAGGCTTGGAGCATGGCATGCCTTGAGTGAATATTATTTTCTGTAAACTATTGTTTGAGAAGTGGAAGTTTTCGAGGGAACCCATTGAAGTTGGGATGAAACGTTTTTTTCCCACCGCTTGCATAGTCTCCTAGTTTTATTGAACAGTGCAGGTGGGAACCTGACTGGCCCATTTGACCTTTAAGGGAGTGCCGTGACTCCATTGACCACCTCCATCCCCATCCTCATTCCAACACCACCGTCTTGGACTTGGCTCTGTCATTGTCTTCCATACTTTGTTGGATGAGAAAATTTGCCTTGGTACAATATGAGTCTCATTTAAGTGCAGCGGTTTGAGTATCTGCCGCCGGACTGTGAGCTGGGAAGGGCACTAACACATATCCTTTCTTGCATGTTCTGTGGGGAAGCTGCTCTCTGTGAGAACAGTGGAAGCAAGGTACGGCATCTCTAATATCTGCATGTGATGTGTGGTTGTGCAAAGAACATGAGGTGAGACGATGTATGCGGCTAGCCAGGATAACACGCGCTTCCGTCGGAACCTACCGCCCTAACTGCTCAGACGGACGTGCCATGTCATCTTAGCTATTCTAGACTTTGTGAGGTCTGAAGCGAAGCAATCCCAATCTGCACGGGTCTGCGCTCCAAATATTGTCAGGGAATGGTGGTGTCCTATCTTGGAATTTACGTCATTAAATAGCCAGGCATTAAATGTTCGCAGTTTGCACCTTGAACGATAAAGAGAAAATAGCAATGGCCTGTGGCCTTCGCATTGCTCTGTTTCAAACTTCCCCGTTACTTTCACCACAAAAGTTGAATAATTTGCATTGTTCCGTTGCTTGTACGCTGAATTTCTCATTCCGCCGAAATTATGACGTCATTTTCTTGAAAGTTAGAAATATTTTTACCAATTTTCCGTATATAATTTGTATTGAGAAACTAATAACATTACAGATTATAGGTGCTCATTTTCTGAGCTAAGCGGCCGATACTAAGTCTGCTGCTCCGTTACTGCAATACTAGCGTACCCTACAAATGATAGCGAAATAGTGGTAGCAGTTCCTATTACCAAAAAGTTGCGGATAGCCGACTCAAAAGAATTCAAAACCACTTCCGACAGCCTGTTCAAAGCATCTCCAACAAAAAGGTTGGGGAATGGAGATTGGGAGCAATGTTTTCTCCATTAGAATAAGCAAAAGGAGTTTAAATTAAAGGTGCTTATGTATCATCGTGCTTATGTATCATCATGTTTATGTGTTATAGAGGCAGTATTTTTCCTTGAAATGTATTTAAAAACAACAATGAAAAACCAGTTTTTGATAGTGCCTGAGGAGCGCTTTATAACATAAAGTAGCGATAGGGCAGTAGCGGGTTGTGGTTTGGCGATTTTCCCAAAAAGGACTGGTAACGATACTGGTTTCATGGGTAGATTATGTAGCGGTGGTGGTTTCAAAAATTTGGTAGCGGTGCCCACCTCTGCTCTTTTTATGCGGTGCGGTTTAGGGAATTTCGTTACTGAAAATCCTTAATTCGGTTTCAATCCTTTGGAAATAGAACCCACGGTGAGCAATGCCTGTCAGATTTTGGTAATAATACTTGAAGCCTAACGTTGGTCTAGCAAGGCTGGAATCACGGCCACCGTTCCGCCCGTGATTGGCTCCACCGTTGGCATCCCCACCGGCGGCCCTCTTACGC
This sequence comes from Lepas anatifera, assembly GCA_034440635.1. Taxonomy (NCBI): domain Eukaryota; kingdom Metazoa; phylum Arthropoda; class Thecostraca; family Lepadidae; genus Lepas; species Lepas anatifera. Next base: position 915,707 of record JAOTON010000117.1, on the reverse strand, counting down.
GGCGGTGTCCGGACGTACGCCAGGGGTGCGCTTCCTAGTGCGGCAGAAACCGGAGCGCACCGAGAAGGCTCGCGTGGTCAACGTCAGCATAGCGCGCCTGTGCGTGTGCGGCGTGCTGCTGCTGGCCGCCCTGGTGGTCAGCACCGCCTGCCACGCCATCGAGTACGGCCACAAGCGACGACAGCCCGACACCGTGCTGTCCTACCTCAGGTGAGCTAGCCGTGCCGGGCCTGCTTGGCTTTCGGAGGGCGTGCAGAGTCGTCGCAGGCCAGAAGGCTGTCGTGTAAAGCTAGTATGTGATGTGTTGGAGGTCGCTGTCAGTCTGACACGAGCTGCGGGTGACCTTAGGTGTCAGGCTGTAGTAACTGCTGTGTTGCAGGTGTCACTCTGTAATGTTTGCTGTGCTGCAGATGTCGGGTGTTATATCTTTTGTGCAGTGTAAGGCTGTGCTGTGCTGCAGGTGTCAGGCTGTATTGTGCTGTACCGAATATGTCAGGCTGTGCTGTCTGCTATACCGTACTGTAATTGTAAGGCTGTGTTGTCGCAGGTGTGAGGCGGAGTCGCTGGTGCGGCGTTACGATGACTACGGCTACCGTCCATTGTAAGGCTGTGTTGTCACGGGTGTGAGGTGGAGTCTCTGGTGCGGCGGTACGATGACTGCGGCTACCGTCCATTGTAAGGCTGTGTTGTCGCAGGTGTGAGGCGGAGTCGCTGGTGCGGCGGTACGATGACCACGGCTACCGTCCATTGTAAGGCTGTGTTGTTACAGGTGTGAGGCGGAGTCGCTGGTGCGGCGGTACGATGACTACGGCTACCGTCCATTGTAAGGCTGTATTGTCACAGGTGGGAGGCGGAGTCGCTGGTGCGGCGGTACGATGACTACGGCTACCGTCCATTGTAAGGCTGTGTTGTCGCAGGTGTGAGGCGGAGTCGCTGGTGCGGCGGTACGATGACTACGGCTACCGTCCTTTGTAAGGCTGTGCTGTCGCAGGTGTGAGGCGGAGTCGCTGGTGCGGCGGTACGATGACTACGGCTACCGTCCATTGTAAGGCTGTGTTGTGCAGGTGTGAGGCGGAGTCGCTGGTGCGGCGGTACGATGACTACGGCTACCGTTCGCCGCCCGGCTGTGAGGTGACGGACCGACCGGCTCCGCTGCTGCTCAAGACCCACTGTATGTGCCTGTTCGCGGTGGGCGCGCTGTTCAGCAGCTGGGTGTGGCGGCGCGCCACGCTGCGCAGCTGGGCCCGCTTCTACCGACGGTCAGTGGCCGGCGCAGGTCGTCCTGGGTCAGCTGGGGGGGAGCCGTCCCCGGGAGCGGGGGAGGAGGGACTTGGCTGGAGTTCGATTAGACGTTGTGGCTCAAAGACAACAGAAACGGAGCAAAACATTTTTTTTTTAATGAGTGTCATCCAAGGGCGTAAGTCCGGTGTGAGTTATTTACTAGGAGCAGTGCAGCTCTGTGACAGTGTCAGAGACCGTGTAGGCCGTGAGACAATGTCCGACATGGCGGCGTAGGGTGGCTGACGGCCCTCCCGTCCGTGCCGCAGGGTGGTCGGTAAGCCAGAGGAGCGGCCCGTGCGCCGCATCCGCAAACACCAGGTGATCGCCCAGGCCTGGTCCAAGCGCTACCACCTGGCGCAGAACGGCCGCATCTCGCTCAGCTTCCACAGCACCCACTCCGACCCCGTGGGTCAGTGCAGCACAGTGGTCATTAACCCCTGACCCGGTAGGAGGTGTTTGGGCCTGTGATACCGGAGATGTCATCTGGGAGTACTTCAGCAGGTTCTCAGACTTGGGTTCATAACTTCGCAGGACATGATGATGAAGTTTTTATTTTGATACCACTACGTTGATATTAACACGCGCGTTGACGGGGAGGCGGGTATCCCCTCCCTTGAAATTTTCGGTGATAGCATAAAAACGGCGGCGCGTGGCGCCGCCGTACTCGGCATACGTTTTCTCTCATCATTTTTACAACTTTTGTGCAAATTTTAAGGTGAGGTCATCTCAGGTCAGGTCACCAGTACAGGTCAAGTAACCTGACCTCAAAAAAAGTTTAAGATAGCATAAGTCGGAACAGGGTAAACTTATCCCATTGAAAATCATCACACAATGGGCCCACCGAGTTCTCTAAAATATGTTGCGTTATTTTTATATCGATGACCTAAAGTTAGGTACGAGCCATGACCTCTCTGTTGGAAATACATGGGAAAAATTGTTTTAACTGAATAACTTAGTAACGGATGATGATGGAGCGTTTGTTTTAGCTGTATTAAATTTGCCTTGCCTTTGCGGTTCTAATGATATGCATTTATCTGATTTGACCTTGACCTGAGCTCAGGTCAGGTCAAATCCTTGATTTGACCTAGCAATGTCAAATTATATACCATTCGATTCGGCTTGCTGCGAGGATTCATACATTTCAAGTCGTTTTGCTCTATCTTTACTTGTTCACATATAATGACCGAAAACCTTCACTTACATGTTATCCGTATGACGGCATGTTTTGACCTGTCGTGACCTTAAATGTGTCCTGAAAAAATGGTTCAAATATTTTTGATGGAGAAGTGGATGGGCTACCCAACTCCGTTAACCGTTTTTCGCTACCTACCGTGGTTCTCGAGATCTTAGGGGGGGCGGGTACCCGCCACCCCCCCGTCAAAACGAAGGTGGCTCAGACCGCCGTCAATGCGCGTGTTAATATTGCGAGTCGATTGATATGTATATTGACTATGCTAGCTCATGAGCTTGACTTAGCCTTAGGTCAGGTCATTCTTATATTTTTACCTAGTATGGACATAGTATACATCATTCGATTCTCCGTAACGAAAGGAAGCGAAAAGTGTCTAAAAGTCGATTCTAACTCCACTGATGCTAGAGCCCGAAAACTCGTCTCTAACATGTCACCTTCTTTGACTTGTCATGACGTCAATATTGACCGGAGCTAAAAGTGACTGATGAAGTTTCGTTATAAATTTTTATGAGTTATCCACCGGCGTTCGTGTTTTTTTTCGCTATCTCGCATAGAAGCCGAGATCGAGGGTTTTTTAACACCCCCCACCACCACCAGGGCGAAGGCGGCTCGGGTGTTAACGCGGTCGAACGATAAGTGTTGCCAGTCCTCCAGTCCTCGTGGGCTAGTTCAGAGCGCTGCATATCGGCTGCATCTGCACGCTCACTCGCTGGTATGCAGCGTCATTGACCCCAGCCGGGCTGGCAGGCATGCACCCGGGCCACCAGAGCGGCACCACCGAGTCGCCGTCCTCCTCGTTCTTCGCGGCGATCCCGAGCCTGCTGGAGCGTCGCGGCGCCCTGATCGGCTCCACCTCTTCGGCGCTGGGACTGAGCCGTGGCTCCGACGGCTCCCTCTACAGCTTGTACAGCCGCGGCAGCCGCCACAGTCGCGCCAGCCGCTACAGCCGCGCGAGCCGCGCCAGCAAGTACAGTCGCAGGTCAGGCATCCACCCGTGTGTGTTTCTGTGGCGCTCAAATATCCTGCTTTTGTCGTGGAAAGCTCCTTTTGATCACGGGTCTTTTCAGATCTGTATTTGTGTGCGTTGTCCTCAATGTCACGTAGCTCAGATGTTTAAGATTCTTGGATAGCGTGCGTCCAAGGCATTGTGTATTGCTGGTAGGCCGGATTCTTACATCTGACGCTGGCATGCTGGACTCTGACGTGTGACGCTGGCAGGCTGGACTCTGACGTGTGACGCTGGCAGACTCTCGCTGGACTCTGACGTGTGACGCTGACGGGCTGTCACTGGACTCTGCCGTGACGTTGGCAGGCTGTCGCTGGACTCTGCCGTGACGTTGGCAGGCTGTCGCTGGACTTTGACGTGTGACGCTGACGGGCTGTCGCTGGACTCTGACGTGACGTTGGCAGGCTGTCGCTGGACTCTGACGTGTGACGCTGACGGGCTGTCGCTGGACTCTGACGTGTGACACTGGCAGGCTGAACTCTGACGTGTGACGCTGGCAGGCCGGACTTTGACGTGTGATGCTGGCAGGCTGGACTCTGACGTGTAACGTTGGCAGGCTGTCGCTGGACTCTGACGTGTGGCGTTGGCAGGCTGTCGCTGGACTTTGACGTGTGACGCTGACGGGCTGTCGCTGGACTCTGACGTGTGACACTGGCAGGCTGAACTCTGACGTGTGACGCTGGCAGGCCGGACTTTGACGTGTGATGCTGGCAGGCTGGACTCTGACGTGTAACGTTGGCAGGCTGTCGCTGGACTCTGACGTGTGAGGTTGGCAGGCTGTCGCTGGACTCTGACGTGTGACGTCGGCAGGCTGTCGCTGGACTCTGACGTGTGACGTCGGCAGGCTGTCGCTGGACTCTGCCGTGACGTTGGCAGGCTGTCGCTGGACTCTGCCGTGACGTTGGCAGGCTGTCGCTGGACTCTGACGTGTGACGCTGGCAGGCTGGACTCTGACGTGCGACTCGGCAGGCTGTCGCTGGACTCTGACGTGTGAGGTTGGCAGGCTGTCGCTGGACTCTGACGTGTGAGGTTGGCAGGCTGTCGCTGGACTCTGACGTGTGAGGTTGGCAGGCTGTCGCTGGACTCTGACGTGTGACGCTGGCAGGCTGGACTCTGACGTGTGACGCTGGCAGGCTGGACTCTGACGTGTGACGCTGGCAGGCTGGACTCTGACGTGCGACTCGGCAGGCTGTCGCTGGACTCTGACGTGTGACGTCGGCAGGCTGTCGCTGGACTCTGACGTGTGACTCGGCAGGCTGTCGCTGGACTCTGACGTGTGTTGTCGGCAGGTTGTCGCTGGACTCTGACGTGTCGCGGCGCCACTCGCTGGATTCCACGCGCTCGCTGTACCGCAGCGAGGCGGACCGGGTGGCGGCGCTGCTGGGGGGCCGACGCCGCGGACGTCGGCGTGCGCTCGCCGACGTCCGGCGCGCCATCCGGCCCAGCGCGCGAGGCGCCATCGCCAGGTGGGTGCCCCAGAGGCGCTAGCGCCGTACCGGTGTGCAGATAGTGGTGTGGCGGGAAATGATCTTGGGAAATGCGTTCTTCCTAGCTGTAGCCCTATTTATGAATATTCATTCCAACGACCAGTTTGGGAAGTTGCGTTCAGATTTCAGTGAATGTTGTGCGTTAGGACGTGAGCCTGTTCGGCAGGTCGGATTCAACTCTGAGCCACTCGCAGCGAAGCAGCTCCATGTCTCAGGCGAGCCGCGCCAGCAGCTCCATCAGCTCTCAGGTGAGTTTTGCATTTAGCTCTGTATATCGAATGGTATTGATCATTCTGAATGATTAATTTTATTTGCTCTCAAAGTGTTAGTGCGTAGCATTGTATTTTCTTTTAAAGTGGTCAGCACACCGTGCACTTTGACACATATCATCCGATGACTACTCGGCCCGTGATGTCATGGCCTGCGACTCTGACGTCATGAGCAGATGTGTAGCCACCGTTACACTCAGCGCCCCACCGGTGTAACGCGCCGCCTCGTCTCTCGGGCCCGGGTCTGTATCTGATAGTGCAATCCCGGTAAAAACCTTGATTCTGACTCCGCTCTCGGTGCATGTTCACGCCTTTGACACCGCGCCGTGCCACCTGCAGTTGTTGGGGTCGCTGGCGCTGTCGAAGCAGCTGCGGTCAGCAGCCGGCCGCGCAGGACGCTCCGAGGCCCGCCGCCGGCGGCGACACACCGGGCACCCCGCCGCGCTCGGTAGGTACACACCGGGCACCCCACCGCGCTCGGTAGGTACACACCGGGCACCCCGCCGCGCTCGGTAGGTACACACCGGGCACCCCGCCACGCTCGGTAGGTACACACCGGGCACCCCGCCGCGCTCGGTAGGTACACACCGGGCACCCCGCCGCGCTCGGTAGGTACACACCGGGAACCCCGCCGCGCTCGGTAGGTATATACATACACACCGGGCACCCCGCCGCGCTCGGTAGGTACACACCGGGCACCCCGCCGCGCTCGGTAGGTACACACCGGGCACCCCGCCGCGCTCGGTAGGTACACACCGGGCACCCCACCGCGCTCGGTAGGTACACACCGGGCACCCCGCCGCGCTCGGTAGGTACACACCGGGCACCCCGCCACGCTCGGTAGGTACACACCGGGTACCCCGCCGCGCTCGATAGGTACACACCGGGCACCCCGCCGCGCTCGGTAGGTGCACACCGGGCACCCCGCCGCGCTCGGTAGGTACACACCGGGAACCCCGCCGCGCTCGGTAGGTATATACATACACACCGGGCACCCCGCCGCGCTCGGTAGGTATATACATACACACCGGGCACCCTGTCGCGCTCAGTAGGTATATACATACACACCGGGCACCCTGCCGCGCTCGGTAGGTATATACATACACACCGGGCAGTCCGCCGCATTCGGTAGGTATAGACATACACACACCGGGCACCCCGCCGCGCTCGGTAGGTATATACATACACACCGGGCACCCCGCCGTGCTCGGTAGGTATATACATACACACCGGGCACCCCGCCGTGCTCGGTAGGTATAAACATACACACACCGGGCACCCCGCCACGCTCGGTGTGAGCACACCGATGGTGGAAATCTCAGCAACTGTGCTGCATGTGCTATAAACTGGTCATCTAATAGTGGATAAACTGTCCACCTCAACATTTGTGAACGAAACTGCTTGGTAGATCATTATTCATTTCTATTTTTGAACCCGGCCATTACATATTGTGGACCATTGCCAGATATTCAACGAAATAAAATGGCTACTACATTGATGCATTGTGTAGTCAAAGTCTATCATTGCCAGCCACACTTTGCTTCCCGTTTCTTCTCTCGGCCGAGGCTCTAGTGTGTCACACAACATGCAGGAGAGATTGTAGATGCCTCGGAGGGCGTTCAGACGTCACGAATGCCGTGCACGGGACTGCACAGTGCACTGACGGGTACTGGACAGGTCTGGAGCTGGTCCCTTACTGTCCTGTGTAGTCTCAGAAGTCTTGTACGTGGTGGATGGTGCAGCTGTGACAGTCCGACGGGTGTTGCTCAGGTCTGGAGCTGGACAGCGGCGGCTCGGGGGCGGCGGGCGGCCGCGACAACGCCAGTTACCTGGACTCCGAGCTGGAGGAGGCGGCGGCTGCCGCTGCCAGGCGGGCAGCTCACTCCCAGAGTGACGACGGGCGCAGGTGGCGTGAACACTCAGTGCAGGAGTCGACACTGGACACCGCCGGCATGAATCCTACCTACCGCCGACCGGAATCCTACCTACCGCCGACCGGAATCCTACCTACCGCCGACCGGAATCCTACCTACCGCCGACCGGAATCCTACCTACCGCCGACCGGAATCCTACCTACCGCCGACCGGAATCCTACCTACCACCGACCGGAATCCTACTTACCGCCGGCCTGATTCCTACCTTCCGCCGGTATGAAGCCTACCTTCCGCCGACCAGAATCCTAACTTGAAAATAGCTTGGAACGAAATCGTCACGGAGAGCTAAGCCTTCCCCATCATGGCAACCTGGGCGTAGCTGTGACATCCTTAATTGTGCCGTATGCTAGTGCTTGATATTGCGGCTGAAGTTGTACTCGCTCTAAAAACAACAGCAAAATGTTAGGTTCTCCTGAAAAAAATGCATCTTGTTTCTGTACCTAAGGAAATAACATATTCTTATTAGTCAATTTTGTTTTGCATTGGTGATAAGTAAGGTGCTGTTTATTGTCATAACGTAGTCCGCTCCGCCAGTGACCGCTCACCTCTCTACGTTCCCGTGTTCTTTTCAGGTCTGTAGCGTCGAGCGCTCGTGCAGCCAGCCGGCAGAGCCGCGGTCACAGCTCCAACGTCTCCTCCGGCTCCTCCATCGTCCACCTGCGACAGCGCCTGCTCGGCGACGTGGTGGACTTCGCGCGCGCGCGCCGCGGCCGTTCCAAGCGCGCGGCGTCGCCGCCGGCGCCAGACGCTGGTATCGAGCTGACGCGACTGCCGGGGGCGGCGTCCGGCGACGCCGCAGAGCTGATGAAACTGCCGGCAGAGGGCGCCGCCGGTGCCAGCATGGAGCTGGCGAAGCCGGCCGGCGCCGGCAGCGACAACCAGACGGTGGTGAGCGTGGCTGTGCAGACGACGCCGTCTCCGGAGCGGCAGCGGCGTCCGCCGCCGGCCAAGCGCACCAACCAGCCGGAGTCGGCGCCACTGACCCTCACCAGGAACGACCTCTCCTCGCCACAGCCGCCCGACCGGCTCAACAACGGCCGGCGCAGCCCCTACAACAAGAACGCGGTGGCGCGGCTGTCGCTGCCGTCGGAGCCGGAGACGGCGGCCGGCGAGGACAGCAAGGCCAACAGCCGGCGCGGCTCGGCCCGCTCCGACCTGGAGGCGCGCGCTCAGAGTCTGCTGCCGCAGCTGGTGTGAAGTCTTGCACCAATGTTCAGGTTGCCCTCGGGAAGGGATCGTCTCTTAGTACCACTGGCCGGTACGGAGATGTTTCTCAGTCCTCAGCGAGCTGGGGGCGGCCGCCAGAGTCCCGCTGGAGGTGGACCCTTGTCTGGTAATCGAAGAGGGATGATAAGAGACGCCAACAGTTCGCTGCTGAAGACAGTCCGAACCTTCTGTCTTGGTACAAACTGTTGCTAAAACTCCAGGGAAGCCCGTTGATTGCTGCGCATTGGTGTGCTGGGGCGGTGCTCGTTTTACGTTGTCAGCAATTGGGTTGTGTGCTCGGAGTTGCCTGTACATTGCCTCAAGCGTGCTGTAACTGATGCATCGAAAGGCCCTTTGCCAGGTTCACTCTTGTACGAAGGCACTGCCGTAACAATTCGATCTTAGTAAGATCTGTACGTTTATCTACTGGTTCCGGGAGTAAGGGATCAGTGTCTCATGGATTGACCTATCATGCCTGTTTTGTAGTGTGCCCGGGAAAACACTGTTAGCCAGTCGTAAAGACTTCCGGATGTAGCAGTGGAGATTCCCGAAGACCCAAGCGCAGACGCTTGAATGCCGACTTTATTTACCTTACATTGAGGGCGGACGCATCCGCATTCCTTAAAAAAATTCCGCGTTCACCAAGAGCCGCGCAACGAAGTGTGATATGGTTTTTGGTCGTAATAGGCCTCGTTGAAACTGTTTTGCTGCATCGTGCGAAATTAACCTTAGGCGGTCAAAATTGGGCTTAGAATGTTCGTGAAAGCACAAGACGTCCCGTTTTCAAGTCTGGTTAGCCTGTATGTCTGAGAAAGTGGAGTTATGGGAAATGAGAAAGCGGCATTGAAGCATTCATGTTTTCTGTTTAGTAAGTTTTCGCAAGCCTACGCAAATAGCCAGCACTTTCCCGATCAAGGTTTCGGATCACCGAAACTCCAAAATAGCGAATATCAATGCAGAGTTGTTGCATGCGTGCTTGTTTTCAGCAGCTTCAGACGTGGCAAGTGTTACTGCATGTAAGCCAGGGGGTACATAATTGTCTTTGGATTGTTTATTGTGACACTGTGAATGAGGGTGTGGTGTGTGTTTATTGTGCTCCTTTGAATGAGTTTCATGGTGACATTTCGTTTCATAGAATGAACCCTGCAGCTTCCGTTTTTACCACGGATTTGCGGCGATTGTGAACGTCAGTGCTCGTGCGAGAGCTGGTTCTCGCTTCTCGCCGCATTGTACTCAGTGAGGCGTGCGATGTTCGGAGGCGCTCTCAGAAGTCGTGTCAAGTGGATCTCACTCATCGCGCTGATATTATTTTCTGTTTCTGTGTGTTCACGTTGAGACAGTTCCTGGTCGGGTTTGACCTGTAGACGGTAATTGCAGCTGCACTATTAAGATCACATGTTATGGGGTGCAATGGCCCTGAAAGGTTGCAATCTACCCGCACCGAAAGTCCCATAATTTGGAGTAGCGCGTGTCTGTGCACTTTTACAAGAATGCGCGGTGCATGAGTTGTAAGTTCGCCTCAGCTGTCAGTATATTGACAGGATGTGCCTTTTTGAACTTTCTCAACGATGCACACTCTTTATGAGGACAATTTTTGTACAGCGGTTTTTTTGCGCAAGACACTCGTTGCTCTGGATTGTCTTCGCCGACGTCGGCGAGGAACAGGCAGGGGGAGTTGTAAGTGCCAATGTGGATATGAAGGCTGTACATTTTGGTGCCTGAGATGGTATTCCAGCATGGCATGCCTCTCGACATGACTGTTTTTAATACATGATGCTAAGCTCAATGCTAATTTTGTATTTAGAGGGGGAACATTTGGAGCTACTAGATATATACCCATACGCAGCCGACGTGCGTCCAAAATTGTCGACATCCTGAGTTGAAATTGTGGCACATGGATCCTGGTTCGCGTGTATGCCTAGTAAGAACGCGATACCTAGTCTGGGTTAGAGCCCGATCCCCCGAAGCATACGGTGTTGAACCCCTAGAGCGGACCGTATTTTGCAAAATGATCATGCCTCGGTTGTGCAGTTACGTGTAAAGGCCACAGAACTGCCAGAATTTTTCCGAGATTTGTGACTTCACCCCTCCATACAAATATGTTCTCCATTCATCTTCATTTCCTTATACTGTATAGTGCATTTTAAGGTGATTCAGGTAAAATGGCTGTTATTTGTAATGAGTTATATTGCAAGCGAGCATCTTTCGCGTGAGCAGCAGATCATACAATACAAAAATACGACTAAATACCACAGAGGACAAGATAGAGGGACAATATACGACACACGGCAACGGTGGACATCATGCCAGTTTTTCAGCACCGTCCTCTGAATCCAGACTATCGACCAGCTCCATCAGCTGAGAGAGTGCTCCCTGCGCGGGGTCACTCCCCGCCGCCTCCCGCGCGCGCCGCAACTCCAGCCACACCGCGTCTGAGTTATGCCGCGCCGCGGTCACGAGGAGCCCGCGCGCCGCCGCCTGCAGCGTCGGCGGCTGCCGGCAGCTGAGGTAGCTCACCGCCGCTGCCGCCAGATGCTGCATCTCCGGGGGTGGCAGCCGCAGTCGCACTGCTACATCGCCCAGGCTCGTCAGACACGCCATCTGCAGCTGACAAGCCTGCGAACCGGCGGGCGGCGGCGGCCCGTCGGCAGCCGCCCGCAGCCACTGCAGCAGCGGCCTCAGCGGACCCTCGCAGACGCGCGGCCGCAAGAAGTCGCCAGCAGCGGCCGCCAGCGCGTGCACAGCCCCCAATGCATGCCGCATCAGCAGTGGCTGCTGGGAGCGGCAGCAGCGCAGCAGAGGCGGCCAGCAGCGCGCCGCCAGAGGCAGCAGCTCGTCAGGCAGAGCCGCCAGTAGACGAGAGCCGGCCGACACAGTCGACAGCACCTCCACCTGCACCGGCAGCGAGTCGCAGTCCAGGAAGTGGGCCGCCTGCAGCACCACGTCCCGGACCAGAGCCAGGTGGGCCGACACTGGCGGCTTCTTCTCAGGTTCCGCGTCGACAGCAGGCTGTTCGGCGGCGTCGGCTGGACGGTCCGTTAGCGGCTCGTCTTTCTGAGCCTCGGCTCGTGCCATCTCTTGCCTCCAGGCCACCTGGCGGCGGTGGTGGGCCAGCAGCCGGTCCAGAGCCGGCGGCGGGGATGCCTCCTCCGCCGAGGGAGGAGGGTCGGCCGACGGAGGATACCACTCGGCGATAGCGTCCACGGTGCATCGCAGTGCTCTCAGACAAGCTGCGCCGCAGTGCTCGTAGTCCTCGTCCAACGCCTGCATCACGGCTCGCACCGTGTCCTCCAGATAGGGCAGCATCTCTGGTCCGCCGCCCTGTATCATTGCTGCCACCAGCGGGGCGGCCGACTGCTGGCTGCCACGAGCCCACAGCCGCCGGCGCACGTGTACTGCCAGCCGTCCAGAGTGGGCCCGCAGCAGCGCCGGCACACCGTCGGTGCCAGCCAGGTCAGACAGAGCAGCCCGCGCCACCTCCGCCACCAGCGGCTCATCGCCGCCTGCCGCCTCCAGCACGGGACACAGCGACAGCACCGGCAGCGCTGCGCAGCGGCCGGCGGTGACGCGTGCAGCCGCAGAGACCGCCTCCAGCGCGACGCAGCGGCGCCGCCAGGGCTGCGACGGCGGCAGCATCTCCAGCAGCGGCGTCACGTCCAGCTGCTGCGCCAGCTCCGGCACCGGCGCGCCGTCCTGTGCCGACAGGAACTGTGGCTCCTGACCCAACAGCACCTGACTCCATACCAGCCATGCCTCGTCAGTGCCAGCTGCCGTCAGCAGCTCCAGCAGCGTCATCGCATCACCATGGCAACCAAGCAGGCGACACGCATCGCACACGTGACGCCACATCTCTCCGTCCTCATCCATGTACCGGAACCGCTTGAACTCTGGAATCCGCTGTGTTTGATGACCGTGCAGAGGCCGGTGACCGGCGGCGCTGTACAGCACGAGACTGGAGTCCTGACGCAGCTCCGCCACCTGTGTCAGACAGCCGACCAGCCGGTGCACGTGGGCGGCGGACGAGGTCAGCTGGCGCAGCCGCGGCCCCAGCAGGTGCAGGTAGCCCTCCAGCAGCCTCAGCTGCAGAGCTCCGTCACCGCCACCGGCGCGCACAGCAGCCGGCAGCCGGCTCAGCAGCGAGTACAGCTCCTCCTCAGCGGCCTCCAGCAGCGGCCGCCGCAGTCCGGCACTGCGGAGCTGCCGCAGCTCGGCCGCCGCAGCTCGCCGCAGCTCAGGCAGCTCGTCACAGCTCAGCAGCACCAGCAGACGCAGCAGAGGCGGCGCGCTGCCCGGCAGCGTTCCAACGCACTGAGTCAGCAGCGAGGAGGCCAGTCGCAGCAGGGCGCGGCGTACGGCCGGCGCGTGGTGAGCAGACAGCGCCGCTAGTGGCGTCAGCATGGTCGACACCTTCTCCGCAACAGTGCGTAGCCAGGCGTCGGTCCGAGTCAGGCTCGGCAGCAGCTGGACCGACTGAGACGGCGTCTCCCCCGACTCAGTCTGTTTATCGAGCGCGACAGCGGTGTCCGAGATCACGTGACAGACAAACCAGGTCCACACGTCCAGCGCGCGCGCCACCACGCGCTGTCCCTGCTTCCAGTCACCAGCAAACACAGCGTGCTGTGCGCTCAGCACACCGGGCAGCAGAGCGACAAACACGCGCGAGCTGCGCCGTCGCGCTTCCTCCGACACCGGCGCTACGCCCCTCCGCCGCTCCTCGCCGGCACAGGCCAGCAGACAGTCCATGGCGGCCAGACGGAGCGCGCGGTTCTGCTGAGTCTTCACCAGGGTGACCAGCTGAAACACGGCGTGGCCGAGCGTCAGCCGACCGCGGTCTGTGTACAACTCCGCCAGAGTGGCGCTGTCGCAGCTGAGGAAGAGCTGGTGTCCGCAGCGGACCACGGCCAGCTGCAGCTCCTCGCTGGTGTCGGCCAGCTGGCCGGGCCCGGCGCCCAGCAGCAGGAATATCCTCTGCAGCAGGCTCTGGGCCAGCTCGGCGCTGTCCGTGCTAGTCCTCTCCAGCACGGTGGTGACCATCTCCAGAGTGGCGGTGGTCAGACGCTCGTCCCGCGGCGTCTGCAGCAGCTGCAGCGCCGGGAACAACAGGTACGGCTGCAGCGGCTGCAGCACGGCGGCGTCCAGCGGCTGCAGCCGCTGCTGTAGCTGCTGCACGTGGCCGCAGGTGGGCGCGCTTAGTAACTGCGCACATGCCGGCTGTAGCTGGCTAAATACGCGGGACGTGTCGACGGCGGCCTTCATGTCTGAAACAGACAGCAGATGGCGAGACGTTGGTGCGATGACGTAAATTTCTGGGTAGACAAACTGTTACTGTGGCGTTCAGCGCGCTTTGACGTGAAAGCACAAGTATGTTCAGTCCTAGTATTTTTCCTGATGCCTGCCTTTGTGCCTTACGAGAACGAAGGTCCGTGTATCGCAGTTTTAAGCTATTTCAGCCACCGGGGTCACATGGCGTTTGAGCTTGCCCAGTGTGCTTTCGGTTGCACGATTAGTATCTTCTAACGTACAAGTTGCCTTTCCCATAAGTTGTCGGCTCTTCCCACTTTGGCCCAAGGAGTTTCTGTGTAACCTAATACGTTGGGCCTAATCTGGAGTCACATCCCTTCGTATTGTAAAGGTTTATGTTAGGAATTAATGCCGATGTGCTGAACTCCAACGATAATAGAAAGTCGCATGTCACATTCTGCAGCACGTGTATTCACCTTTAAGTTTAAAGTGACTGAAATATTGATGCAAACACAAGGATGCAGTTTTAGGCTTAACACGTTAGGCATTAGCACTAATCTACTTTCGCTAACCACACGAGGAGCGTTCGACACACATGAAAACATCCACACAAGTGACATTTCATACGTAACAATAGACTTTCCAACTAGGGATTCCCCACTTTTCCCTCTGAAAGGGAAAATAAAAAAACATGAGCCGATTTCAGGTCACTTTGACTGTCTTCGAAGCTCCACCTCTCTGCCGGTGCTCAACTAAAGCGCCGGTGGAGGCACTATCACCACACATATAACCAAGCCACATCACGATAAAGTGCATGGACGATAAGCATCCCACTGCAGCATGCTGTACATCATACTCGAAAATGGTAGCCAATATTTGGAAAATACAGCATTGAAATATTGGACACTTGGTCCATTAATTCCAAACCAGCGTCAAAGTTAAATTGCTAGTCTTCGTCAGCGTTTCGACGGTGATTATTGCAGGCACTAGAGCCTGCTAATATCTCACCAATTTCAGTCGTCGCCTCACGTAATCCCCCTGGCATCTCCCTGATACCGCCGAGACCGTAAGGCAACAAAGATGGCAACATTTTTTACTAAAACCCATATATCCAATCAATCACCGGTGCCAGATTCCAGACTCCGCGGGCCCTGTTCTTCCATGTCCCTCCTTGCCGCCCAGGCACATGTCTGCACCTCACTCTGCCTGGGCCAGCGCCGGCCACAGGCTGGGGAACCAGTAGACGGTCTCTCCGCCCGCCTGCTCGTCCACCCAGGCCAGCTCGTCACTGACCAGCTGCTGCAGCGCCCTCTGAGCGCGCGCTGGCGTCCAGCCCAGCTGTGCGGCGGTGACGCAGCCGCCGGCCGTCTGCGCCTGCTCCAACACCGCCGTCTGGTCGCCGCTCAGCTCACCGGGCACCGACTGCACCAGGTACCGCTCGCCGGGCAGCCGCAGCAGCCGGAAGCCCTGGCCCAGCACCCGCAGCTTGCCGATGGCGCGCAGCACGTCGTCGGTGCTGATCTCGGGCTGCCCGGGCCGGGCGAGCCGCCGGCGCAGCTCGGGCAGCGGCAGCAGGCCGCCGGTCCGCGCCGACGCCGCCAGACACACCTCCACCACCCGCACCGACAGCTCATAGTAGAAGTCGCCCACGCCGAGCAGCTGCGACCAGAAGCCTTTGCCGGACGCCAGCGGGTCCACCCCGATGGCGGCGCACATCTCCTGGAACTGCCGGCGAAATGTGGCGTCGCGGCGGATTTCGTTGCGGTGGCGCGCTGCAAACGTCTGCAGGTGCGCCCGGAACGCCTCCAGCTGGCGACTCAGCTCCTCCACCTGGCCCTCCTCCAGCTCGGCGCGCTTCGCTTGGTACTTCTCCTGCGCCACGCGCTGCTTCTGAATGGCGCCCACGCCCGCGCGACGCCGCATGTTGACTGTCTAGGGTCCGAACAGTAGCGGGGAGTAGCACAGTGAACGACGTGACAGACTCGCGGATAGACTGTGGCTGTACGCCTCTCGATTGGAGTCTTCAGCGCAGCCGACGCGGGGGAGAGCTAGTCGGTACTGCTGCGAGCAGAGGAGATAAACGCCATCAGACGCGTGGTGCAGAGGCGAGCAGCAGCACTACACACTTCGTATGGTAAAACAACTTGTTCGAGATGGCAATTTCTCAAATTAGGAATCCGCTTTTAACAGCGAAAAATTTCACTTGCAGGACTTAGCACTCGAATGGGATACCTGTTTCGCTAAAGTTGCTCAGACAGATGTGAAAGCACGAGCTAAAAGTGGAAGAAAACTATTCCACCAGAAAAGGAAGCGGTTGGAAATCACAGCTCCTAGTAAAGACCGTCATTTAACACATAGAGTTTTGTAGCTAGATTAGGCTTCCAGTCATTTAGGACAATCTTTCAGAAAGTGATGAGTGAATGGATCTTGTAATTAAAAAACTTACATACATATTTTCGTTAATTCATATGATAAAATAAAGAATAAATCCATTAATATATTTACATATAGGGTATTTTCCAACTCTTTGACAGGGAGACTGATAACCTATGACCTTTTTAAGGTTGCGCCACGAATAATTTTCGTCAAAGCACATATATAAATAATGTGACCAGAGCGTGGCATCTCTAGGTCACTTTCTGATATAAGTTTGTCTGCCTGATTTCTCCGTCACTGCAACTGAGTCAACCAGGCCCCCTCTGCAAGAGGTCTGTGCACCGTCAATGAGTGATGACGTCTGTGTTAGAACAAACCAAGCGCAAGCTGTAAATCACTGAAACGTTTTGGGCGCAATCAGAGAGCTGAGCGGCGTGAGTCTATTCTGCTCGAAATATCAGAAGAGTTTCCCACCAAAAGCAGCGTTATCTGCTAGCTCCAGGCTCGATACTGATTGGCTGCGTGGGCCGGTGCAGCCAGTGATTGGCTGCAGCGGCAGCAAATACATATTTGCATCTGCTAAGAAGATTCTTTGTCGGAGCGGAAAATTCAAATCTACCACAGAAAGTCATTCGGTAGATCCATTCGGTATCGGTAGAAGTTCGGCACGAAAGATTCGGTAGCGGTATATAAATTCACCGCCGGTAGTACCGAAATACCGAAATACCAAATTTCATTCGGTAGTCCCAGCTTTGGAGTTTATGCTAGATGTGTCAGAGTAACCAGTTCTACCAGAAACAGAAAAATTTCTGAGTTCGATGAAAAAACAGTCAGGCAGTCCCTCCATTTAACACGTTTCATAAGCTGTGTTATTCTGCCGGCAGAACGCATAATAGTATGCCGCACTCATGCGCAGTACGGTATCATGGACTACAAGATACCGTACTGCGCATGAGTGTGGTATACTAAAATGCGTCCTGCGCGGCAGAATAACACGGCTATACAGTGTACCGATTCTGTTCAGCCGGAATAGACAAAGGCTGTTCGCCAGGCCCAAATGGCTTCACGGTGAGTTCCCTGTCTTTAAGTCACATTAAAGTGTTGTTGTCAACAGCCACACAGAATGCATTGCGAATGGAAGAGATATGATGTCACAGAATGAAGAAGTGGTAATTCGACATTAAAACCAACATGAATCCACAAAACGGTAAAGGATGGAGACCCATCACGCTTCTAAATGCAGATTTGAAAATAATTATGTGTGTGTAACAAATCAATCACAAACCATTATAGTGTCATTGGCGGATTCCTATCTTACATTCCATTTCATTACGGCCACTCCCACCAGGCAAACTTGCCGAATTACAGGATATTGGTTTGGGTGTTCCGCATAAGGATCCTTTTCACCGGGTCAGAGGGGGAACAGAAGGCAGTTTCCCACAGGGGGATTTAAAACATGCTTATTCATCCTGTCCCGATCTGAATGCAGGCAATTAAGTCAATAGGCCACTTTCGCCCTGCCCCCAAAAATATTTTGCTTGAAATGGGACTAATGTCTCACTTGAGAAGTATGCAATAAACTTGAGCAGCACCACTTGCTATGCAGATGATGCTGTTGGCAGGTTGAAATCATTAAGTTCAACTTGCGTGATTGTCATTGGTTGAGCCTAGGGAAATTCTGCGGCAAAACAATTTATGATTGGTTAATTTATGAGAGCACTAGCCTACATAAATGGACAACTGGCAGAAAATGTTTGTGATAGAATGGTGAAGAACTTGTCAAGCGCAAACGGTTGGCTGCAGCCGCTCGGGGCGCTGGCGTCGTGCTGGGTGCGCCCGAGTCCCGTCGTGCGGTCCGATCAGCAGCAAAGTGAGTGTGACACAGCGGCAGAGGGAGCTCTGCACAGCGGCGGAGGTAGCGCGACGCAGAAGGCGGATGGCACGTCAGTTTTCTTGGTTCTACGGTGCATGAGTCCGGATTTCTGTGAGGCATTCAGGTGTTTGGGGACAGGGTAGAGAGGACAATTTATTTAGGCACATAGCATCAAGTATGGCTAAACTTGACATGTCACTAAAGGAATGAGTGTTTTTCACTGTTTGAGAAGAATTCGACTCACGATGCCTGGCGACGATGTCGAGGGGACAACAACCAGGCGTCTCGATCTGAGAAGCCGAACTCGATCTGACTCAAGGACTGGATTCTGCTGTTCCGGCGTCGGATGACGAGGAGGGCGGTTGGTCGCGGCGTCCTGATCTCGGGATATCGGTCTCAACAGGCAGCTGAGTTCTGCTGCTCCGGCAACGGATGGCTGGGGAGGTCGGCTGGTCTCGGCGTCTGATCGTCTGATGGGTCCTCCGCGTGCTCTTCGGGCGTGGGAGCTGGTGCGACGGGGCGGCCGGCGGGCCGGGTGGCGGTGCCGCGCCGTGCTGCTTCTTCTCTGATGGCCTGACGGGGGCGTCGGCGGCGAGCGATGGAGGGAGCGACCTCGTTCTTCTCGGAGGCCGACGAGGACGATGGGCGGGGAGGGCGATCTGTGTCTATCCGTGATGGATCTCGTTTTCCGACTGAGGTCAGGTGTCATTCTGATGATGAGTGATCATTACTAGCCTATGCCGATCCTGTTTGCTCATGGTTAATGATAGTGAACAAATGTCCAGTTATCGGCATGCGGCTCCCTATTCTGGAATCTGAAGACCTGGTTTTGTTTGAGAGGTTTCTCTGGACGGGCACCATGTGAGCCCGTGCAGACGTGTTAAGAGTGGTACTTTCCTTTATACTACGCTGGGTACCTCTTATCCCCCGGCCTCGAGCCTGGCGCCTTTGTCCGCCGGAGCGCCTCGATGTAATGAGTTATTTACTATAGTACTGTAATTAATATTTCAACGCTTGCCCCCATGTAGACGATCAATCCAGGCCACAAATCCGATCGGCCTGGCTATACTGGGAGAACGCTGGAGTGACTCCTGGTCTCGTTTGAGGGGTGGCTCCTTGTGGATGTCTTGGATACATGCGTGGGGTTTGGCTGGGGTCCGCGAGCCGCCGGCGTCGTCGTGTCGCTGCTGGGTGTTTCGGCTTTGGTGTGGCGGTTGTTCCGCGGGGGCTGGCGGGGCCTCTGCGCGTCGGCCGGCGGTGTGGCGCTCGTTGCCTCGGCGGAATTTCTGTGGGATCCGTCCTCTGTTGCGTCTGGCTGGGCGGCGCGTGCCGATGGTGGCACTGACGATTGGTTCCCGGGACCTCGGCTCTGCCACCCGCGGGGCGGCTGCTTGCCCCACTAGGCGCATTTATGCGGGAGCGGATCTCACATATCGATGAGATTGGTGGCGCCACCACCACTCACTGTGGATTGGTGGCGCCCCTTGGTTGCCTGGCCGGGCTGGCTTGTGGGGTGGTGGCATCTATTACGGTTTTACTGTGCACTTCTCGTCATTCCCTACCAGCTTTGGTGTCTGGCTTTAACGTTGTTTTGACATGTACCGCGCCGCATTTTGCTGCTTGTCTTCATCGTGGTGAATATATGTATGGACTCACAATTCATTCATGGCTAAGCAGGATTAAGGACCCGAGTTTTCATATTTGATTACAGCTGATTTGATTAGGAAAGCATGCTTTTAATTCATTATCTATTATCTTTTCCTACTTAATTTTGTATCATTATTTATGATTTATTCTATCATAGGTTTAATCATAATGGAAAGAGGAGGCACAGTTGCAAACACAAATAACAGCAATGTACACAACAAACATAGGTATATTACACATGACTATTGAAATCTAAGTTAAGTTTTGAAACTGTTACATATATTGTTCATCATAACAATACACTCACATTATAAACGCAGGGATAGGATTAGGTGGGGGCGCACAGGACCACACACCTGGGGAATAACGGGTTATACTTGGCAGGGGAACTCGGGATGAAGACACGCGGCTCAGCGACCTACTCAGAGTCCACTGAAATTTTATATTCCAATGTATTTTTAGTAAAGCTGTATTCACTCTAAGTCTATAAACCAGCAAGCAAACTTTTTGAATTGATTACTTCAATTTTCTCTAGTAAACTTGACTCTGACTTGGCTACAAGGCCAACTACAATTCAGACTTGACTCACCATGTTGATAATGGTGAGTCAACTCAACTAAGCCCAAATTCAGAAATGATTCAACTTGACTCTGACTCAAATCAGCATTGGGTAGGAGTGAAATCTGACTCAGATTGGTTGCAAAGTATTTCAAGGGGCTCTTGGAAAAACACATGGTAGATAATACCAATATGATCAAATTCAATCAATCATTTGTATGAATTGTCACCCATGCCATGTTATAGAATGCATGGCCCTTTTAATACCAATAATTCAGATCTTGTGGATTCAGTGGATAATTCAGATTTTGCTTGTCTTGTAGCCCTCATTACTGCAAGACTCATCTGACTGATTTTATCTGGAAGGCACACAATCCCAGCCACACTCTTAAATGTCAATCAGTAAGATGTATATTGTTTGGCCTGGCACATCTAATCGTAGTGGTTCCCTTTATCCATCCATTTCATTTTCTGCTTAGCCTGGCAGTCACAGCGCAAGGGAACCAAACAGGTGAGTAAGCCAGGCGAGAATTCATACACAAAATGCACATTTCCTTCTATAGTATTGCAAATTCCAGTAGATTTATTCATGACATGAACTATTTACCAATCACACATTTCCTTTAATATTATGCCCATTGCAATGCATTGTTACATGGAATCAATTAGTTCTGCATAGGAATGAAGAACGATGCTAAACCCGAACAGGTAAGAGGAAGGGTCTAGGGGTTTTTCATTTTGAACGCATGTCCTTCATAAACAGTCATGATTGAAGCAAGAAGTGATCCTTCAAATGCAAAGAATAGGAAACAATATTTTAACATGTGACATTTTGAGAGGGAATTCCTGCCCCAGTACATTTTAAACAATCATGTACCGAATTCAGCCTAGAAATAAAGAATACAACGCACACTCACTTCAAGGGCTACTCACCACGACTTCAACTTATTCATGAAGTCTCGCCTTAGCCGTGCTATTCTCCCGGCAGAACGCATACTAGTATGCCATACGCATGCGCAGTACGGTATCATTAACTTCAAGATATAATACTGCGCATGCGTGCGGCACACTAGTGTTCGTTGTGAACGGCAGAATAACACGGCTCTTGTTGTCCTCTTGAAAAAAAGCTGTAGTAAACAGTACAGATGGCGCATTGAAGGCATTACCAAGGCATAGGCGGATCGGATTGCCGATCGGGGGACCTTCCGGGGGCGCATCCGGACCGGGGCGCATCCGGACCAGGGGGCGCCACTTATGACCGGCAAAGCTATCAGGTGGGCGCCAAATCCTTCGGTGGGCGCCGACTTTCGCATCCTGGGGGTGGGAAGCGACATTTCAGGGGGCCATCGACCTTTCAGGGGCGCCGAGGTGATCGGGGACGTGCCCCCTTGCCCCCTGGATCGCCTATGTACCAAGGCTACGAATCTAACCTCGGATAGCACAAAAGATGAGGATGAAGAGCACCTTATAAGTCATGTGACTAAAAACCTAAGAAAAATCTGCAGGTCTATGGAAAAGAAATATTAGCCTCAGGCTACCAAACTAACACTTCGATGCGCGCCGTGATGGGTTTTGTGACTAGCGTGGCGCGGAAGTGAGTGAGTGAAGTGAACGGAAAATAATAATCACAACATAATTTGTATGTATTTCACAACATAAAGCCAGATGAACAGAAACGAAATGAGAGAACAGCAATAATGTGTGAGAAAGGCAAGCAATGCTGGGCAACAGAATAGAGAAACGCTGTACGCACAACGGAGTAAAACAAAAGTAGAAGCATGGTGGGGGATTCCAGGACAGATCGACCAAGGACGATTAGATGTGCCAGGCCAAAATATACACATCTAACTGATTGCCATTCAAGAGTGTGGCTGGGATTGCGCGCCTTCCAGATAAAATCATGTCTCGAAAAATCTGAAACTTTGGCCTTGGTCCAGGCCCTCTTAGCAAAAATGAGAGCTTTTGGTGCCAGGTGCTTTGTCAAAAATTACCCAAGACAAGGATTGAAGCACTTGAGTAATAATTGTCCTTAAAAGAACAAGGCAATAATAGCGCATTTGCTAAATTTCTCTGTCATTTATGTTGGGTATTTTTTCAAGGCCAGTACATCATTTATCTTGGGTATTTTTTCAAGGCCAGGAGGTATTTTCTGAAAAAGTGTCTGGCACCAAAAGCTTTCGAGATTTTTGCAAGAGGGCATGGACCCTTTGTCTCCGGGGTATTTTTGGGCCAGGAATACGCCTGTGAGAATCTTAGCTCCCTCCAACCAATGGTGACCGAGTTATAGCCCGAGGCATTTTCAGGTCACCTTATTGCAGACTCATCTTTGATGCTTCATAAATAAAAAGTACTGCCTGATAAACAAGGTTTGTATATCATTGAACTCATCTTGAACTATACATTATTTTGAAAAAAGAAAATTTCAAAATTTTAAAAATGTTGACTTAATTTGTTTGACCTTTTCTTTTTTACCTAGCTTGACCTTTTCACAGTTGAAATTGCCCTTTTAGGCACCTCAAAAATTTTGCTTTATAAAATATATTTCAATAAAAAAATTTTAAAAATGTGTTTTTGCTATAAATTACAATTTTTAGCACCTAAGGTAGGTATGCAGGCGGCTTTTGACCACTGCATTAGTACAGCCTTATGTTGAACACTGCAAACAAAGTGATTGCTTTTGTAATCGGTTGCTTGCAATCATCTTGCATTGTCTTTACGAAACTTTCATCGTGCAAGTGTCAGAATTTATGAGAATTAACACGCGCCGCCACAAGGGGGCGGGCAACTGGCCTCCTCAGGTTTCTACAGGTAGTAAAAAAAGCACCTTCGTGCAGCGCCACCGTACTTCATCTACCTCTTCTAACTCGACATTTTTGCAACTTCTGACAAAATAATTTAGGTCAACTGGCAGGTGGTAGGTACCGTAAATATCGTAGGTCAGCTGGCAACTGACTGGTGAGGGGGACCTGAGGTAGACGGACATCGTTATGCCTTGTGGGACGTTCAACTTTGGTTCCTTAATTAACCCTTCATCGTGGGAGTTGCTCGTTTGGGTGGTGGGGTCGGGGTCTCCGTAAAAAGTCCCTTGATGACTCTAGTGAGAATATTTTTTTGCTCTACAGGCCTAATGTAAACACCTTTTTTCAAAAATTTCTCTGGCGTTTTGGGGGCAAAAGATAGTTTTCCCCCCTCCAGAGCTTTGGAGGGCATGGCCGGAATGCCCCCCCCGCGTCCGCCAATGTCCAGTAGCGCCCGGATAGCATTGGTTTCTTGGGCCGGTTAATTTGTAGTCGAAAGTATCGCCACCCAACTGCTCAGCGCCACTGCAGATGCTCACTCCTCCCGCCACACACTCCGAAGGGCGCCAATGCCGACTCCGCAGGCACACTCAAAACAATGGTCCGAGAGGAAGAAACGTGGCAAGCTAAGCTACAACGGAACCATTCCCAGAATCACTTCTCAAGCAGCTAGTGGACATACAGCTAGCCATCGGTCCTCACACCGGCAGCCGACGTATTTACACAGGCAACACATCCCGCGGCTACGTTCTCCACACTTTAATCTTTTGCTAGCGCAGTGCCAACGGCAGCTCGTTTTCCCAACACAATTAGACCAATATCGTGGCCCTATAATAGCATATTGGGATTCGGTAGCATGTGCATTATGGAGACGGTCGTCCAGTGCTCCGGTAACCGAACTAATCGAGCTGATTTGATCCTGCCTGGATGTACAAAAACATCGCGCTATTTTCTCACCCAGGCGCAATTAGCGAGTTTGGTACTTGTTACCACATCCGAGTTCAACATCATTTAAATAATCCACATTCAAAAGGCAAGCACACAGCCCAGCTTCGTTATAATAGAGGGAAGTGTCAAACTCCTGTCACGCACTCCGAAGGGCGCCAATGCGACACCGCACGCACACTCAAAACAGCAGTCCGAGAGGAAGAGAGGGGGCAAGCTGGGCGACAACATAACCATATCCAGAAACACTTCTCAAGTAAGTAGTGGAAATACAGCAAGGACATCGCTACTCACACAACCAACCGGATGCCAGCAGTCAGCGTATTTACATAGACAACACATCATATCATCCCAGCAGCTACGCTACCCACACTTACTAATTTTTTGGCGTAGTGCACACGAGAGAGCTCTTTTGTTTAGCATAATTAGATTAATATCATGCCACAATAATTAAGCATTGGGTCCCATGCTGCAACAGGGAGTCGGTCGGTCAGTGATCACAGTATTCGAGCTGAATTTTCTCCTACCGGGATGCATGGAGAACACCCATGCAGCGTTATTTGCAGATCCCGGCGCAATTAGTGAGTTTAGTACTTGCTACCACAGCCGAGTTCAAAATCATTTAAATATTCCACATGACTATAGCTGCACATAGTCAGCGCCCGATTCACTTTCACAGTTCCTTCATGAGGACGCACAGCCAAGCTTCACCGGGACAAACCAACACCACTAGACACCCCTGAGCAACCAATCAGCATCGCGCTCACACAGCATGATCAGCAAAGCAGAGAGCACTCTAGTGATTTGTACCGGCTTAACTCCTAGCAATCAGGCAAGGAGTGGAGACAAACACCATCGGAGGGGACAGTCGATTCTCTGTGCAGAGTAGGGCACCAAAGAAGAAGCTCTAGATACGTTGATACTGCAGGTCATGCAGGAACCATACTGAATTCACACGAGCTTTCCAACGCACTTTGCATATTTGCGCTAACCTTCATATTTTTTGAGTTAGATGGGGGCCATCGATGGCCCCCTCCCCGGTGGTGCGAAGGTGGAGCCGGATCCCCGGTGGGGCGCGGGTTAAGCACATGCCACCATTTAGTGCTGGGAAAATAGCTTGTTATGCGTTTCTTACCTGTATAGTGTTTAGAATTTAACTTGCAAAGCTTCCCTCAGAGAGCAGTTAGATGAGCAGTCAGCAAACTTTTCCCGCAAAGGTAGTGACCAAAAGCCAGCTTTCACTGTTTTGGAGAAAAATAAGATAAAGAAGTGCTGAAAGGGAAAATCCAAAATGTGTAGGCTCGGGAGTCCCGAGTTACATAACTCACAATTGAGATGAAAAGCCCTTTTACATTAACCGCGCCCCAGTGGGCCTCCGAGCCACCTTCGCTCTGGTGGGGGGGTGTTTGAACACCCCCCTCGAACTCGGCCCCTTTGCGAGATAGCGAAAAAAATGAGAAAGCTGGTGGATAGCTCATCCAAATTCATGAAGAAATTCTAATTCATATTTCATCATCCAATTCATCAGTCACTGTTTGGCTCAGGTCAATATTGAAGGCATGACGGTCAAAGAAGGTGGCATTTGAGTACAGTTTTTGGGCTCTAGCACTTGACAGGGTTGAGTTTGAATCATTTTAGGCACCATTCGTTTCCTCTCGTCACGGTGAATCAAATTATGTATAATATGACCATACTAGGTCAAAACACAAAAATGACCTGACCTCAGGTCAGGCCAAGGTCGATTTTTAACCTAGCATAGTCAATATGCATATCAATCGACTAGCAATACCAATCCGAACGCCACGATAGCAAAATAAAAGCTGTATCATCATTTCATGCAAAGTTATTGACCCTCATCTTATCTTATCTTATCTGGTCTGAAAACTGCTTAAGTAGCCCCAGATGACCTTTCAGCGGTCACAGGTCAAAAATTGCAACATGAACCTGGAAAGCGGTCCAGGATACTACGATTTGGAGAATGTGAAGGTATTCTCCGTTGTATCTACACAAATACAGCGCACTCTGTTTCTCCCATGCATTTTCAATGGAGAGGTCATGTTCCGTACTTGACCTTAGGTCATTGTTATGAAAAATTTCGGAGTTCGTTTTGTAGCACTCGGTGGGCCTATTGTATAAGTTTCAATCCGATAGATTCGCCTATGTCTTACTTATGTCATTTTAAACATTTGTGGAGGTGAGGTCACGTGACCTGCACTGGCATAGGCGGATCAGGGGGGGGACGTGCCCCCGATCGACCTCGGCGCCCCGAAAGGTCGATGGCGCCCCCTGAAATGTCGCTTCCCCCAGGATGCGAAAGTCGGCGCCCACCGATGGTTTGGCGCCCACCTGATAGCTTTGCCGGTCATAAGTGGCGCCCCTGGTCGGATGGCGCCCCGGGAAGGTGCCCCCGATCGGCAATCCTGGATCCGCCTATGTGCACTGGTGACCTGACCTGAGATGATCCAACCTTAAAATTTTATGGAAAGTTGCGGAATTGATCAAGGATAAGGTGTGCCAAGTATGGCAGCGCTGCGCGCTGCCGTGTTTTCGTGCCGCCGGAAAACCCCGAGGGGTTGTTCCAAACACCTGGGCGAGGGTTAAAAAGCGCAACATTTTTGCGGTAATATTCCGAATCAATAATGGCTTTTCCAAATGGTTAGTGAACGGTCTGATGATTCCAAGCGGGATTGGCGAGTGCGATATTCGGCGTTTCCGTACTTGCTCCTATCTCCCCTGGGATGAAGCCGAGGTTGGTACCGAGGGCGTTGTACTGGGGCTCCATCCGTCCCCGGCCAACAGCAAAACGTGAAGCTGTGCCCGGGGTTCCTGCCAGGTTACCAACCAGGAAAGCGGCGTAAAGTTTCGATACTAGAAGGGCAGGGGTCAGGGACGCTTTAGGGATATGTATATGTATATATATATATATATATATAACCAACAACCAACAACAATTCGGATAATAGGGCGACCGGCCCGCTGGTTCCGAATCTCCACACAAATAAGAGGTAGCTCAACAGGTCTTACTCAGGAAAGTAACGAGTTTGCCCACAAGAAAACTTATGGGCCATGGGGAAAGGGGGACTCGAGAAGTCTAGTCAGAACTTGGTATATGAAGGCATTCCAGTGTAATATATATAAATATATATATATATTTTTTTTTCATTCAAACATATAGGTATCGGTGGAGTCGGCTGCGCTTGTTGCCTTAATGATTTTCTTTTGTTGTTTTAGTATTTTGTTTATAGTAAAATTGATATTCGAAGAGAATTGAGTTAACGAGCTCATCGAAACTCATGCTAAAGTCACTACAAATCGAGGTTTCGAATCTATTTAATGATCTATTATTCAAGATTACATATCAAAGATGTCGCCAGGTCAATAGGGTTCCAAATTAACATTTCATTTGGAAAAATAGGTAGCACGTTAACCCTCGCCCCGGTGGGGGTGTTTGAACATCCCCCTCGGGTTTTTCCGGTGGCACGAAAAATGGCGGTGCTTCGCGCCGCCGTACTTAGCATGCCTTATCCTTGATCAATTTCGCAACTTTCCCCAAAATTTTAAGGTTGGGTCATCTGAGGTCAGGTCACCAGTGCAGGTCAAGTGACCTCACCTCCAAAAATGTTTAAGGTGGCATAAGTAAGAAATGGGTGGATCTATCGGATTGGAACTTTACCACATAATGGGCACACCGGGTGCTATAACATATATTCCGGGATTTTTCATATCAGTGACCTAAGGTCAAGCACGGGCCATGTCCTCTCGATTGGAAATCCATGGGAAAAATAGAAATTGGGCTATATGTGTGTAGATACAGCCGATGAGCCGAGGATAAAATCATATTTTCCAAATCGTAGTATCCTATGCCCCTTTCCAGGTTCATGATGATATTTTTGCCCTGTGACCTCTGACAGGTCATCTGGGGCTACTTAAGCAGTTTTCAGACTTAAGTCAATAATTTTGCATGAAATGAAATACAGCTTTTATTTCGATACCACTGTGTTCGGATTGCTATTGCGAGTCGATTGATATGCATATTGACTGTGCTAGGTTAAAAAGTGACCATGCCCTGACCTGATGTCAGATAATTTTTGTGTTGACCTAGTATGGTGACATTATACATCATTCGATTTGCCGTGACGAGAAAAAGCAAATGGTGCCTAAAATATGATTGTAACTCAACTCTGCCAGACGCTAGAGCCCAAAAATCCACTAAAAATCCCACTTTCCTTGACCTGTCATGACCTCAATATTGACCTGAGCCAAAAAGTGACTTTAATAGTTTCTTCGTGAATTTGTATGAGCTATCCACCAGCGTTCGCGTTTTTTCGCTATCCCGTATAGGGGCCGAGTTTGAGGGGGATGTTCACCCCCCACCACCACCAGGGCGAAGATGGCTCGGAGGCTCACCGGGGCGCGGGTTAAGAAGCTAGTGACTGGCCTAAATAACAATTACAGTAAGAAGATTCATGGGGTTTTCGTTACGTTACATGTCATCATTACAATAGATACCCTGATCAGCAATCACTTAACACATCGTCATTTAATACAATCACTCTAAATAATTCCAACAGATACAATTTTAGCTATCGATTTGCTCGTAATCAGCAATACAACCAATTTAATTTCCCTATAGCACCAATATATGTGTGTGTGCTTATCTGTGCATTAACACGCGCCCTTCTGGGGGGCGAACTTCGCCCCCTCCTGGTTTTCCCCAGATAACGCAAAAACGAAGAGGTGCAGAACAACAAAACTTACAGTACCTTATCCCTGATCAATTTTACACATCTGACAAATTTTTTTGAGTTAAGATCATGTCAGGTCACGGACCTATTCAAAGTTAAGTAACCCGACCTCAAAACCTAAAATCACGAGTTTGAAGCAGCGCCCAGGGAAACATCAGCAAACCGATCAGTTTGAAACTTCTACAGTATGATAAGGTCATTAGGGTCTAAAAATCTGCTATCTCAGAATTTCGCTATTGTTCACCTAAGGTGGGGTCAATTTTTTGGTCACCCCATTATAAGTCTATGGTGAAAAATAGAATAGGCTCGTTTTCAGTAAATGCTGCATAGATAAAGCTGAAAATCCTCAAACTGTCCATTCTTGCCAAGATCTTGACCATAAAGTTGAGTTTTTGAGCATCTGACCTCTCAAAGGTCATATCAGGTCACGGGAGCAGAGAGTGATTGTTTTGCCAATAACTTCTCTCTGAATTGAGATAAAGCTCCCATTTTGCTTGCACTGTGTTCATATTGTCACGGGAAGTCGATCGATTTGCAACATGACCATACCAGGTCACTCTGTGACCCTGACCTAGGTCGAGGTCAGGTCATTTTGACTATTTGACCTAGCCAGGTCATATTATACATCATTCGATTTGCCGCGATGAGAGGAATCTAGTGATGCATAAAGATTTTCTCTAGCTCCCCTGAGGTCATATCTAGAGAGGGAAATGTACACTGCTCTGTTGTAAGCCTATGGAGCATTCTTTGACCTATGCTGACCTCAATATTGACCTGACATAAAAATTCTTCTTATAAATTCTCTTCGTCTTGTCAAGAGCTTTCGAACGCCGCCCTTAATTTTCCTTTAGCTTTCGTGGGGAACGAAATACGGAGGGGGGCAGCGAAAACGCCCCCCTCCAGCGGGGCGCGTCATAAAAGGGACCCCAGCAGGGCGCGTGTTAACCCTCGCCCCACCGGTGGGGGCCATCGATGGCCCCCTAAGGTTTTTCCGGGATAGCAGAAAACAACGAGGCGCAGCACCGCGGTTGAGGAATCTACCTCTCACCCCATCATTTTCCCACCATCCCCGAAATTTTTTACCCCGGGTCACCCAAGTTCAGGTCACCAGGCGAGGTCAACTAAGGTCACCTCACTTCAACTTCTGAGCTCTATAAGAGCTACATTTCGAAGTCGATCGATTTGAAACTTCTGCACTTTATCACCCCTCCAGGGTCTACAAGGTGTACATCCAGGATTTTTCGATTTCGTGACCTGAGGTCGGGTCACGAAGTGACCTCTTCCTTTGAAAAAGCATGGGGAAAAGCTGTCTTATGATCTAAAAGTCACAAAAACGATTGGAAATGCTCGGCTTACTCAGAAAAGTGTTCTTGAGACACCCTTTCACGGATCACAGGGGGCTATATTTGCCCTTTGACCTCTCCAAGGTCATCCAAGGTCACCAGGGGTCAAAAAAGTATTTTGACATTAACTTTTGATCTAATTAAGCTAGAGCACTGAATCAAACACCATCGTGTATGTCTCGTCACTGGCTTTCATTTGATATACGGCAAGGTCACTTTCTGACCTTTAGTGACCTCAGGTCATATTAGGTCACGAGATGACCTCTGGAGGTCAAACCACTGGCGGGAGGTCTTTACGTTCCACATAGCGGAAAAAGGACTTGCATTTTCCTATCAAATGTACTTTACCAGATCTCAATAGCTCGGATGGCATAAGAGTTGTGCCCAGTTTACTTAAGCATTGCATATTTGAGTGAAAATAACCGATCTTGACCCAACTTAACCTCTGGAGGTCAAACCATTGACCTGAGCGCTTAAACATGCGAAGTAATTTCTGACTGAATTCACGCGAGCTTTCTAATGCACTTTGCAGATATGCGCTAAACCCCATATTTTCGGATTTAGAGGGGGGCATCGATGCCCGCCGTGGGGCGAAGGTGGCGCCGCACCCCCGGTGGGGCGCGGGTTAAAAAATATGTTTTCCTGATTTTGGGCCCTGTTGTCCCCTCCCCAAACCATTAGTCTGGATCTGACCCTGACCCTGGGCATCCCCTGAAGTGGTTACACACCTCCCTGAAAGGTTGATGACACCCCCTGAGATAAAGCACCCCTCGGACCCCGGTAGCGGCGCACCCCATGATAGAATTTGGCGCCTAAAAGTGGCGCCCTCCAGTTCCACCATTGTCCGAACGGCGCCCCCGACCATGAGTGGCTGCCCCTCTACGCGATCGGAAATTCTGGTTCCGCCTGTTAAAATACACATAGTGACGTTCATACGCGGATCCAGGATTTCCGATCGGGGGGAAGGCACCTTCCCGGGGGGCGCCATCCGGACCAGGGGGCGCCACTTTTGACCGGCGAAACCTATTAGGTGGGCGCCAAATTCTATCGGTGGGCGCCGATTTTCGCATCCGGGGTGGGGGGGTGGTGGGAAGCGACATTTAAGGGGGGCGCCATCGACCTTTCCGGGGGCGCCGTGACCATTTCAGGGGGCGCCGAGAATCGATCGGGGCGCACGTGCCCCCTTTGCCCTCCCCCTGGATCCGCCTATGGTGACGTTCACCAAGCACCCGCTGACCAATATTTTCTCCCATACAATTATGTCGCGCTCTACTGCCGCCTGCCGCTCCCTACCCCACAACCTCCCACTCATCACAATTTGATCCCACCCCAAGCAGTGGCGGATCTAACCGGTCGGTTTGGGAGGGGCAAACCAAAGTCAAAAGCAAAAACGTCGCGCAACGCAAAATTGCGCTAAAATAGACTTTCCGGTACGAGTGTTCGAGGCAAGAAGCAAAAAAACGTCACGGGCTGAAAAATATGAGCTCAAGATCCTTTTCCTATCCAAGGCCCGATATTTTCACTGAACTTAACTGGTTCCGTTTGAAGTTGAGAGTTAAAGCACCAAAATATTGCCTATAAACTTAAAAGGAGTCGGGAAAAAGGAGTCGATCGCTTTGGGGGAAAGGCAAAAACATAGTTTTGCCCCGAGCTTTTCCGTTTGGGGGAATTGCCTTTTGCCCCCCTGGATCCGCCACTGCCCCCAAGCAAACTCGAGCTCTAGATCCGGCACTGTTTCCACTTCTGCCATTTCGTGCAGACAGAGCCACTTAAATGTGATCAGCGATAGGTATTCCAGGACCTGAGGTTCTACAAATTTTGTAGGACCTCCCGAGTAGGCCGGCCCCAGATGCCAACAAGAAATGCGATTAGGTGCTGACTGAGGCGGTTTAGGTTTCGACTGAGGCAAATCCGTGATCCTCTCTGATCGCAGGGAGGGGTGCCACCCAGACCAGAGGGTGGTATTGTGATATTGCAGGAACTCCGAGGGTATACCGGGAACAAGTGCCCTCCCCCACTCTCACCGTGGATACGCCTATGGGCGGTGGCGAATCAAGGACTTTATTTCAGGGGCCTAAGGGACTCGAGCTTCCCCCACCAATGTCTTGGATCAGCCCCCAGATATGCATTTGATATTGGGACTCTTGCGTTTTGGGGGGGGGGCTTGAGCCCCCAGCCCCCTTGTATCTGTCACTGCCTAAGGGTTCCGGTAACGGCGGTGCAAATGAGCGCTTGGACCACAGTTACGGTGAAAGCGGGATTTTACTGGCCAGATTCAAACAAATTTGAGCTTTTTCTTAGCTTTTGAAGATTAATATTTTTATTCTACACTAATTCAGGCATTCAAATTCTGTGTCACTGCTATTTACTCCCAATTATATGGTGTTATTTTTAGCGTCAAACTTACTGATCACACCAAAGATTATTTAGTGATGCTTTTTTAGTGCCTGATATTCTACACTTGCGCGCCACCATCGCCTAAGACACACTTTCACGAGAGGAAGAGAGCAGATTGTTGTGTTTTATTTCTAGTTTTGGTTTTTTCTTTAAATACCTTGTTTTCGCTTAGTTTTACCGAAAGTGAAGGATTCAGATTTGCGTTGTGCTCCTCGAAATCCAACGTTTTATTTTCTTAAGGTATCCTGGCTGCGATGGACCGCTGCAATAAACATGAAAGTAAGATACGAGAATTTGGGAGCAGGCTTTTATCAGTATTTTGTTGTGACGGTATCCTAAAATTATAATGCACTTTTAAGATAATATTAGTAAGCATATTATTTTGAGGATCATGTTCTTTTATTTTTGGCATATTTCAATGTAATCAGGAGTTTGGTAGATTATCTTAAAGTAAATGTGGCATCTTAGTGCAATTCTAGACTGGAGTAGGTTTAGGGTCAGTTTTCATTCATGATAATGGATTTGGCGGTATTTGTCGTGAAAAATGGTCTGAAAAGTAAAATTTTTCGTTTTAAGTTATTTTTTTCTGCTAGGGTAGCAGTTTTTGAACTGACATGCTGTTAAAGCGGGTTATGATGTAGTGTTTTGTGTGAAGATAGATCTGTTTGCTTAGGTCATTGAATATTAGTAAAATTAAGCATTCTTTGCTAAAGGAGGCTGTTTTGGCACCCAGATGTCACTGATGGATTTCTTTTTTATATATTAAAAATATTTTTCCTTTGATCCTACACATTTAAGGAAGTTACCTATGCTCATTTATAATTGGCAATACCAAAGTCATATCTAGCCCCTTGGTTGCAAAGGGGTCTAAGCAAGAAAATTGTCTCATCTAGCAGGACTTCAACCTGAATTTTCTTTCTGAAGGTCACCTTATACCACATGACCCTCAGGGGAGGAGGGGGTTGATATGGGTGGATTACCTTCTTCCTCTGAACTGTAAATTTTGAGACAACTGAAAGAATAATCAAGTGGTCTGTCAGCATGCTCTATTGCATGGTTATCTCAATTCAAATATTATTATGAAGGTACCATATTCCCTTCAAAGATGCCATTATAGGAAGCACCTTATCTCCAGTAACACCACCTCTGCCTGGACAGGTATTCTCTGGCATGGAAGATCAAAATGGTGTGCAGAATGTAGCTGCATGTATCATTTTCCTATGCCTGTGTCACAAAATAATTCTAGATTTAATCCTGTATCTACTATTTAAGTTTGTTGACCAGAAACTTGATAAATGGTCAGGGCAATATGATCCAGTAACAATGCCCAAGAATGCATTCTTCAAAATGTGTTAAGTGACTTGACAGAGTAATTGCTTCACACAATTCCTTCTTAATGGGATATTTCTTCATTATTTTCTTTTTCAATGGGACTGACACTTCATTGACTTAGTTTCCATGGTCAAAATGTGGTCTGTACCAGACTGCCTGTCAGGTTGTACCATGGAGTTATCAAGTTCATTGAGTGTTATTTTCCCAGTGCTTTAGCACAATCTATGCTATAGTGCTGGGTGAATGAATCTTGATGGACCCCATTGACAGTCCAATCTGGATCAAATTTTGGTCATGGAGCCTAGGACATTGATGGGATAGTCTCTAATGACAGCATGGTAATTTCTCAATAAGATTATTTGTTTGCTCTCCTTCTAGAAAGATTCAACAGAACTTGGTAGCTTATTTTTATACTTTGCCTGAAGTTTATTTCTATGTCCTACTGCCTTTTCCCTGCCTTAGGTCATTCCAAAGCAGATGGTTCACTTCATGAAAATATTTTTAATACAGGTAGTATGCCATGTTCATTGTTAGAGTGTGTCTCCTTCCTGTAGCAAAGAAATCAGAGTGAGAAATCCATGTGTAAACTGCATTTTGATAGCTTAGGTACTTTTAAGCAGGGTACCTTAACTACGGGTACAACTAAGTTTCCTACTAAATATAGTCCTCCCATGATGATGTCACGCCCTTTCCTACTAAGTTCTAGGAGATTATACTAAGTTTTGGAAGGATCAGCTGGAACATACCAAGTTTGGGCTACTTGGCAGCAATCTAGTATAAATCGAAATCAACTTTCACCCATTTGACAGTAACCTTGATATCAATGGCGAGCAGTGTATTTTACGTAAATCTAATGAAAAAATCATAACAATTCAAAGAATTTGTTGAAAAGGCATGCATTTATTTGATCAACTCAGGCCTACTTAATAGCCAGAGAAATAAGTTTACCTTTGCTCAAGAGATCACCGGTGTTTATTGTCTTGTGCTGCAGGTACCACCAACAGCCAATCAAAGGTCAGAAATCAACAGCCAATCAAAATCGAGATTAGTCTGACTGCAAACAGCTGTTAGTGCTTAACGTGTCCTTATTTTGACACGCCTGGAAAATTTGTAAAAATAATATTCTTCACTGCAGTTTTTGCAAAACGTCTGATGGTTTCACAAATAAAAATCTTTTAGCTTTCTGTTCAACCATATAAGTTTTGTTGATACAGTTCTAAAATAGGTTATTTAGAGCTTCAAAAGTGCAATTTCTCCAATGCCCTGCATAGTAACTGTTGTGCCTCTCAGCCATGATGACGTAATGCTGCCAAACAACTTGAACGGGTCTGCTTTTAAGTGCACTGTTAGGTATGTGGACTCCTCCTCAGTGCTTCTTCATTATCAAAGCTGCAATTTCCCAACCTAACCTAGCCTAATCATACTACCTAATCTATTTTAAGTAACGCATACTGCCTACACCTAATTTCACAACCTCATTTAACCTAATGCACACCTACTACATATACCTACCTCTACACTTAATCCTACATCTACTACCTAAGCTGACTTTGATATACTGTTGCAAATTAGGTAAATATATTCTGGCATAAACCCAATTGTAAGTGAGTTTATTGCAGATTTGTTTTACTGTTGCAGTTCCCCTTGAGTTCATCTAACAACATAGAGTGAATTCTGATTGTTCTAGTGGTGTATCATTTTATAGAAAATTGTTTGTTCAAGTGGGTGAGCTCCTTGGGAATTGTTCTGCCTCAAGTACTGAGCAAGCTGCTACACCATGATCATGTTGAAATCTGCTACATTTCACAGACTTGGCAGGAATGCCTTCTTGAGATAATGGGTTGGAAGATGTTTGCAATATATCATGCTTTCCCCAAATCGGCATACATAAAGCTTGTGGTGGCTTTTATACCATAGAAAGCAGCTCACTGATGCTGCCAAGCTGTCCACATGGGTCAGGGCTGCAGGATGGTATTATTATTATTTTTATTATTTATTGGTATGATGGTGGTGTTGATTATTCATTGCACCCTTGAGGTGTTATTGTCTGGTTGATATCTCTGCAAAGCCAAATGAAGATGATGAGTTAAAGCTCTGAGGCAAAAAAATCATAATTTGGAATGTGCTAGTCTCTTGAGGATAGTCACCCTCAAGATAGATAATGGATTGCAAGTTTTAGGTTTGGTGATACCCATATTTATATTTTGGTGGCCTTCGTAGAAGGTCCCTTAAGTCCCAAGTTCTGCTTTTTGAATGTCACATATTGTTTGAGACAGCATAGTAAATTTGGATTTTCTGGCACCATGCAGAAAGGATACTGGGACAAGGCTGCCAGATTTCTTGGCTAAAAGAATTCAAGTAGTTGACTCCAGAAAAATTACTTTTCCATTTCATTATTAAACCAGCTTTCCTTGCCTTTTTCAGCCAACATCGCTATTGGAGGGCCTTTTTAGCCCAATTGTACCTGGCATCCTTACCTCCAGCATTTTCCCTGGAATGTGCTGGAAGAGCTCCAGTATAATGGTGTACAATTATCAGTGATACCACTGGAAGGCAGTAGTTACCACATAACATTTTGGGAACCATACATGTCAGATTAAGTGCAGTTCACAATTATTTTACATGAAGCGCTTTTACCTGCTTTGTTTCTGAACCTTTAGAAAATATTGCTATTATATCTCAGTTATATTCCACTAGGCATTTCGGAGTTAAAGAGCACTTGATAGTAGAGGCACTGCCTCCCCCTCGTTCGGATCCCCCGATACATTGATGTTTGCTTTTCTTCAAAGATGCCTTGATTGGGCTGAGAATATGGGAGAAAAGTAGAAGTATGCTGATTCCTTTGCTCCCAATTGCAAGAGTTTGACAGCTATCTCATTTTTATGTGCTAGAAGTGGTACCATATAAAAACTTTGAGGTTTTCTGCCACTTGCTTATTTATTTATTCGGTTGGTCTCTTTCGATTGTTCTTTCAATATGGGAGAAGTATGGCCCAGAGTCTCAGCTTTGATATTTTTAGATAGAAAGGGTTATCAGTTGTTGGGGAAAAGGGAGACAGCTGGTATTCTCCCATATATTTATAACTATCCTCTTCTCTGGTTATTTTCTTTTCTACCGTTATAGATAGACAGTGCAGCTTACAGTCTGGGTTCTAGATGTCCAAATCCTGGTATTTCAATATGATATCAAGTGTTGATCCCCCAAGGGCGGCTCCAAACCGTGCAGTTGTGGGACTGCCTTCTATTTTCCCCGCGTGTGTCATACTGTTGTCTTTGCCTATTTATTCTTGGGGAAACTTGTGTTATTTATGTACACGGGGAAACTTTATTTACCATTTCTGTTACCCAGGGAAACATAATTGAGGTCAGCACGCTAGTTTGGATTATGCGTACCAGATCAAGTTGGTGGCACTTATTCCAAATCTCAGGTTAGGAATCTGGCTGCAATTTTAGGTCACCATAAGTACATCTCAGAGACCTAGTGTGCCCTCATTGTCCTGTGGAGCCTCACTACTTTGGCCTATAATTTGCCTGAGATGTTTGGTAAATAATTCGATTGCAGTGCCTACTTACGCGAAATGTTCACCCTCAAATGTGCATAATATGTATTTATTCACTTTGACTCAAAGCTTCTTACATATCAATTTGAGTTTTACACCGTTCCTAAATGATTTGACGCTCCTTTGGTCTGTGGCTTATGGTGCGCTTGCCTTAAATAATTGCACACCTAAAGATCAGACCTTGGTAATCATCCAACATTTGTATTTGGTGTACAGGGCATTCATCTCCCTTTGGAAATATACTTCCCCAACTGAGTGTTAGGGATTTCAATTATGAGAGGCCTAGAACAAGTATAGGTCGTGGGCAGAAATGCATGGGAGATGACATTTAGCCACTCTCCCTTTACTCTTTTTCATGTTCTGGAGCGATGATAGACAGAGCAAACGGATATTATCGGTATACTACTATGATCTCCCAATATTTCATCATGAAAATAAAAACTTACTTCACAGTAGAAATAACCTGACTTGATTTGCATACCATGCATCTTTTCGTCTTTCAATGATTATTTATGGGCCGTATCGACACACCCACTGCCAAAGTTATATAGTGTCAATAACTCCTTTCCTGATGGAGGGGATTTTGGTGGCTCAAGCTACTCCTTGGGTAGGGGATCCTGACAGAAATTGGGTTAGCTTCCTGACAGAAATTGGGCTAGCTGTAGGAAGTCTGGTGTGCTAACGCTATACTACCGCACCATCCACTGTCATTTAATCCAGTGATTGTGGCTCTGGAAGTTAAAGCCGTTTTATTTATCTTTTGGTCGCTTCCGAAATAAGAGGACTCTTTGGAATGGTTTTCAAAGGTTGCGAATGATGAGAGGAATTACTTTAAAGGGAATGTGGCACCTTAGTTGAATCCTGGAATTTAGTGAAATTAGGCGTACTTTTAGCCAAAAATAATGAAACCACTCATTATTTCTCTGAAAAATGTACAATAAGCTCAATATTTTGTTTTAAAAAATACTCCTCTAGAAGAAGAAATAAATATCAGTCTGTGGATGATGTCACGATCTGGCAAACACTTTAAGGGCTTCGATTGGCTGATACTCATCGTGACGTCAGCATATGTCGTCACACAAGTAGCTCACAACAATGGCCGCCCAGCGACGGGCTGATGGGGGGGGCTGGTGTCAGGTAGGTTTTAGCTTTTTTCTACGGAAATATCGAGTTCCAAGACAAATGAAATATGGAGTACTGGGTTTTCCGATTTGCTTTACAACTTGGCTAACTCAGTTAAAATCACGTTGTGAAGGTGCCACATTCCCTTTTAAGAGAGGTATCTATTTCTTAGATAATCTCAATAAAAGAATGTTGACATACCTTATGATGAAGGCTCAGCAGAAGGGGTCTGGGACGTGCAGTCGGCCGCTGCGAGCATCCGTCTCGGCCCGTGGCATTCTGTGTGTTCTGCACAGGGTTGCGGGATCGAGCCCACCCGGAGGCGGGATTTGGCGCCCTGCCTTAGATCAGAACCTGGTTAAATCGTCTCCCCTTTCGACACCATCTCCCCTCGACTTTGGTGTCTTCTGTAAGTAAAAATGGTTTGGAAAGGCATGATATAAACTGAGAGAACTCTTTCACAGTCTATACCATACCACATCCGTGGAAGACCTTCGTTATCCGTTGTGATTCTTTAAGTAAAGAGCGATTCTGGGTAACCCTCAGTGATCGGAAGACAATGCCCCCCCATTAATACTTACATTGACCCTTGCACTTACGCTGATTTTCGCCACCTTAGGCCTTACAAGGGCAGGGGCAGGGGTGGCGGGTCTGGTGATGCAACACCTCTCTCTTGATATGACCCTAATTGACGTACCGCTTCGTTGGAAAAACCAGTGTGCGGCTCTTCACGAGAGCTCGCAATTGATAACTATTTTCCTACAGGTCATCAGATGAAGTTTAGAGCAAGTCAAAGACGGGATTTTTTGTCCCTCATGGTAATTTTTGTCTTGCTGGCTGCTACTAACGGGAATTTATGGCTAACATTTGGTGTACTAATATCGCCATCAAAGTAAACTTGTGCTTTTATTTGTATACCATGGAGTTATTTGAACCATGTGGGTAACGCTGGAGGCGGGGTCCAAGGACACTGATGACGGGAAGTCAACGCTACCAAAAATGTCTAGTTTTCACGTCTATTGCGGTAATTTTTGACTAAATTTGAATTCAGAGCTAAAATTTCAAGGTCGTTGTTCAAATTTCCCCGCTTATAGTTTCATTACAAAACAGAACTTAAAATGTCATTGGCCAAGCCTTCAGGGATCATCAAAGGTCAACCAAGGGCTGGTTTTGGAAGGTAAATCTGTCACATAATTTCAACTGAGATCATAACATGCCTTTCCTCAAAGCTACGTCGGATGGAATGCAACAGAAACTTCAAAAAGCCGAAGATCCGCCTTGCATGTTTCCAGAAGCAACGCCCTACCTGTTACCTGAGGCCTTTCTCGGTAAATCGACCCGCTGAGTGGTGGGATATACACTCATATCAGGGATTTTAACGGAATCTTGTACATGGGCTGATTGGCACCCCTGAAGACCCCTGTGATCAGCAGGGTTGATATTGCTGCCACCCGCGGTGCAAAAGTACCAATGTGTAGTGATGTTTGATACACTATCGGTTATCAAGACATGTGACATATTAGAAAATTCACGCGCCATTTTATAGAAAGTCTTTTAGAAGACAACTGTACCAGTGACAAATTATTTGGAAGAATACAATCTAACACAAAATTTAGCTTTTTGCTTTTGCTCATGACTATAAAACACCTGCTCATTTGAGAAAGCTATATTTGAGCAGCTCAATGACCACTTTTTTAGCGAGTGTTAGTGAAAAGCGTTTGGAACAAAAGAGCTCGGTACAAACTGCCGACGCTGCGCCGCCCGGCCCCTTGGTTAAGTACAGACCCTCGCGTCGCAGTTTCTATGTGCGGTGTGGCGAGAATGGCACTCGTTTACGGCTCGGGCGGCGCATGCAGCCTCCCATGTCCTTTTAATGTACATTTAAAAGTATTATTTATTATAAATGAACTTGATTGATAAAATGATTTCCTTTATTACGTGCGTGTTTTGACAGCCACGTGAGAAAGCTAACAAACCCAAAATACGGTTTAATTTTTTAAACAAAAAAATCGGAAAGGTTTGCTATCTAAACTGCGACGGATGTTTTGATCAGGGTTTCCTCAAATAAATGATGCATTATGTTTGACAGCATCCTGTCT
Source organism: Lepas anatifera (assembly GCA_034440635.1). Classification (NCBI taxonomy): domain Eukaryota; kingdom Metazoa; phylum Arthropoda; class Thecostraca; family Lepadidae; genus Lepas; species Lepas anatifera. Next base: position 875,297 of record JAOTON010000117.1, on the reverse strand, counting down.
TCATAACAAAATCTGCAATCAAATATGTAACTTTGTGTGGATGTGGATTCGCCGGGGGCTGTAATGCCTAAATCGGTTGTCATAGAGGGCTGGAAATGGCCCAGTCGTGTTCAGAGACACCAATAATCCTGTAGATAAAGTTTGGTAAAGACTCTAGACACAGTGCTGTGAGCGGATTGTAGAATTGTCACGGGGTGCCCCAGCTGGGTAACGTGATGGTGCAGGCCCCGCCATGCCTTGCGCCACTGCTCGGGCGATGTTAGAAAAAAACCTTACGGAGGGGTATTAAGGACTCTCCTCTGTAAGGGCTCGTATTAATGTACACCCTCAGACACGAATCATTTTCCTGTCGAGTGTGTACTTATGATCGTTTAATTTGTTCAATGTGTTCATCTATATATGACAACGCAGAGCTAATGAGAATTCGTTCCTGCAGGTCCAGTGAACGACGGGATGCAAAGAAAACTGTGAGGCTTCATCTACACTGCAACTGGATACCAAAATTGTCCGATTCGCTCGCGGAACTGTCTCTCCGGGTCGTCAGACTGCACCTGTTCTGTGCGGCTCCCAAATCATTCGTTTGCAAGCAAATCTCTGGCGTGTAAGCCTGTGCCGATTCGTCGTGAGGCGTGGTGGTTGCCAGTGTGCGTGTCTGGGGGCCGCGCCGTGGCGGGCCTGGAGGGCGCGGGCTGTGGCGGGGAGGCGAGCGAGGGCGCGGCGCTGGAGACAGACCAGCTGGCGGCCGGGTCCGGCGCAGAGGCGCCGCTCGCCATCACCATGACAACCAACGGCGTTGGCCCGGCCACGCCGCCGCTGGCGGAGCAGCAGCCGGACCAGGACACCATCAAGATGTTCGTCGGCCAGATCCCGCGGCACATGGACGAGCCGGAGCTGCGCGCCATGTTCGAGGAGTTCGGCGCCGTCTACCAGATCAACGTGCTGCGAGACAAGGTCAGCGGCCAGAGCAAGGGCTGCTGCTTCGTCACGTTCTTCACGCGCAAGGCGGCGCTGGAGGCGCAGAACCAGCTGCACAACGTGCGCACCTTGCCCGGCATGCACCACCCGATCCAGATGAAGCCAGCCGACACCGAGAACCGCAACGAGCGCAAGCTGTTCATCGGCATGGTGAGCAAACAGTGCGACGAGGCGGACGTGCGCGCCATCTTCGCGCGCTTCGGCCCGATCGAGGAGTGCACCGTGCTGCGCGACCAGAACAACCACAGCAAGGGCTGCGCGTTCGTCACGTTCTCGTCGCGGCAGAACGCGATCGGCGCCATCAAGGCGATGCACCAGTCACAGACGATGGACGGCTGCTCGGCGCCGATGGTGGTCAAGTTCGCCGACACGCAGAAGGACAAGGACACGCGGCGCATCCAGAGCGTGGCGTCCACGCTGTGGGGCAGCGGGCTGGCCAGTCCGTTCAGTCCTCAGTATCTGTCGCTGCTGCAGCAGCTCAGTGTGCCCAGTCTGCCGGGCCTGCCCGGCTTCAGCCCGATTCCGGCGGCGTCGCAGCTGCTGCCGCACGGAGCCCTGCAGAACGGAGCGGCGGTGCTGACGTCGCAGCAACGGTTCGGAATGCCGCCGGCGGCTGCGGCAACCGCTAACGGCCAGCCGGCCGGCGGCGGAGAGGCGTCCGGCTCCGCCGCCGCTGCCAACGGCGCCGCCAGCTCCGGGCCGCTGATGACGTCGGTGCCGTCCAGCAGCGCGTCGATGCCGACGCTGACGACGCTGGGCGTGCAGAACGGCTGCCTCAGCCAGTCGTCGGCGAGCTCATCGCTGTCAGGCGCGTCGCCCGTGTCGTCGATGCCCTCGGCGCCCGGCATGGACGTGCTGACAGCGTTCTCCGGGCTGCACCAGCAGTTCGGCGGGCTGACCGCTGCCGCGCTTGCGCATGCGCACTTGGCCGCTCACAACCCGGCCGGCAAACGGATTGAGGGCCCAGAAGGCTGCAACCTGTTCATCTACCATCTGCCGCAGGAGCTGACCGACGCCGACTTGGCGCACGCCTTCATGCCGTACGGCAACGTCATATCGGCCAAGGTGTTTATCGACAAGCAGACCAACCTCTCCAAATGCTTCGGTTTTGTCTCGTACGACAACCCGACCAGTTCACAGACGGCCATCCAGGCCATGAATTGCTTCCAGATCGGCACCAAGCGGCTCAAGGTACAGCTGAAGCGGTCAAAGGAGGCGCCAAGGCCCTATTAAAGTATGCGAGTGCTAGCCAAACCATTGTAGGCTGTTGACCGGTGCGCGTGCTGCGCGGTCTTGAATTCACGAGCCGTCCATTGGGTAAATCATTGCTGAACGGGCCGCAAACGGTGTTTTGTACAAGGTGTATACGTGAGTATCCAAACTGCGCGCGATTGACAGCTTTTGCAGCTATTTGACACATTTAAACATAACTGATATCGAGTACCGCGTAGATGCAATATTTGTCACAAATTGTGATAAATTTCTTGTTATTTATGGCGTGTAGAGTTCTGTTAAACCAGGGAGAGTGCGTTGTTGCTTTTAAGTTATAACAGGTCGCCTGGTTTTGTTCGTGCTTTTAGCATAAGTTTTATTATTTTATTGCGACGATGCAGCTGAGATTGATTCGTGGCGGGCGAGCGCAGCTGAACCGGTAGACAGTAGCTGAACAGGCAGCAAGGACGTGCTCGTTGGGATGAGATTATTTTAGAGCGGTGCTGTTGGTACCTGCCGGGCTTGCCGGCGCCGTCCGCTGGCGCTGGCAGTGCCGCCGAGCGGCGCGTTTTGTACAACGGCGGTGCTGGGGGGCCGGTCTGCGATGTGACAATGCTGGCCCAGTGTGCACACTGCGACAGCTCGCTTTTCCCCGCGAAAGTACCAGTGCTGGCAGTGCCTCGCATTGGGGCCGCTGCTTGGACTGGCAAGTACGACCGTATCGGTCCTCTTCGTGTTTTCTGGTTGGACCGGCGTTTCGTGGCGCCGCCGTGTCGGCACAATCGGTACCAGCAAATCGCCTGTAGCGCTGCCCGGATTCGGGGACATGGAACAAGGTCGATGCAGAGATAGTCGGAACGGTCAGAGAGAGAGAGAGTGAGAGGGTGAGGAAGAGAGTGTGCGAAAGTACGGAGGGTGGTGCGAGCTCTAGGGAGTGAAATGGTGAATGAAAGATAATGAGGGGGTAAAAGAGAGAGAAATCGGCAGCTACCAAATTTCATGTGATCGCGGAGTGCCGTCCGCAGAAATCGTTTCGTCCCTGTCGGGAGTCCTGTTATCATGTCCGCGCGTGCGTCGCCCGTTCCGCCTTGAAACCAGCGCTGCCGGGAGCTCAGCCAGCCTGGAGTCTGCCGCCGCCTTCGTCGTCTCAGTTGTGTTTGTGTAGTCTTAGCGTAACCTCTTCTGTTGCGGTGTAGGTGATTGTTTAACCTGTGTGTCCGGCGTCCGGCGCGGCAGCCGGGCAGACGGAGGCCGGGCCCGCCCACCGCCTCTGCCCGGCTCAGCCCACCATTCAAATTGTCCAGTTAGTCAATTGTGGTATTTGTGAAGCTGATTTGCGGACGAGGGAGGAAATGGACCGGATTTCTTGTGTATGTAAATGATAACTATGTCCGTTTTTACATGCTGGTCGCTGACAACTTTACGTTTGTTTATGGCACGCTTTGTGTCATATTGGTCACCGTGCTATTTTCCGAAATCAATTGCAATCTCTGGTCCAGTGTATTTCCTCCCCGTCCCGGTGCGATCACGCGAGGTTTGGGGTTCCCTATCAGTTTATCAATAAGCTAGCCGTTAAGTCTCCTTTGTGCTACTCCCCGAGCGGCGGGGCGGCGAGGTGAAGAGGCGCCGCTGAGCGCTCTGTCCGTACACTGTGGTGTCGATCATGTGTGTCGATTGCCGGCGCCGTGCCTGTCGCCGTTTGACTGGTGGCCGGGCCTCCCTGAGCCGCTCCGGCGCCCTCGCCGCCTTAACCAAGCGTCGTCCGCGACCGAGCAGCAGCCGGCGAGAGAAGCGGAGATCATTTGTACCAATGTTAAATTGTGTTCTGTATACCATGTTATTGAATAAATATTCTTTATTAATTGGTGTTGGATGTTATGCGGGGCGTTTTGGAATTTGATGCTGACACAGGTTTTCTGGCCAAGTAATTACCTTTCATCATTTGTTCCTATGCCTCGTTCTTTTCGGCCGTTGAGTTTGGATGGAAACACCGCTGTGTTACGTCTGGCGGATTACGCTCAGGGACGGTGTGTTCGTCTTTTGCCCGGCTGCGGACTCACTTTCACTTCCCCGACGGCTCGATTGTCGGCGATATCGTGGGTACCGGTTCGGATGTAGAAGTCGGATGTGAGGTCCCGGCTCCGCGCCGGACCAGTTTTAAGTAAGCCAGGGGGACGGTCGGGCTGGCGCGGCCACTCTCGTCATTCCGATGGCAAGGCCATTGGGACCCAGCGGAGCGCAGCAGCTCCTCTATCGCCATCTGTAGATCTGCACTGAAAACGTGTGCTGGTTACGGAACCGATTGTGATACGGAACCCGATTGCGGGATAATGTGGCACACACTTTTCTAACTGCCTTGATACTCTTACTAAGGCATGCTGTATTTGAATGGATGTAGCTCTGAGACTTTTATCTTAATGTAGCCAATGCAATCAATATAGTTTTATCTCGTCTCTTCTATAGCGAGCTGAAATATGAGGGTCAAGTAGTTGCGGCTGACAGCTGGGACACCAATTGGTGCCAAAACTTCCAGTGCTCAAGCATGTGAAGATAGTGGAATAAAAAATGCGATAGAAAGAGGAATGCTCGTATTTTCAGGCAAAAAGTTGGCAAACCACTGACTCAAGAATGTGGAATGTGGTTGTAATTCAGGGACCAGATTTTGAGTAAATGCTTTAACCCAACACACATTATGTGGTTTGGTCGCGGATTGACTCATGTATTGAGAATTCGATCAGCTCTAGCCCAGACCAAAGTCGAACCATCAAGCCAATAAAGCGCATATTATTCCAAGGCCGTTGTCCAATGCGGTGTAACCGGGCTTAACATTTTCTCCTTTGTATTCGCCACAGGTGGATCCAGGATCCCTGCTGAGGGGTGAACATGGTTGTGGGGGGGTACTTTTGAGCGGCAAAACCTATCAGAAAGGCGCGAAATCCTTTCGCGGCGACACCTGTAAGGGAAAGTGTCCATATTACGCTCACCGTAACGAACAATCTCAACATCGGCAAAACGTGCCGATACATGATGAAACTTTGCAAGTTCATCGGTGATGCTATTGCCTATTTTCAACATGGACAGGAAATCCACAGCCCCTTGCGTTGCTGACTGAAATATGTTTTCCTGCAAATGTCTATATTTAGGGATTAATACCATTTTTATCTATTAACCTTCGCCCGGGTGGGGGGGTCTTTTAGACCCCCCTCGGAATTTCGAAGTGACCAAAAAACGGCGGCGCGCAGCGCCGCCAAACTTGGTCTAGCTGTTCCTTCATCATTTTTACATCTTTCCTGAAAATTTTGGCTCAAGGTCACATCAGGTCAGGTCACCAGGTCAGGTGAAGTGACCTCACCTAAAAAAATACTTAGGACGGCATAACTAAAAGAAGGGTTAATCGATCAAGTTGAAACTCATACCACATCTTGGGCCCACCAGGAGCTACAACATTTGTTCCGGGATTTTTATATTGGTGACCTAAGGTCATGTGCAGAGCATGACCTCCCCATTGACAATGCATGGGGAAAATCACGAAATGAGCTTTTCTCAGTAAGTATGGAAGGAATCAACTTCAAACATCGGTTGCGACTTGCTCTTAGCCCATTTCTGAAGCTGATACCAAAATTTTTGACTTGTGACCTTTAAAAGGTCACCTTAGGTCAAATAAGCATTTTTTGGTGTTTTTCTCTATAAATTTTGAATAAACTAAGATAGAGCTTTTATTTTGTCACCAAAGTGTTTGTATAGTCACTGCAAGTCAAATGATATACATCATGACTATACCAGGTCAAAGTGGGTCAGACCGTTGACCTGGGTCAGGTCAAATTCTTAAATTTGACCTGGCATAGCAATATCATATATCATTCGATTCGTATTGACGAGAGGATTGCAATGGTGCATAAACTATGGCTGTATCTTGTTTGGTTTGGAAGCTATTAGCGAAAAAGTAAACGCCCTTATGCATGGGTGGCTATGGACATTCCCAAGAATATGCCCAATATTTAGTGACCTGTAGCTCCCTAGGCTTTGACCTGACACGAAAATGAATGCCACTGTAATGAAAGCGCATCTCAAGAGCTTTCGAGTGGTGTTAAAAAAATGTTTCTAGCTATCATAGTTTCTGAGATATAGGAGGTTTTCTTAGTACACATCAGATTGGCGATTTTGACCTATTTTGACCTCTGGTGACCTTGATATTGACCTGACAAGAAAAATGACCGAAGTATTTTCGATATCATTTTCGAAAAGCTTTCGATTGCCGTTTTGCGCTTTTTCTAGCTCTCTTAGTTTTTGAGATCGTGGGGGTCTTTTTTAGCCCCCCCACCAGGGCGAAGGTGGCTCGTACCCGCCACCGGGGCAAGGGTTAATACTATTCGTGATTGACCAGAATGGGCGTAATGACCTCCTGCCAGTGGTTTGATCTCCAGAGGTTACCTTATGACCTAATATGACCTGAGGTCACGAAAGGTCAGAAAGCTGTCACATGAAAGCCAGTGACAAGACATCCACGATGATGTTTGATTCAGCGCTCTAAGCTTAATTAGGTCAAAAGTTATTGTCAAAATACTGTTTTTGACCCTGGTGACCTTGGATTACCTCGGAGAGGCCAAAGGGCAAATATTGTCCCTGGGTTCCGTGAAAGGGTGTCCATGAACGCTTTTCTGAGCAAGCTGAGCATTTGCAATCGTTTTTGTGACTTTTAGATCCTAATACAGCTTTTCCCATGCTTTTTTAACCCTTGCCCCGGTGGCGGGTAGGAGCCACCTTCGCCCTGGTGGGGGGCTAAAAAAGACCCCCACGATCTCAAAAACTAAGAGAGCTAGAAAAAATCACAAAACGGCAATCGAAAGCTCTTCGAAAATGATATCGAAAATACTTAGATCATTTTTCTCGTCAGGTCAATATCAAGGTCACCAGAGGTCAAAATAGGTCAAAATCGCTAATATGAGGTGCACTAAGAAAACCTCATATATCTCAGAAACTACGATAGCTAGATACATTTTTTAACACCATTCGAAAGCTCTTGAGTTGCTCTTTCATTACGGTGGCATTCATTTTCGTGTCAGGTCAAAGCCTAGGGAGCTACAGGTCACTGAATATTGGAAATGTTCTTGGGAATGTCCGTAGCCACCCATGCATAAGGGCGTTTCCTTTTTCGCTAGTAAATTCTAAACCAAGCAAGATAAAGCCATAGTTGATGCACCATTGAAATCGTCTCGTCAATACGAATCGAATGATATATAATATTGTTATGCCAGGTCAACGGTCTGACCCAACTTGACCTGGTATAGTCATGATGTATATGATTTGACTTTCAGTGACTATACAAACACTTTGGTGATAAAATAAAAGTTCTATCTTTGTTGATTCACAATTTATAGAGAAAAACACCAAAAAATGTTTATTTGACCTAAGGTGACCTTTCAAAGGTCACAAGTCAAATTTTTTGACATCATCTTCAGAAATGAGGTAAGAGCAAGCCGTAGCCGATGTTTGAAGTTGATTCCATCCATACTTACTGAGAAAAGCTCATTTCTTGACTTTCCCCCATGTATTTACATTGGGGAGGTCATGCTCTGCACATGACCTTAGGTCACCAGTATGAAAAATCCCGGAACATATGTTGTAGCTCCTGGTGGGCCCAATATATGTGTTATGAGTTTCAACTTGATCAATTAACTCGCCTTTTAGTTATGCAGTCCTAAGCATTTTTTAGGTGAGGTCACTTCACCTGGCCTGGGTGACCTGACCTGATATGACCTTGAGCTAAAATTTTTAGGAAAGATGTAAAAATGATGAAGGAACAGCTAGACCAGGTTTGGCGGCGCTGTGCGCCGCCGTTTTTTGGTCACTTCGGAAAAATCCGAGGGGGGGTCTAAAAAGAGCCCCCACCCGGGCGAAAGTTAATGGGAGAGGTCACCTTGTGACCTGACCTCAAGTCCCGAAATCGAAAAAATCCCGGATATAAATCTTGTAGACCCTGGCGGGGAAATGAAGTGTGCGAAGTTTCAAATCGATCAATTGAGAAATGTGGCTCTTATACATAGACCTCAAAAGTTGAAGTGAGGTGACCTTGGTTGACCGCGCCTGGTGACCTGACCTTGGGTGACCCGGGGGTAAGAAAATTTCAGGGATATTGGTAAAATGATGGGGTGAGAGGTAAAACCCTCAACTGTGGTGCTGCGCTTCGTCGTTTTTCTGCTATCCCGAAAAACCGTAGGGGAGCCATCGATGGCCCTCCGGTGGGGCGAGGGTTAAATGCTTTGGTGAGGCTCATTTCCCCCTCCCCAGCCTTTTCCACAGAAGTGTAGCGTCCCTTCCCCTATCACTGGAATCGGGGGAAGTTACCCTCTCCCCCCAAACTCGAGTTCCTATCTGCGAGCGCTAGTTGACTTCAGCAGAATTGTAGCCAGTCTGAAGGGAAAAATAGAGGGGTCTGCGGTGCCACAGAGACTATAGAGAGTATTAATTACTTAGCTTTCCAAGATTTAGAGGAACTATGTAATTTAATCTGGTAACAAAATAGTACAATGCGGCGCAGCAGCTACGACCGATTGGCGCAGCCAGGAGCGGCGGACCCGGCGCACAAAACATAAGAAGCAGCAACAAGTCGTGCGTGGTGTTGTGTTGTAAAAATCAGGGTATTGTATTGTACCTTGCTTGTAATAGTACTTGGATACATTGTTTATGTCTTCCATAAAGTAATTATTGGTGGAAACATATTGCCGTTTTAGAAAGCCGTTCACAAAAGCCGAGGGATCGTGTCCAAATAAGAAGCGTGAAAGTGAACGAACGACGACTTGTCATTACTGACTGTCGATGAGAATAATGCTTCGTACTGGGAACAGTATCAATGATGCATTCACCAACTGAAGTTATACACTGATCCTAAGTCTTGACTTTTGCTGCAACAGTGCCTCTGATAGATGAATATTTGTATTTTTTAAACAGGCAGCGGTACCTGTAAGCATCTTGTTCAGCAGAAGCATTGAATTAAAATGCACCAATCAACAATGATTTTTGGAACAGTATGGACTGCCTGGATGCTGGTAACATATGCATATGGAGTGAGTATTAATTAATTTTGTGGGATCATATGTAATTATTGTAAAACCCTATGTTAGATGTATTTACTCAAACAAACTTATTTTGCTACTGTGATTTTCACAAACAGTAAAGGTCTTAGTGCCTAAGCTGGGTTGGATCAGGTTAAGTTCTGTTGAAGTGTTATATGGATAATTTCATCAAATGCTCTATGACTATTAAAGTATGTGAAAGAATAACACTTGGGATACATTTACAAGAGGTATGGTATTTAGTGGTATATATACCAAGTATTTAGTGCGCTAGTCTGATTCCCCAGCTTAGTTTCAGAGGAGCTTAGCATTTGTCTGCAATGGGGTTGCAGGATAATTTTCTACCACTGCTTAATAATGGTTATCTGACAGCCAAGGGCTGCTTCTGCCGGGTCAATCAAAACAGATAGGGAATGGTGCATGGATCAGAGTGTTGTTTTAGGTTTTATGGATTATTTTATGTTTTTGGCAAGGCTTACACCTAAATTTAGGCTAATAATGGTGCCAATAAGTGTTCCATGGATCTGCTGAAGTGGAATGGTTGAATTGACCCAATTTTCAGAGGGATTTCTCATCAGAAGATTAATGGGAAAACAACTCAATGCATGAGTCCTGCTGTTAGGAGCAGGGGGAACAGGGGGCTGTCTCCCCTCAACTTTTGACAGTGGAGATATGGAAATACAAGATATGTTTTGTCCCAGTCGCTTTCCATGCTGGGGCCCATCACATTGTCTTGGATACTGATGTAATGGCATACATGGAACCAGAATTTCTGATTGGGGTGGGGGCTCATGGTCAGGGGAGGGACCACTTTTTGGTGGCAAAACTTATCAGGTGGGACCAAATCCTTAGTTTAGGAGACACCATCAACCTTTCAGGTGGAGGGAGAGGGGGCACCAAGATCATTTCAGAGGATTCAGAGGGTTGGGTTTGAAGTAGCTCCCCTGCCCCCTGGATCCACCTATGCACAATAGTAAATAATAAGGTTTGGGCTTCTTGCAATCACACCTATCACAGGTACAAGTTGTGCAAGCTCTCATTGTGAATACAGGGAGAGACCCAGGGGTTGCTTCAGGTGAGGAGCCCTATGACCAAGTTAGGAGCCCCTTATCTAATACCATCTCAGATGTCCTACAAGGACCCCTGCTATAGCATTCAACTGGCCTAGGATTGTCCTAGGCCAGCTAACTGGGCCAAGACCAGTTTAAGAGCTTCAGCACAAAGTCAGGGGCCAAATCCAATTCAGGGACCCCAAGACCAGGTGAGGAGCCTCCCCTAGATCAGCTCAGGGGCCAGACTAATTTAGGGTCTCAGGCCAGCTAAGGGGCCATTCTGGTCTTGTAGGACCCAAATCAGCACAGGAGGCTCAGACCAGTTGAAAGGGCCATTATAAATTAAATGTGTCCTTACCAGCTCAGGAGCCCCAAACCAGTTTGAGGTCTCAAGACCAAGTCAGGTATCAACTCATGGGCCAAAGGTTTCAAGATCAGTACAGGAGGTCAACCAATCTAAAGTGTTTCAGACTAGCTCAGGGGGCCCAGCACAAGTTCAGTGACCCAGGCCAGCTTATGAGCCCAAGCACAGCTCACAAAGCCCAGATCAACTCTGGTCATCCACACCAACCCAGGTGCCATCAGATAAGAGCAGGGAGCCTAATGCTAAATCAGAAGCACCTGCAAAATACCATCTCAGGGTGTCCATTACAACTAGGAAGCCCTAGATCAGGTCGGGGGCTCCATGCAATTTCACCCCTGGAAACCAAAAACCAACTCAAGGGCACCTATGTCAGATGTGGGGGCCCAGACTAGTTCATGGGGCTTTTGACCTAAAGGCCCTGACCAGCTTGGGGAGTCCCTGTCTGCTAACAGGGTTCCAAAACCACCAAGGTGCCTCTAACAGCTCAACCAGGAACCCTATGATTGCCTAACTAGTGACTTTACCATGTGGCCACACCGCTCTCACCATCATCTGTTCGGATCAGTTTCTTAGCCAAGGGTATCTTCAGGTTCTGTAGACCGCCCTCCCTTTGGTCCTATTTTATGCACCATAAAGGGTTCCCTGTTCAGACCGGTAACAGACCAGTGTTGCTCTCAGGTGGCCCCGAGTGCTGGTCCAGTGGAGCCCCCCTCCCCCAATTGCTGGTCTCAGGGACCCCCATTGTTGATCTCAGGAACCTTTTAAGTGTTGGTCTCAGGGACCCTGAAAGTGGTTGATCTTGGAGGGACCCTGAAGTGCCGGTTTCGCCTCTCCCTGAGCGTTGCTGTCAAGGACCCTCCAAGTGTTGGTCTTAGGGCCTCCAAGTCCTAGTCGAGGGGCCTGGAGTACTAGCGTTTGGAGCCCCATTCCAGGGCCTAAACAGCGCTGAATTTTGTGAAGGAATACTCGAGTGTTGGCTACTAGCCGGCCTTGGCAATCTCGAAATCCAGCGTGTTAGCCTTGAAGGCGTCTGAATAGGGGCCAAGGGTGCCAAACTTTGGCTACATGCCAGTCTCGAAGTACCCTCCCTCCGAATTATGGTCAAGGATGTGCACGAGTGTAGATCTCCACCCCTCCCTCAATCTGAGTATGGGTCCCCCAAATGTTGCTCTGGGTTGCCTCGAGGTATGGCCATAGGGGCCCCAGCCGTGGTCAAGATGCTGTTTGTCTATAAGAAACGTGCTTGTTTGGAACCATGCAAGTGTATTTGAGCACACAGATGCAGCTGACCACAAATACCGGCATACACTGTGTTTAAATTTTGAAAGAAACCAGGATGGAGGCGGAGATAAGTGACCAGAAACGGTCACTGGTTAGGGAATCCGAGAAATTCCGGGTCCGAGTTTTGTGTAAGGTTGCCGATTTAGTGTCAATGGGCGCCAAAAGTTCGAGCGGGCCCCCAAAAATGCTGCTGGCCCCCCACTCGCTATAGCCTGGAGCGGAACCCGTGGTGTACGGGATATCTAGCATCGTATCCCAGACTGGCACAAACTCCCATTGGAATGATATGGGGTTCACGTAGATCCGGCTCATTGATGGAGGGTGGATGCAAGGTGTCCCTTGGCACGCAGCATCACCTACAACTTCAAAGTCGGGAAGCCCCATTCAATTTCAGCGAAACTTCATGTACTTTTCCTTGAATGAAGCTCAACCTGGTGAAGATTAAATCTATGGGGTGGTTCTATCAGTGGGTACAGCCCTCAGCTATTCTTTTCTTTAATAAGTTGTTTTCTCCATACAATGCTGTCTATTCCATGGGGAAAGTCACTCTTCACAGAAAAACTACCCACCTGAATTTTGACCTGTTCTCTGCTTTTGTATTGTAAGACCATGTAGTATGGTGGCCATTGGAATTATGCGTATGCTATTTTCCACAGATCCCAGAGGGTTTCATCTCCAATCACACCAACAACTGGGCGGTGCTGGTGGACGCGTCCCGGTTCTGGTTCAACTACAGACATGTCGCCAACGTCCTCTCTGTCTACCGCAGCGTCAAGAAGCTGGGCATTCCCGACAGGTGCCTACCAACACAGCCTTCAGCACACAGAAAGAGAGAGAGAG
>JAOTON010000117.1:600000-857500 GCA_034440635.1 Lepas anatifera | reverse complement strand
GCAGATATAGTAGTGGATGTGGTTTACCCATACGGCGAAATCGTCGACAAAGAGCGATCGGTCTATGGACGGGGGTATTGTGTCACATATGTCGTTGATTAAAACACCGAAGAGTGTCACGCTTAAAACACTACCCTGTGGCACCCCACTCAGCTGTTGAAACCTCCTAGACAGGCAGTTGCCGACTCTAACTCGAAAGTATCGATTTCTAACAAAGTTTTCCAGGAAGTAACCCATATGACCTTTGACTCCGGCCCGCCGCAACTTTTGGAGGATTGCGTGGCGCCACGCCGTGTCGTACGCCTTTTCCATGTCAAAAAAGAGTGCTATAGTGTGTTGCTTTGCTGCGAAGGAGCGGCGCACAGCTGTATCAAGCGACACAAGGTGGTCAGTGGTGCTTCTCCTACTCTGAAGCCACACTGAGCGTTGGAAAGAAATCCAGTGTTTTCCAAAAACCACATCAATCTTTTATTGACCATCCTTTCAAAAAGTTTGCAAATACAAGAGGTAAGAGCGATAGGTCTATAGTGGAGAGGGTCCGTACCATCTTTACCCGGCTTGAGTATAGGGATAATCGTTGCTTCACTCCAATCATCTGGGAAATCGTGTGTGATCCATATATGGTTGTAGAAAGAGAGAATGGCATTATGTGAACGTTGATCAAGTTGTTTCAGCATGTCGTAGTTAATATTGTCTGGACCTGCGGCAGTATTTTTGTGTATGAGAGCGCTCCTTTCAATTCATGTAAAGAAAATGTATCATTATAAGAGAGAGCTTCGAGTGAGTTGAAGTCAACTTTTACTCTTTCTGTATGTGTTTTATGTCGAACGAAACGAGGGTCAGTTGTGCCAAGCCGCCAACGCTGAGACCAGGCCTCACCAATGGCGTTGGCCACTTGCAACGGATCTGTTATTGTTTGTGACTGTGCAATGTTTGTTAGTACTGGTAATGGTAGAGGGGAGCTGCGGCCAGAAATGCATTTGATACGTCTCCATATTGTACTTAGAGGAGTGAGCCTGTTTATTGTGTTTACATATGCAGTCCATGACGCTCTTTTCGCATTCTTCACGACGCGTTTAGCAATTGCTCGCGAGCGTCGAAACTGTATAAGATTATCCGTTGTTGGTCGCCTATTAAAAATCCGAAAGCAGCGCCGGCGTTCCCTGATCGCGAGCCCACAGTCTTCCGTCCACCAAGGGACAGGAATGCGGCGCGGAAGCGGGCTCGTTTTCGGTATGCAAGCGTCCGCAGATCCAGCTATATGAGCGATTATCTCCTCGCTGTATGTAGAAGCCGTCTTACCCTCCTCAAATTCAAAATCAAACACACAGTCATTTGTAAAAGCGTTCCAGTCCGCCTTTCGCAGGTTCCACCGCGGAGCCCTCATGCCAGGGTGTGGGGTCTCCGACCAAAGCCACACGGGGTAGTGGTCGCTGCCGCAAGGGTAACTGTGGGTACGCCATTTAAATCGATGGATTAGTGACGAAGAGCATAGAGACAAATCAATGGCTGAAGTCGAGCCGGAAGGCAGTGATATGTGGGTCGGCAGGCCTGTATTTGGAATACATAGGTCATTGCGGTTAATTATGTCCTCCATGCGTCTTCCCCGACTATTTGTATGAGGGCAACCCCAAAGAGTGTTGTATGTGTTAAAATCACCGAGTATAATGTGGTTTGTTGGAAGTTGTCTTATTAGGGCCTGTAGTTCGTTTTCAGGAAATCCTCCACCCGGGGGCAGGTATACTGATACGACTGTGAATTTAAAGTGTCTGAGATCTACGCTCGCTCCTACCGCCTGCAATGCAGTATGGAGGCGGACAGGTGATGATGGAACACTATAATGAACGAACAGCGCGGTTCCACCGTTTGCGACAGTTTCGGATGGATGATCATAACGGAACGTTTTATAGTGGTGCAAATTGCAAGAATGTTCAGGCTTGAGCTTGGTCTCCTGCAAGGCTACGAGTACTGGGTTCTTTGAGGATATCAGTGTTTGAAGGTCCGTTATATTGGCCCTGAAGCCGCGCATGTTCCACTGTAAAATAAACGTCATTAAGTAAAGTACGAGTAAAGTGTGTAGATATTTCCCTAGATTGGAACCCAGGCCGTTAATCATGTTTCTGTGTCTGTGATTCTGTGTCTGTGATTGGGAGCCTGGTAGGGCACTCCCCCGCTTAGCATTCCCGTACGACCGTAACTAGAGTGTCGCTCCTGGTGCAGCCTGTCTCTAGAGATGGGGCGCCTGGTGGGGTGAAATTCCCTTGATTAAGATCGGTATCTATCCTTATGGTCTAGTGTGACCGAATGTGAGCGCCCTCGCTCTCGCTCGCGGCCTTGTCCTTGACCTGAGATGTGAGGGACTTTGGGGTTAACATTCAGGCAACTGCGAAATGTTCCCTCTGCCTGAGGGCTCCGCTGAGGTTTCTCCACTACGGTGGCTGGTGTCGCCGGTAGTGAAGGAGGGGCTGGCGGCGGAGGCATCTGCGAGTTATGACTTTGAGGGACGACTGACGTGTGCTCGGCAGTGAAGGCAACAGCAGCCGCATCATGCTGTGCGTCTACCACATTATATGTAGCGCTAATAGAAGCGCCGGTGTTTGGCCCACCCTAGATCTGAGCTGTTTGCCTTAATAGCATCTATGCGAGGGATCGCTATACGGGCTCGCTTAGTGCCAGCAGGCTGTTCAGTGGGGCACATGTTTGGAATGCGCTCCGGCGTTGGACATGGGGGGACTGCGCTTTTAGGAGGCTGCGATTGTGTTGGCGAGTCTTCCCTAGCTCGCTTAGAGGAGGTTTCTCTTTCTGTGATGTAGTCAGTTGCGCCGGCGGCCTGGGAGCCCGACTCCACGTTGTGGTTCTCAAATTCCTCCAGGTCCGCACCCACTGTTGCGTCTCGGCACTCTGGTGGTGAGGTTTGCATCGCTTTGTCGGCTTTGGTTGCATAGTTTACTGGTGTTGTGTGAGGTTCGTTCTGCATGCGGGGAGAAGCTCAGTTACCATAGCAAGGAATTGGCGAAGCGATAGGTCCAAGAACTGGGAGATACTAGAATCCATGTTCAGTTCAGGGCGTGTCTCGGAGGGGTTTCCTGCTTGTGGGGCATCTTGCTGAGTCCCAACCAGTGCATCTCTGTAATGAGAGCGGTTCAGGGCAGGATTTACTTTGGGCGCTATGGAGGTGGTCGCCAGAACAGGCTTTGGAGGGGCAGGGCTTTCCTTCTTTGGTCCTCCTTGGCTTTGGTCAGTTTTGGGCAAGACCTACTCCACGCCTCGTGTTCTTCTCCACATCCCGCACACTTCGGTTTGACTGCCTGACATGCTGTCGAGTTGTGGCCTACTTCAGAACATCTACCACACCGCTCCCTTCCCTTGCAACTGCCCGCGATGTGGCCGAATGCCTGGCACTTGAAGCACCGAGTGGGGCTAGGCACGAAGGGGCGGACCTTGATTGCCATCCAGCCCACACAAACTTTCGCCGGCAGGGTTGTGCCTGAGAAGTAGAGCAAGAAGGTGCCGTTATCAGAAGCATCACTTTCACCTCTCCTAAGCATTTTTTTGACCGATGTAACACCGTGGTCTTTTAACCCCGAAAGGATCTCCTCCTCTGAAACGTCACACAAATCTCTGCAGCTAATCACGCCTCTACAGCTATTTTTCGTGGCATGAGGAGACACCTTAATGGGTACAGTCAAAGGCCTGTTGGCCGTGCGCACTTGGAGGGAGTTTGTTTCGAGCAACTTCTTCGCGTCACGCTCATTGCCCATCTCAACCTCGATTCGCCCATTGCGGTACCGGAGGGTTCGTTTGGGCTGAAACTTTCCTAGAGCTTCGTGGAGCTGAAAGGGGTTTGGCTTCACCGTACTATCCTCGATGCAGATGACAAGAGTCAGAGGAGTGACATGCTCTGGTCGAGTTAGCGCGGGGGGTTCAGCTTCCGAAAGGTTCATCGCGGCAGTGGTGTCAGTGGGTGGACAAGAGATGGTCGGTGTCGCGGCGGGGGTCGGAGATCGTGCAGTCGGTTCAGAGGGTGTGGAAACAGAAAACGAAGCCATGACGAGTCAGTTTACCTTCGGCCCCCCGGGTTGCCAGCTGTCAATAGCTGGGCCCGGGGCTGGTACAGTGCCTACAGGGGCAGGTGCGCCCGTCTCAGAGGGGCGAGAGGTACTCACACAACCCCTCCGATCAGAACGCACCCACCCCCTTGACGCCATCAGCCCAGTGTGCCGGCAGGGCCATGAGTCGGGACGAAGCAAAACGCGGCAGCCCTCACGCAGCGGAGACTGCGGTCCACCAGGCGCGCGCAACAAGCCGGAGTCTCGCAAATCGACGGTTTCGAAACCCCGGCCCGCGTCGCGCCCGGCAAGAGCTATCACAGTCCCCACCGCGAAGGGCGCCGCGCCGCACGCCCGAAACATAATCCCCCCTGCTCAGCTGGACCGAGCGACAGTGCCCGTAGACACTGCCGCGTAGCTAGGCCGCCCGCGGCAGCCTACGGACGGCTTACCCCCGGTTGGATCGAGATATCTGGGCCAAAGGGGGCGTGTTGGAGCCCTCGGGACTGACCCGCTCGAGGGGGACCTCAACCCCCCAGGATCCCGTCAACCTCGTCGCCGGGGCTCGAGATAGGCCTCGAGTGGGCGCCTTACACCCATAAAATGCCGAAGAAGGCAAATAACTGTGGGACCGATAACTGAAGCATAAAAAGAGGACAGGAACTAAAAATAATCAACAAAATAAGAAAACAAAAACAAACAGGAGCTACATACCGGGAGGTGCAGGACAGATCTGACCCGATCCAATACGGTTACCGACCAGGTAACAAAGGGCCCGTAAGGCAATCATCAGCATCGCCGCGGACCTCATCACCAGAGCCACCGACGACAGACGCCGACTCTAACCGAGGAAAGTCGGAAGAGGCGGCGGCCGTCGGAGGGCTACAAAAGATGTATCCGCAGCGATGCGACAAAGTGCCTCCCAAGGCTGACTGGGGCCCCGGGCGCGTCACACCCCGTTGCTCCAATCTTTACTTGCCGGACGAATCCGGCAAATGAAGATCGGTCCCCTGAGGGAGAGAGAGAGAGAGAGAGAGAGAGAGAGAGAGAGAGAGAGAGAGAGAGAGAGAGAGAGAGAGAGAGAGAGAGAGAGAGAGAGAGAGAGAGAGAGAGAGAGAGAGAGAGAGAGAGAGAGAGAGAGAGAGAGAGAGAGAGAGAGAGAGAGAGAGAGAGAGAGAGAGAGAGAGAGAGAGAGAGAGAGAGAGAGAGAGAGAGAGAGAGAGAGAGAGAGAGAGAGAGAGAGAGAGAGAGAGAGAGAGAGAGAGAGAGAGAGAGAGAGAGAGAGAGAGAGAGAGAGAGAGAGAGAGAGAGAGAGAGAGAGAGAGAGAGAGAGAGAGAGAGAGAGAGAGAGAGAGAGAGAGAGAGAGAGAGAGAGAGAGAGAGAGAGAGAGAGAGAGAGAGAGAGAGAGAGAGAGAGAGAGAGAGAGAGAGAGAGAGAGAGAGAGAGAGAGAGAGAGAGAGAGAGAGAGAGAGAGAGAGAGAGAGAGAGAGAGAGAGAGAGAGAGAGAGAGAGAGAGAGAGAGAGAGAGAGAGAGAGAGAGAGAGAGAGAGAGAGAGAGAGAGAGAGAGAGAGAGAGAGAGAGAGAGAGAGAGAGAGAGAGAGAGAGAGAGAGAGAGAGAGAGAGTATGAGTGGGAATAGCTTTGATGAGTTTGTGAGTGTTTTGATCTCGTCACTGGCACTCTGGATAAGCTCAGTGCGTTTTTGCTTTTGCAGTCACATCATCCTGATGCTGGCCGATGACATGGCGTGTAACGCGCGCAACCCCCGGCCCGCCACCGTCTTCAACAACGCCAACCAGCACATCAACGTCTACGGCGCAGACGTAGAGGTCGACTACCGTGGCGACGAGGTACGAGTATGTGTACTGCCAAGGGGCGAGATCTGGTATACTGAAGTGATCAATGGGCTGCGATGCTTGACTTGGGCAATGCATAGGTATGTTGGCGGTTGCATTACAAAATTACGCTTCCTTTTTAAAGAACATTTTCCTTTTATGACGCTGTCCGTATTGCATATTTGTAGATGCATCAATTTCGGTGATACTATTTTTTAAGAAAAGGTATCTTGCTGTTTTTTGGCACAGCCTTGTTTTCTTATCCCGTTTTTTTGTTGTTGCTCTAACAGACATGTTTTGACCTGAGCTGATATGAATATATATATATATATATATATATGTATATATTTTTTATTTGAACTGATCAGGGTTGCACATTTACGTAAAACTGCGATGAGAAAACTCGCAAGTGAAAATTTGGAAACGCCAAGGAAGTTTTACTTAAAATGACTGTACAAAAATATGTGAGTGCACAGGGCGCTTGCGAAAAGTTTGAAGTCTTAGATTTACACTAACAAGTCAAGAAAAAAGTTGGAGGAACTACGTTTCTCAGAATTTGTATCAGGGCTGGTGTTGTAAGAGATTGCGAGACGAAAATTTAACCAGACACACATTTTTAATGAAGTTTTAGTTTGGCTAGCTTTATAATATTTGACACGGTGGAAATTGTGTGTTGGAACTCAGCGCTTGGTATCGGAGTGGTGCTGGTTTCAGCTACCTGTTGGTTATTAAAGAAATAAATATTTAAAGAAAACAAGAACGTGGGGCTGAATTTGTGCGATTTACATGCTTTAAGCAACATTCTGTACGTCGGGGACATATTCCTGGTGACACACTTACCCAAAGAAGCAGTAGACACCTTATTAATGCTTTATCGGGGGTCACAAGGAGAACGCAGTTTTGGAATAACTGCGTTCTCCAAAACATGGCCTAAGGCTGTCTATGTTGCACTTGCTGCCTTTTGACAGCTACATGGGGAGCAAAATGTTATCACTTTATCAGAACTCGGAAATATCTCGAAGTAACATCCATCACTTTTCCGCCCGGTATCTTGTAAATCTGACTAAACTCCGCTCCTAGTTCCGGTTTGTACAGTAGTGGGAGGGTGCTTCCGTGTGCGGCTAATGTCTGCCGCGGCTCTGCTCCGGCTTCGAAGAGTCAGCGTTTTGGCGGTGGAGGACAGTGGGCGTTGGCCGGTGTGTGCAGGTGACGGTGGAGCGTCTGGTGCGGCTGCTGACCGGTCGACTGGAGCCGGCCACGCCGCCCTCCAAACGCCTCCTCACCGACGACCGCAGCAACGTGCTGGTGTACATGACCGGCCACGGCGGCGACGGCTTCCTCAAGTTCCAGGACGCTGAGGAGATCACCAGCACCGAGCTGGCCGACGCCTTCGAGCAGATGTGGCAGCAGCGCAGGTCAGGTGTGACGGATGGTAGATGTGACGGTGGCACAGGTCAGGTGTGACGGATGGTAGATGTACCGGTAGCACAGGTCAGGTGTGACGGATAGTAGATGTGACGGTGGCACAGGTCAGGTGTGACGGATGGTAGATGTACCGGTAGCACAGGTCAGGTGTGACGGATAGTAGATATGACGGTGGCACAGGTCAGGTGTGACGGATGATAGATGTGGTAGCAGCGCAGGTCAGGTGTGACGGATGGTAGATGTACCGGTAGCACAGGTCAGGTGTGACGGATAGTAGATGTGACGGTGGCACAGGTCAGGTGTGACGGATGGTAGATGTACCGGTAGCACAGGTCAGGTGTGACGGATGGTAGATGTACCGGTAGCACAGGTCAGGTGTGACGGATGGTAGATGTACCGGTAGCACAGGTCAGGTGTGAGGGATGGTAGATGTGGCAGCAGCGCAGGTCAGGTGTGAGGGATGGTAGATGTGACGGTGGCACAGGTCAGATGTGACGGATGGTAGATGTGACAGTGGCACAGGTCAGGTGTGAGGGATGGTAGATGTGACGGTGGCACAGGTCAGGTGTGACGGATAGTAGATGTGACGGTGGCACAGGTCAGGTGTGACGGATAGTAGATGTGACGGTAGCACAGGTCAGATGTGACGGATGGTAAATGTGGCAGCAGTGCAGGTCAGGTGTGACGGGTGCTAGATGTGGCGGTGGCACAGGTCAGGTGTGACGGATGATAGATATGACGGTGGCACAGGTCAGGTGTGAGGGATGGTAGATGTGGCAGCAGCGCAGGTCAGGTGTGACGGATGATAGATGTGACGGTAGCACAAGTCAGACGTGTTCAGATCGGGCTACTGGGTCTGATCGGTAAAATGTGTTAGGTGATAGTGGCCGTTGGCGGGCTTCGTTTTTTTTTAATGGTCGATCAGTCCTGGGAAATTTTCAAATGCGTTGATGTTGACATTATTGGCCTGTAATGTGTTTATTTTTATCAATGATGAGCCATGATTGAGAGCAGCTGCGGATAATTCCTGCGGTAATTTCGTTGCAGGATTTTACCGTCGTTCTTTCCCTGTCCATTGAAAATTCCCTGATTTCACTCAAGTGGAGGGGAAGTTCAAACTTAGGGACTATTCACGTCTGACGTCCGCCAAATTTGGGGTGTTAAGACTCCCTCCTTCCTTTGTCAGCAATCGCCCGGCTCCACTCTTGTCAGAAAAAAACTGTTGTCCACTTAAAGAAGAAAAACATCGGTGAAAGACATAGTGGTTTGGATTAATAGCTCTTTGAGGTTGCCTGGGCACCCCGAGTGAAACGTTAAAGGGGTATTGAATCATCTTTGAACTTTTTTCAGTTTTTGGGATTGTTGTATCGAGTGAAACAGGTCCGTGGGAGGGCTAAGGCACACTGTTATACCACCCCTTTTAATATACAGTGGTTATTTACATTGTTTCAAAACTTGGCACCTGGCACTCAATCGTTTTCCAAAATACACACCACTGGAAAGATGCCAGTGACGAAAAAGGTGAAAAAGAGCACACACATTTCCAGGTTTTTATTCCAGTGAGGGTCATGTTGCGGCCACCTGGGCAGAAACGTGAATGATGGCTTAACTGCAACGTGACCCTGAAGGTTGGTCTAAGGAACTTGGAGTTTTAGAATGAGAAGTTATTCTCAGCCGTTTCTGCAGAGATAAAGCCCTTTTCGTGCCACTTCCCGCTCGCCTCGTGTATTTCCAATGGAGAGGTGCCTGTACCTTAGACTTTAGGTCATCGATATGGAAAATCCCATTACAACAAATTGTGGTACGGGGTGGGTCTATTATGTGATATGAGTTGCTATGTAATATCGGGGCATAAACGGGACGGTGGGTGCCGGAAGCCCAGCTGCTTTTGATTTGAAAGGGGATGAGTTTTGATCAGTGAATAGTTAAAATCGCGGATGGCACGTCCGTGTCGCCCCAGTGCGTGGCTTTTTTATAAGGTTTTGTCCCAAATGATATGCTGGCGACGCCCATACGCGGATCCACACCCGCGGCCGTCCGGGCGCTATTCAGACCGGTTGCGCCGTCGGAGGCCGCGGGTGTCGAGTAGCTCGAGCTAGAGTCCCACTGTGTGCGAACGTGACGTCGGGCTTGCGGGCAATTGGGTACAATTGTGCTTTTTAATTTGCTAGTGTGAATATATACCTATGGTGTCAAAATATCCCTGACAGCCCGGTTCTGCGGTGAACTCTTTGGTCGGTTGTGATGCTCTCACTGAGTTATGTGTTGGGAATTTTGCGTATTATGCTCACGAATTTTTAAGATGCCACGCTCATTGCTAGTCTCCTGGCGTAGATGCCTTTTGGAAAATTTTTTTTTCATTTGCTCGAGGGAAACGTGCAGGAATAATCCCTATTTTCAGTTTAAGGTGCTTCTGATTGCTCAAGCTGAATCAGGTTCGTACAGTTCAATATGATAAACCTTTGCGTCCCCAGCCCGGGGGGGTTTTCAGGTACTTGCACCACAGGCACACATACTTCGTACACGACAGAGGTTCTTAGCAGCGCCTTTGTGGACAGTCGTGCCCGCACGCTTCTTTTCACATGCCCCACCGTATGATACGGCGTTGCTATCCGACTTTTCGGGTCCGACGGAACAGATGACTGATTAGGTGACACGAGGCGAGGCTTTACCCTCATGGGGTGCCACAGTACGGGTGGATCTCTTGAAAGGCCAATCATGCCCGTCCTTCCAATAACAAGGGCGCTGCTTGGTCAGCGTAGCTCCCGTGGTGGTCGAGGGAAGGGCTGGTAACGGTCGGATTTGATCCAGGGACCTCCCAAAC
Source organism: Lepas anatifera (assembly GCA_034440635.1). Lineage (NCBI taxonomy): Eukaryota > Metazoa > Arthropoda > Thecostraca > Lepadidae > Lepas > Lepas anatifera. The sequence continues at coordinate 847,366 of JAOTON010000117.1, read as the reverse complement.
TAATCTGTGACGTCCCAATCAACTGCGCCACAGCGTTGGTAGTTAAATCATATTCATAGACATTAGTCAGCTAAAAATCCCAACAGGAGCAGAATCTTAAGTTGCAGTTTAGCACGCTTGTTCATTGCGATCAAATGGTAATTTCTCAGCCTTTTCCCCCAAACACACTTTTCAACCACTAAAGCCGAGTATTGGCCGCGGTGGCAATTACGAAGGCTCCGCCATAGTTGGTCGCAACCATCTCTCCAGTATGGAGATTACGTTTCCAATCTCTTCAAGGATTGTTATCACATCAAGTTCAAGTATATTGTATTTTCTACAGATCTACTTCTTTGACATACTCTTCGGATCGCTTCAGGTACAACAACATTTTCTTCATGATCGACACGTGTCAGGCGGCGTCTATGTACGAGAAGTTCTACTCGCCCAACATCCTGGCAGTGGCCAGCAGCCAAGTGGGCGAAGACTCGCTGTCCGTAAGTAACCTGGGCAGTATGATAGGTGCTTTCAGCAGTGTAGTTGCCAGTTCTGTGAGTTGTTTACGGCTCTGTTGACGGGTATTGGCCTCGACTACCTAAACTTGCCCTCTAGAGCAACTCCGACGGGGTACTCTTGTTTTGACTCTCTAAGGTACAGTTCGTAAGACTGTCACGAATAGAGTCTTGGCTCCAGTATTCGTGAACATTAACACCGATCGATGTTTTGAGGGGAAATTTTCCGTGCTAGCTTGCTTGGAGTGAGCACCTCTTCATGGCTTTATGTATTCTTTGATATTACTTTAACGAATTATATGTTTCATCTTAACGCAGATGTGGTGGGGGTAAGGGCTACCCGTCAACTTTCCTTACTTCCGACGCTGGTTTAAGGCCCGACAGATTTCATCAACAAATAATGATTTGATCGCCCACAATGCTTTCCAATGGAGGAGGAATTGGCTGCCCATTTGACATTGGCATGTGATGCGTCGATGATCCATCAAAGCTTCTCGTAGTTTCATCTGAACACATTCCTGTATGAACTTGGATGGGATAAGTATGGGTCTGGGCATTGCTGTTTATGTGCTGTCGTGCCTTTCATGAGTGTCTGCCGGTTTCAGCATCACCTGGACTCGTCCTTGGGCGTCTACGTCATCGACAAGTACACCTACTATGCACTCGACTTCATGGAGAGACTGAAAAAGGACAGCAAAAAGTCGATGGCAGAGTTTGTAAGTGGACTCAGCGTTTCAGTCGGATCATTGCTACCTGCTTCCGTGCATGTAATGTGAGTCGGTATGGCTCGTCTGAGGCGTGGTGTAAAATTCGTTCACTTGGACGGTGGTGAAGGTGCGTCTATAAACTAGCCGGTCATGCTTGCCTCTTTAAAAGCTAGAGCTTTATCTCGGTACTGTTTCCCAAACCAATCTTTTCCTTATCGTGTCTGCGCATAAACGCATGACTGTCTAACGTTTCCAGTTTTCCGGTCTTAGGAAACCCAGGTACAGTGCCTGGTGCATGTTGTTGGCATGTTGTTGGCTCCCTTGGCTAGTTTCTCTACGGACTTCCCGTTCATTCGCCGGTGCCTCGCTGCCGTGATTCTGTGGCTCTGCCTGCTCTGTGACATCTGCCCCCGCCAGTCTGACCTGGCCTGTCTATGAAAGAGTGTCCCGTCACCCTGACCATGTTGATCTATAACATCTGCCATTGCCACCCTGGCCATGCCCGTCTGTGACATATTCTGCCCTTGACACCCTGACCATGTCGGTCTATAATATCTGCCCTTGCCACCCTGACTATGCCTGCCTGTGACATCTTCCCCCGCCGCTATAACTATGCCCGTCTGTGGAAGCTGCCCCCTGCCACCCTGAACTATGCCCGTCTGTGGCAGCTGCCCCATGGCACAGTACGATTCCCGTCTGTGGTGGTCCCCCAGTCCTGTGACCTTCTCCGTGTAACGGAACCGTACGATTTCCGTCTGTGGCCGTCCCCCAGTCCTCTGACCCTCTCCGTGTAACGGCACCGTGGGTTCCCGTCTGTGGCGGTCCCCCAGTCCTCTGACCCTCTCCGTGTACCGGCAGCTGCGCGGTGTGCCCCAAACGCCAGTGCGTGTCTACGGTGGGCGTGAGGAGGACCTGTTCCCGCGGGACCCATCCGCCGTGCGCGTGACCGAGTTTTTCGGCTCGGTCCGGCACGTGGAGCGCACGCACGAGGTGGAGCAGCTGCCGGAGGCTTCGCCGCTGCTGCCGTCAGAGCACGCCGACGCGTGAGTACCCACTGACGCGGGCGCGCCCGCTGATGTAAACGCACGCACAAAACAGCATGGACTCTTATCGTGTCAGTCACTCTGCAGTGCAGAGTCTGGCATGTCATGACACTCTTGTGCAGTGCAGATTCAGTGGCATGGAAGAGAATTAAGCGCGCTCAGCCTTTTTGTGCTCTGTATGGGTGTTCAGAGTGGTGGAGCATACTGAAGTACCATTTACTCCCAGATACCTATAAGGAACTTTTGTCACTCCGACAACCTTCATCGTCATCTAAGGTTTATGTGTTTAATAAATGAACATTACAGGTTCTATTGACGCTGATGGTTAGCGGACAGTTTTATTTTATGATTTTTATTTTTGAAACAGCGGTCTCACTATTAAAAATATTTGACATAAGGTTTGAATTTTGTTTTTCTTTCTTGCCGATCCATCTTATATTTCGCGTCGTGCGCGATCGATCTCGTGCTTCTCTCGAGCCCTGAAACCAGTGTGATACCAAAAAAGGAATTGAGTTTACATTCGAAAAGATAGTTTTATATAAGAAAATGATTGAAAGGAAATGCGGCACGTACACAATGGGATTTGAACCTAGATCATCATATGATAAAGCATAGCAGAAAACGCCAGCTTTGATATTTGATTTGTCCCAGACTTCACAGTTTACCTAGAGGCAGGGTGCATTTAGAGCGGATGTGGGTCATAGACTTCCGCTAAGCCCCGCCCATAGTGAGGCGGGGCTTAGTGGAAGATACCAGTATGCATATATAGCGCTGTTTTTTCTGTAAACGTTGATTTCTGAGAAAAACGAAATATGGAGTCAGGGGTTTCCGGCTTACTCTATGCGATTGCCATTGAGTTAACTCCCATGAAGGTTCCCTTTAAATCTTCCCTTTAAATCCCTGTTCCCTTTAAACCACCATTGAGCTCGGACTAACAGGAGTTGCTTGTCTGATAGTGAAAGGCTATTAGCATGAATCGATCACAGCCATGGCGCACTCAGGAAAGACATGTTGAACTCGACTATGAAGAACTCCGATATGAAACACCATCCACAGAGGATGAAGACCCTTGGTCTTGATCACGCTGCCGATTGAATTGGTTGCAGAGATGACATTCATACGGTTTACACGGGAAGTGATGGAACTGGACGGCCACGAGGCTGGCTGGCAGGCGCGGTACCAGGGCTGACTGGGGGGAGGGGGAGGGGTAAGCTGGTTTGGGTTCTGCTCAAATAGTCATTGCTTTCTTCTGGACTCAACTTCCATATTTTCAGAAAACCAAATCGAGTGTTGTCTTCAAACCCCATTCATCGCTGTGCTGAACGCCCGCTTGCTCCGTCCTTGTCACTGCAAAGTGCGCGTTAAGAAACGAGACAACTGGGATCTAAAGACAACACTCCATAATTTGGTGCTGTAAAAAGATGGGAGTTGAGTCCAGGAGTAAGCGGAAGGTGTTGTTGCTGTAGCCCAATACCTTGCCCCCACAGAAGTCAGCCCTCGTGCCGTGCATGGCGGCCAGTTACATTGCCGGCCATCCCCATCGCTCTCCCAGGGCAGATTAACGCGTGGAAACCGGGCTATTATTTGCTTCACCGGTCTGCTGATCTAAGATTTGTGCAATGTATTTGGGCGCAATGTTTTATTTGCAATGTATGTGCAGTATTTGGACGTTGAGTGCGATGTACTCAGACGGTAGCTGTACACTGGCGCTGCTGCCGGGTACACATGGCTCGCCTGCAGGCCACTTCATCGGTGTGGAGGCGACAACCGGGCACGCACTAGAGTCGGGTGTAATTGTCATTCATACCACTCTTAAAAAGGCAGTGGAGCAGCCGGAATTAGGCAGGGGCGCTTTCGGACCATCGGCAACGCTTGAGTTACATGGGGTAATTTCATTTGATTGCACCTCTCGGTCCTAACCCGGAATGTTAGTGTTAACTAGAGGGAGGATAACAAACAGAGCGCAATGTGCGGAAAATCTCCAGAAAGTATGGTGGTGCAGCACCAACCGTTTTTTTCTAAATGAAATGTTTAAAAGCAGACGTGATCCCTTAATGACATTTGACTTATTATAAGCTTAGGAGCGCGCCTACCTGCGTGGTCATATCGCGCGCTTTATGATATTTAAACGTATATATCTGTAATGTAGACCATGTAAAAGAAGACTGGCTTCATGTTTCGTTTGTCGGAAATCCCATCGCTTGCGGGTTGTAGCCTGTCCAGAATGTTATGCAGCTCATCTCCGCTCCCCAGCGATGGCGAGGCGTGTCTCAGCTTGCTGTTGGACGAGCAGAGAGGCGCAGCACCGCCCTGTCAACGCTTATTTCCTCGATAACGGGAGCATTTTGTTGTTGTTGAAATTTGAAGCCCAGTGTGGGAGCTAGTGGCAATGACTCTTCGTTCTTTGTCCAACTGACAGCCATTCGCCAAGCACTCGCACTACGCCTGGGGTAGAGCATGATGTAACCCAGCCGTGTGAGGAGAAGCCCGTGATCAGTTCAGTCCGTGAACGCTGGCGCCATCTCTCGGGCGGCTGTGCACGGCAGCCGGTGACGGGTGCGTTATCCCGGACCGCCACCTTCCGGCCGTTTCGGAAACCAGCTCAGTCAGCCGACGTCGGCGGCCCGCCCTAGGTGGCGCTAAGAAGCATACTGGAGGGCACTGTTCCGGTACCGGTGGACCGAATAGAGAAGGGTGCCCTCTTACTGCAGATTTCATGATGATTGGAGTTTTAGGGCACGTCAGCGGCTAAGGCTATATGTGCCCTTACCGCAGATTTCAACCACAGACGGCACACTGGGTCGTGTGGTGTACCGGAGTGCGTTCGCCGTTTTCAGTTCCATCAGAGGAGTGGTGACTATCTTATGGCGCAGGACAATCGGGGGTGGTTTTCTTGCAAGTAAATCATAGGTGACTGTCTCACTGAACGAGGCTGGAAAATAAGTGCCAATCGACCTTTCATATCGGAGAATTTGGGCCAATCGACCTTTAATGTGACATGTCGTGACCGTTAGTACATTGAAAGTAAAATTTAAGACAGAATGGAACTGGGCTTAATTACTTGCCTTAATGCACCACCACCTGGGGATCAGAAATGGGCCTCTCTTTTTGCGAATGGTTTTGTATGGAGTAATACTTTATTTACTTGCCTTAATCCACTACCTCCGAGGGGATGCGAGATGGCCCTCATGGTTTTTTTTCAATGATTCCAAGAGAATTTGAGAGACGCTACGCATTGGAGACCTGGGTGACTGATTTTACAACGTTTAGCCGAAAATTGATTTCAGGGCAGGTCTAGTAATCGAACTGTAGTGTCATTTCTAAGTCCATGTAAAAGGATTTTGCTGTTCTAAAACGTGGTAGACCATACCAGGGCGTAACTTGGCCCACAGAAGAGCTAGATCAAGTTTCTGATCATCACTTGAAAACTGCCGGAAATATAAATCGGTGTGTCACTAACCGTTTTGAGATCAGGTCAACAGCAATGCTACTAGAGGTTATCAAAGACCACGCCTTTCGAATCCGCATAGGTCTTTAACTTTTGAAGAAAACAGTTACAGCAATAAGTTTGATATAGTGACAGATGTGATCCAAGGATTCGAGTGACTTTGAAACGTCCTTATTTCACCTGCACTTCAGGTCAAGGCCATCCTGTGACATAAAAGTCCAGCCGCGTCTCATTCGTCTCCTTGGATTCGTCTCCTTTTTTGGCCCTCTGACGTCACAGCTCAACACATAAGGTTCAAAATTTGTAGAAGAGTGATGGTAAAGCTGTTTCAGGATCGGTCCAATTTTTCCGCACCAGCAATTGTTCCCGAGTTAGTGGGGAGAGGGTGGGGGAGGTGGCTAGAAATGGCCCTCCCTCAGGCGATTTTAGGTGTCAAAATAGCCAAGGCGCTGGCGGTTTAAAAAGGGTTTCTTCATATAAGTAGGTCAGGCTGCGTTGGTGGTTTAAAAATTGTTTCTCCTTATAAGCAGGCCAAGCTTGGCGTTTTACAATGTTTTTTTCTTAAAAGATGTTTTACATAAATCTGAAGGTACCGCTACTGTCCAAAACACCGGAAAAGTGGAGGTACATCACTCCCCAACTTTAGCGGTTTGCAAAAGTCCAGTCAGCATGGTACACCAATGATTGAAGAGGATGAAACATTTAGCCCATCTTTCTTGTCGATATCTCAAGATGGCTTCCTGTGATGAGTTTGCCGTTTGACCTTCTTCGTAAATAAGGTTGCATGCGTTGATAGATTACGCAGCGCTGCGGGGAGACGAATGCTTGTGAGGTGATGCTATATGGCATATTCCCTTAAATCCGAGATGGAGAATTGGGCAAAATCTAGTGTTTTTTCTGGCACAGCCCTTCATCAGAATCCGTAATATGTTGGCGGTAGAAACTGTATCGCAGGCCATCCCAGGGTCGCCCACCGTGAAAGTGTCCGGGAACAGGATGTATGAGCCGCCAAAAGTTCACTTGCATGACGACTCCCACGAATTATCTCTTGCCACAACCAGGGCAACTTCGCTCTGGCTGACCTGGATATCTTACCTGGTGCTTTCACACACCAGGTAAGCCATCACGCCTATTTTAGTTAAGATTTGTGATTAGGATATTGCGTCACAGCATATCTGTGTAATTAAGCGTCAGAGTATGATTTGATAACACCTATTCAGTAAGACGAAAAGGTAGCGTACCCAAAAGCAAATGTGCTGCATATATGACACGAACTGAAATATTTGTCGTTCATAGCGTACCAAGAAACTCCGGTTCATATTGGTTTGTCCGGAAACTCATCAACTGCCAAGAAGTAATCATATTCTGAGGCAAATTAGCTCCTTCGCCGGTATCTCCTCTGTTGTACTTTGTTATTTCGCAAGAATCAGGAGGAGAAACGAGCCGGGACCCGCTATGTAAACGCTAGTTTTCCACCTACGGTGCGTTTTAGGGTGGACCAAAACTGAAGCTAAAGGGTTTTCGGCATGGTCTGAATTATTAGTCTATTTATATAAGGGCCGCTCCTAACGGTCACCATTGCTCAGTTACTGGGATTATTGGGATTTGTGTTTAAGGATAATTTCCACTGGGCACGATGGGACACAGAAGGCGGTTTCCCGCCGTGGGAATTGAACCCACTCTAATCCATGCGACCCCAGTCTGGGTGCAGGCAATGAAGCAAGCAAACCACCTGGTCGCATTTCTCATTTCTCATTAACTAATTTCAAATCGAATTATTGAGGCGCCACATTCTCGTTCATGAAGTTCTCTTACAGCTACAGTCTTCTTTAAAAGTAGGTATGCAGAAGGCTTGCTGAATGTGAGGGCCGTTAGGGCGTGGGTTTTTATTTAAAATAGTGAGGACCTATCGCCAGAAATTGAAATGCAATGGTGGTGTGCAAAGACCTGGAAACTTTGAAAAGAAAGAAACGAAGCTTAAAAAGATTTGGTAAATAACGCATACGGAGCTCAAGAGACTAAAAACATCAACATGCTAAAACCAAACAGCAGATAAACAACATTTTCTGCCAGGGAAAAGGAATAATTACATGGAAGTCAAAATAGATTAACCGTGAAGGTGCATTGGTATGGACTAGTTTTGGTCTTTGAATGGGTGTTGATATTGACTGTCGTGATCGAATGGTCTAGAAAACATTCCACGTGTTTTGGTATCATTTACAGCTTTTTGTTTTTGTGCTTTGTCTTCTTTTTATTCTTGTTTTCCCGGCTTCTATTCTATCTATTCTATCTATTCTATCTATCTATCTATCTATCTATCTATCTATCTATCTATTCTATCTATTCATATTCTCTGCGTTTTTATGCATATAAAAAACAGGTTTGAAACGTAACCTTCAAACTCAAGAGACGGAACATAAAACTGAAAACTTTTTTATTTTGTTTTGCGGCTCCATGTAGGGTTCATGGTGTCCTCACTCGTTATGATTTTTCATCGTCAAAGGTCGTCCCTGCCATACATTGATTTTGTTGCTAACTTCCTGTGGCTCACCCAGAAGTGGCACCTGAGGTAGGTACCAGCGCCAACCTGTGGTGTGGCGCTAGTGTGCTGTGCGTGTGAGAAGCGTTCTCTGACAGTATTGGGTGTGCTTGCCCGGTTTCAGGGCGGCTGCGCGGGTCACGCCTCTCGCGGGGAGCTACCACTCGGTGGCGCAGTTCCCCGTTCTCTCCTGATCGATGTTGCACTGGTGAACCGCGGAGTTAGCGCCTGTAAACACGGCGTGAGAAGCTGTCGATTTCGTCAGGCGTGTGCCACGCGGCGGTGGTGCGCCCGCTGTGAGGTGGGGGCAGGGGCGGCGCGTGTTGTGTAACGACGTGCAGGCCGGTGTTTGTGGCGTGCCTGTGATCGTTGACCCCAAATGACACGGTTAGGCGGCAACATGACTTACTGAACACGAGCCCGGCTCTAGTCAGTGTGAATGCCAGAATCGAGATGGAGACATGCTTTTATCGAAAGGAAGCGAGACCTGCAGTTTGCCAGAGCGGCTACGGGAATGAGTAGTCTATACCTGGAAATCGGCTGCCTGCCTGGACAAGATCGGCGAGTTCACAGTATTAGCAGTGAAACTGGGCCAGTTCCAGGCCACAGTCCCATAAAAACCGTGCTAAGCAGTTCAGCAGCGGGCACCCGAGTGACTCGAGTGTTCTGAGGAATAGCACTGGATCCAGTGTGGGATAGCGCTATGGTGTACTCAAAGTACGGCAACTTGAAATGCATGACATGGCTGCACCGGTGTACTTCTTTTTAGTGTCCCTTCTGGTTCCTGGCGACAATATTATGTACGACTCGGCTTCGCGGCTTGGTCTACCACTGCAGTGAACAACTTTGTGTTGAAACTGGCCACCAAATGACCAATTTTGTGTGTGCGAAATCTAATACATATAGTGCCTGTCATGAATGTATTGTTGCATAGTTCTCTCAGAATAAGCCAGATCATTATTTATGCGTCAGCGTTGTCCCTGCATTGCGTCCAGCGTTCATTCCGGCCCGACTTTCGTGCTCTCTGTCTGCGTCCCTCCCTATCGTTTAGGGCCTTGGTCCCCCTTGTGTGGAATGGCGGTTCCGAGTCCCACCACTAGGGGAGGCAGGGTCTTAGCCTCGTGTCCGATAGCGTGGGAATCGCCGACGACCGCTGCTGATGGGGTGGTAGATAATGTGCCCGTGACGGGCGCGGGCGGAACCCCGCAGCGAGGGCATCCCAGCTGTAAATCGCATGCAGTAATGTGCCTGCGCAGGCGTGATGGAGCATGCATGCCATATTCCAACGGTAAACTTCCAGCTATCCTGCAGCGTGAACTGATATGACGAGATCTCGCATTTTGTTTGCTCCCGCCTAACACTCCCCTTGTGCTGTGGGCAGCGGGCAGGGGTGGATACAAGGGGGCTCTATCACCCCCCATGTGGCTTTCCTGGATCCGCCCCTGGTAAGGGGTCTCGGTTTTTTAAAGATGTGCGTTGTTCTCATGATGAGTGTGGACGAATTGCGGGCATTGGGCTGCAGTCGCTTGTTTTGGTAACCCTGCAATATACCAATTAAGGACAGATATAGACAAATACCGGTTGAATGGGATGCGCATCGTCCTGTTGCCTCTGCTCTCACCCAACCGAGAATGCCACTCGAATTGAATACATTTAGAGTGATTGTTTATCATGAACGATTGTGCGCTCTTCGTTACAATTTTTCATATTTGGTTGTCTGGAGTTATGATCATAAATTTTGTTTTTACTTGTTTCCGAGGTCTCATGTAGTGAGAACGGCTGCAGAAAGTAGCTTGCGATTCTGTTCTTTGGCGTACCTGAGTGCCGATTTTTTCTTTTTAACGGTCGCCCAGGTGGGTGGGGGTGTGTTTGAACACCTCCCCCTCGGGGGGTTTCCGGCGGCACAAAAACGGCGGCGCCAAGCACCGCCGTACTTTGCACACTTTATACTTCATCAATTCTGCAACTTTTACTAAAATTTTAAGGTCGGGTCAAGTCGCCATGCAGGTCAAGTGACCTCACCTCCGAAAAGTTTAAGATGGCAAAAGTAAAAACAGGTTTAACGTATCCAATTGAAACTCATACCACATAATGGGCCCACTGAGTGCTACACAATATGTTCCAGAATTTTTCATATTGGGGCAATTCCAGCACCAATCGACCAAGGCCTACAGTACCTCTTCGATTTTCTTTAAAAGGGGCAATAGGGTTCCAGGGCCCCAAACCGAATCGAGAGTTTTAGCTCGATCGAGTAAAACTTAGAGTTATTGCCTAGGCATTTTTGAAAATCTGCTTACAGCGCATTTTTAGGTCAGCACAAAACCCTCGAAGCGATCAATTATGCATTAAAGATTCATTTCCTATGTAAAATGAGCCGAAAAACGAATCTGAAGTCCGTTTGACCCTAGGTCACTTGTGAAAAACATGATTTGACCTGACCCAAGGTCATATCCCAAATTTTCTGGTACACCTTTTCTCAAAATGGAATGTCTCAAATTGAAGATTAAACTTTTCTGTCCAATAAAATAGGTTAGAACATCCGTTTTTATATCTACTTGTGTTTTTAAAACGCACAGTGGAGGTGGTCGGCGTCAACACGTAATGAAGGGGGTCCCGAAATGCCCCCCGAGATCTCGCCAATTAAGAGGGTTAGGAAAACGCATGCTCCGGGATTTTAGGCCTGTTAACTGTTCTATTTGAGCCAATTGTATGGACTTATATCTATATCTTTAAGGTCAAATCAGGTCATAAATGTCAAATGTACGTCATACCGGACACCTTTAGCGAAGGCCGATTATACGGAAAAAGTCGCGAAACGTTGAAACATATAACAGTGATATATTGAAACAGTGATATTGAAACATATAACAGTACGGTGACGGGACACCGCACGTCAACGGAGCCTGGAGCGGAGGAGGTTAGGGAGTATTTATACTCTTGACTCCGTGCAAATAGCTTCGAAATATTACGTTTAAAGAATGGTCAAAATCAGAGAGAAATCGACGCTTGGATTGCGTGGATAATATAGAGCGGTTTGTTGATTCCTGAGTGAGAAGGTATGAACCTAACCCGTCACCACTACGTATCTAAGGCTCAAGGCATTATATAGCAAATTGGAAGGAAAAGGCGCCAAGGGGAAGCCGTAGTCACGATGACTTACCAGAAAATGTACAGTACTGCGCAAAATGCTGCTCAGTCGTATCACTGGTCTGCAAAGCAGGTGACTGTACACCTTTTGTTCTATACTGACTGAGGATGGAGTCTGGTGCAGTAGAAAATGTTTTTAGTGACGACTTAAAACACCACGTCATGGTTCATACCTTGCAGCACAAACTGTACCTTGGCTACGCACTCACATGCTAAGTTTGAAAAAAACAATACGTATCAGACAGGTGCGGGCCAATACAAAAACAATTTCACTTTATAAATGGTTGTTATCATCCAGATAGACTTTCAAATACCATGTGAATGGCACTTCGCTACCAGCCACGGGAAGAACGCCGTGACGGAGTTTGAGGCAAAGTTAGAAGAGAACAGCCCAGGTAAGCAAGGAGAAAGAAAAGGATCAGATCTTGGATCCTCTATTGATGTTCTCTTTCTGACGCAATACGACACCACAATCCATTTCGAGTTTGTCAGTAGAGAGGAGGTCTTTGAAATGTCAAAACGACGATACAGCGGTACAGCTCGGCGTTGAAGATCAAGGGCACCCAACGGTTTCATCGTTTCACACCCATAAACCTGAACACCATGCAGGTGCGAGAGCTCTCGAAGGCATCGAGGAGCCAGTGGCAGATCTAGCCGGCCGGTTTGGGAGGAGCAAACCAAAGTCAAAAAGGAAAAAAGAGAAGAAAAAACGTCACGCAGTGAAAAATGTCTACAATAATATGACTGGCAGTAGGATTTGGGATATTTGAGCCAAAAGGCAAAAATCGTCTCGGGGTGAAAAATTATGGGCTCAAGATACTTTTATATCCAAGATCCAATATTTACACTGAACTTAACTGGTTCTGTTTGAAGTTTAGAGTTTAAGCACGGAAATATTGTTTATAAATTAAAAAATAGTGGGCAAAAGGAGGTTGACGCTTGGGGAGGAAAAACATAGTTTTACCCCTAGCTTTCCATTTGGGGGACATATCGTTTTTCTTCCCCTGGATCCGCCACTGGACGGAACAGAGCTGCCTACTGTTACAGCGTAAGGTCAGCTCAGCTCAAAGACAGCTCATGGAGGCGCCAGCTCCCGTATTTCGGTGCATTGTTGCAATCCGGTGTCCATTGTACACACATACATATTTTTGCACGTGCTGACAAATGCTTGCTTCCCTTAACTTCAAGGAGAGTAATCCTTAACTTCACGCAAAGATATCGTCAAGGAGAGAGTATTGCTATAGTTCTAACTCGCAAGTGGGAAATGTTTGCTTCGGTCCGATGCAGAAAAAGCTTAATGATTGCTTTATTTGTCTTTCACCAGACTTCTAGCACGGTTCCTATTGTATCACCATTTCGTCCCACTACATGTCCAATACACTGTCGAAGCCTCAGCGACGAGTTATTGTCATCCTTTAAAACACTGTGATGAGCATTAACACGCAGTCGGACAGGGCTTAAGGGTAATTGCCCGAGGTGGCCGGAAACCCTTCATGGCAGAAAAACAACATCGATGAGCGAGTTAATTTTGGAAAGAACTTTGAAAATCTGTCCTCTATGTTTACACACTGACTGACCTATAGGGTTACAGAATCAGGCATATATTCCTAAATAGCCATAATATGCGGTCACATAAGCATCGCCGCCGGAAAAAGTGGGGGCAGTCAAACTTAAACCTAATACTGACAAAAACCTTTCCACGATAGGACCGAAAACTGTTCAAATTTGGGCTCCTCGTTGCCTTCTGCAGCGGCTGTTTATGCAAATTTCAGGTTTTCTCCCATTTTGACTGAGGTAAGGAAATTTTGGGCCAAAAAGTGGGGGCAGGCCCCTGGCCTCCTTTGCGACGCCTATGTGCGATCACACCAGTTAAAATGCATTGCAGACCTATCTGTGCGATGAAAACGTAGTATCATCAGAGTTTTAGGTTAAGATCACTTCACTAGATCATAGGTCACAGACCAAGGTCATATAAACATTATCGCAATTGTTGATCCCAGAGCTTACGGTCACATGACTTTCCCTGGCAAAACGTGTATGATGTTTTGATGTTACAGCTAAGGTTACTGAATGCAAGTTCCAGATCGCAGACCAAAGGCCATGGGTTAAGGTCAAACTCATTGATTGCCTAATGGTTGCTTTTTATAAATTTTGTCCAAGTTGTTTCCAGCTCGACTGCTGGAGTCGGAGTCTCACTAAAGTCATCAAGGGACTTGTCACGGAGACCCCGACCCCACCACCCGAACGAGGAACTCCCACAATGAAGGGTTTATTTAGAAGCCAAAGTTTAACGTCCCACAAAGCACAGGGACGGCCGCCCCGCTCAGGTCACCCTCTCACCAGTCAGTTGCCAGCCGACCTGTACGTCGGTTAAACTATTGAGCGCCGGAGCGTCTCAGGGAACCGATCCCAAGCCTGGACATGCACTGCCACTGCATGCTTCTGAGCAGCGGGCCGGAGCCCAACGCTCTACCAACTGAGCTACCGGGGCTTCTTTGCAAGCTTCAACGTATGTGCATCCATTACGAAAATATCTCACATTGTGGTGTCATTGGTCAATTACCTTGACCTAAATATTCTACAGAACAATGTATATCTTCTCTTTATGAAATTTGCCCGCTCAAAGTGTATTCACGACTTTGTTTCGCACAATCACGGCATTTCGCTAAGTGTCAGGTACGGCCTACATTCGAACTCTATGACCTCATTTGACCTTGAGGATACTGGTCTAGGTCCCTAAAATCTAGCTTAAAAACATTCTACAGTCCTCACAAAACCCGCAACGCGCGTTTTCCTAACCCTCTTAATTGTTGAAATCTCAGGGAGGTATTTCGGGACCCCTTCGTTACGTGTTGATGCCAGGCTATCCTCCACTAAGCGTGTTAAAAACACTATTAGATATAAAAACGGATGTTCTAACCTATTTTAATGGAAGGAAAAATGTTCAATCTTTAATCTGGAATATTCCATTTTGAACAAAAAGTGTACCAGCAAATTTTGAATGTGACCTTAGGTCAAGGTCAAATCACAACTTTTTCCCAAGTGACTTAGGGTCAAACAGACTTCGGATTCGATTTCTTTGGCTCATTTCAGACAGGAAAATGTATCTTTAATGCATTGTTCATCAGTCTCTGTGGGTTTTATGGTCACCTAAAAAGTGCATTGTAAGCAGATTTTCAAAAATGCCTGAGGCAATAACTTCTTAAGTTTTACTCCGATCGAGCTAAAACTTTCAGATTCGTCTTTAGGGCCCATGAGAACCCTATATAATTATTTTGAAGAAAATCGAAGAGGTACCGTGTAGATTTGCCATTTGCCTGGTCGATTGGTGCTGGAATTGCCCATTGATGACATAGGTTCAGATACGGATCATGGCCTCTCCATTAAAAATGCAAAGGGAAACCGGAAATTGAAAAAACGGAAATAATTTTTATTTTGATGTCATTTCGTTCGGATTATTAATACGAGTCGATTGATATGCATATCGACCGTTAGGCCAGATGGTGGTGACCTTGACCTGACCTTGGGTCAGGTATTTTTATGTTTGGACGGAGTATAGTCATATCATACATCATTCGATTCACCGTAACGAGAGGAAGCGAATGGTGCCTAAAATGATTCTAACTCAACTCTGGCAGACGCTAGAGCCCAGAAACTCTTCTCTAACATGCCACCTTCTTTGACTTGTCATAACCTCAATATTGACCTGAGCCAAAAAGTGACTGATTTGTTTTCTTCATAAATGTTTATGAGCTATCCACCAGCGTTTTGCCATCCCGCATAGGAACCGAGTTCGAGGGGGTGTTGGAACACCCTCCCCTCCCCATTAGTGCAAAGGTGGTTCGGAGGCCCACCAGTGTGCATTTAATTTGGTGTGCGGGTACTTGTTTTTGTGACATGATTCATCGGCTACAGCATTAGAACAGATAAAAGCCTGGAACGGTGAGGTGGCATTGTTGGGGGCAGCAGCCCGCTGTGACCCGCGGCGTGACCCCGGATCTATGCCCTGGTCTGCACCCCTGACCACGCTGCGGACCGTAGCCGGGTGTGCAGTTTTGCAACCCTCGTTTGCGTGGCTACTCCCCGGAGCTAACGGCTGCATGGGGCGCCGTAACGCCTTCGAGGTGATCTGTGTAGTTTGTGGTCGATGGTTTATTCAGGCTTGGATAGGCGGCAGCCTCTTGGAAGGTTGTCCCGTCTCAGTGGCAACCCACCGCGCTCGGCCGCTGTAACGGTCGGACTGGGAATGGTCGCGGGTCTGCCCTTCCTGAGCCTGCACGTGCGACCGCACTTATCTCTGAGCTAGGGTTGACAGAATTGTTACTTGTTGGACGAGCTGACTGCTTCGTGCGAGAGGTTTGATCTCCACTGTTGCTACCGTGTTTGAAATTGTCGAAGCTTTTAATTAAGCTACAGTAAGCATATCTCGACCGACTGTGACCTGTTCCGTAGTGTCCGACCATTTTGCCACCACTCACTGAGTCGCGGTCGCGTGTGGGTGTGCCGTGGACCAGACTGGTCCAAGGACGCCTCCGCCGGAGCCGAACCGGCGATCTGGGTCACCTCCCCACTGTCCATCAGACTGGTCAGCGGCGGCAGGCGGGCACCCGCGCCCCCGGGCGGCCACCGCCAGTCCTTCGGCCGTGTCAGGGCTGACGTGTGCCGGCACTTGGCCAGAGCTATTGTATTAACGCGGCCCAGGAACCGGGCGGAACTGCCGTGCCAGGGAGTCGTGCAGCTGGGTAGGTCAAAGACAACCGACCAAGCTCCTTCTCGCAGTGTTCTGAGTGCTGCGAAATGTGCTAGTTGTATCACGTGTTGTCTCTCCCTCTCTTCCTCTTCCTCTCTTTCTTCTCCCTCCCTTCCCCATCTCTCTCCCCCTCCCTGTCTCTTTCCTCTCTTTTATGTATCCAACCATCCATGCACACATTCATCCGTTCTTCTCTGATCTTTCTCTTTCTCATGGCTCAACCTTTATGGTCCTTGCTGTCGTCTTCTGGTTTCCCATTTTCCCGCGGGTCTAAAATACAAGAAACCCAACTAAATTGTTTATGGATTTCATGAGCTGTATTGACTTGACTGACAGAAACGGAGTCACATTCTTCCTACACGAAAGGTGAAATCAGCAGCACAGACACAGTATTTACAACCTCATTTCTCATTTACTCGATATAAATAGAATCAGCCATTCATATTGGTGTCCTGGAATGACCAAATTTGGTTCATCATTCCCACACCTAGTTTTTGCTTGCGTTTATCACACGCACTTGTTAAATTTTCCCTTCCACTTCTCAATTTAAGTGCGAAGTTCGAAAATCATAACTTATGGTTACTCAAAACGCTATGATGACAAAATCATGGCGAGAGATGATGTTCAATTAGTTTAATAAATACAACCAGGAGACTTGAAAGGTGCCTGCCTTCCCCCTCTCCTATGCATTGATGGCACCCAGTATTACCAGTACACCACTCAGAGCACACTGCAGCGGCGTTCAGTCCCTCGACACTTGTTCAGCAATGTACGCTCAGTAGGGCCCGAAGCCGGGTCCGTAGGAGTACTGCGGCGCGGCGGGCGCGTACTTGGCGGGGGCGGGTGCGTACTTGGCGGGGGCGGCGCCGTACTTGGCGGGGGCGGCGCCGTACTTGGCGGCGGCCGCCTTTCGCTCGGCCTCCTCCTCAGGGGTCGGCAGGTAGGGGTTCTTGTACGGGTCCAGGTTCACGCTGCCGAATACGCACCAGGTTGAGATTCGTCATGTATCATGTATTACTCACACTTCCACACTAATGAGGTGGCTTTTAAAGTGTTGTAATGAGTATGAAGTGATTATAAACTATGGAAGGAGATGGTAAGGATGAGGAAAGGTGAGGACAAAGAGGATGGGATTCTACCTGGAGGAAAGGGTAGAACCTCATAGAGAGGGCAGACGGGCTGAATGAGGACTGAATCGTCATTGTCGCCGGCATCCTACAGTTCGGG
The DNA here is from genome assembly GCA_034440635.1 of Lepas anatifera. Taxonomy (NCBI): domain Eukaryota; kingdom Metazoa; phylum Arthropoda; class Thecostraca; family Lepadidae; genus Lepas; species Lepas anatifera. The sequence goes on along the minus strand of JAOTON010000117.1, from coordinate 830,014 downwards.
GAGTGAGTTTACACCCCACGATAAAGACGTTCGTATAACCGCTACGGTGTCTAATGCACCACTAGGGCATGGGACAGGCCTCGAAGGAATCCAGGAGGGGTGGTGGCACCCACACTAGTTTTCCAGAACACGACCTCAACGGCCTGGAACGAGTGCGACCCTGCGCGGGGTTCGGTTAGGTGGTGCGAGTGCGGAGGTGGGGCAACTAGTGCATGCTGCTACATAAGACCCAGTGAGTTGCGTCGATACAGTTTCATTGTTAAAAGTCTGGAAATTCCCACAAGGCCGTGAAGCCATTAAAATCGAACCAGGAAGCATATCTCGTTAGCCCAGCGCAGCTGGCCCCTCACTTTTACTTTTTAGGTACTCATTAACTATATGGGTACAAGACTCTGGTCTAAATGAGTCAGGGTTGGTGCCAAAGTGCGGCCGCACTCACTCGTATTGTTTTTTGGCGGAGGCACAGTCGACGTTGTACCACCAGTCGCAGGTCAGCTCGTACTGGTTGAAGACGGTGCCGTTGGTGCAGAGGAAGGTGGCGCCGCTGTAGCCGTGTCGGTTGTCCTCTTCACAAATGTGGTACGCCTGTGCGCGAGAGAGAGATAGCTGCTAAAAGCTGCCATGCGCGGACTGTAATTAGATCTAGAGAGGCATAATCGTGACAGTGATTTTGCGTTGGAGACGGCCCCCGCTGGGAGCATTGTCAAAGTCAGCGGTTGAAATGAGTTCATTTTGTTGACTTCGAAATGCATACATTCTGTTGGTCATTGATTGAGTTAACACAGGTTTATTTTTTTTACACGAATTTTGTTAGGTGGTTGCCAAAAGTTTTCTGGCGATATCAGGCCGTTAATTGGTTTTTTTTCCCTCTTAATTTCGCTATAGAGCTTTTTACTGTCGCTTGGTGTATCTTTTATTCCCACAGGTATTTTAAAGGTAATTTATTATGATTCGCTCGTTATTAGTCGTTTCTTACTTATTCACTTTCTTCCCGGCTGTTGCCCGTATTCAATTTGTTTGTGGTGCGTTTCTTTTGCCGGTGTCTCGGTGCGCGTGTTATATGGATATTTATGTTGGAAGGTATGTGAATGAACTTGCCATTTAAGTGCACTGGAGGCTGGCAAGGTTACTGCATCACTTTTATAGCGATACTTGAGGTGCGATGGTAAGTATGCAGAGAGCGCATAACAGCCATTGCTTTCATATTCGGTGTCCTTGTTTAGTATTATTATATTTAGCTCATCGCACTACATTGCTTATTTGCACATTTGCTCTCGGATCCGTATCCGTTTAGTGCATTGTCACCACGTGGCACTAATGAAAGTAGTCATAAAGTCAAAGTGCAGCACTCTAAAAAACGTCCTTAGTTAATGTTTGTAAACAGCGAACGTTTTGCGGCGTACGTGTGCGCCTCTCAGGTGTTGCATTTCGGATCTGGAGGGCTTTTGAACATCACCACTATGCACATATGAACGATGTGTGTTTTTGACCCTGGTGCGCAAATGAACTTTTGCATTACTGGCAGTGGGTAATATGATAGTGCCGAAGAACGGGTTGGGTCGGTCTGATTTGGGTTTTTGCATTGTGTAAACCTTTTTACGTAAATGTGAGTTTTAGGTGAAACGAAATATGAAGCTGTAATTTTTTGTGCTAAGTTCAAGACAAGAAAAAACTACTCTTTACCTACTGACCCTCGGCCTAGATCTACTAGGCCGTCAAGACTGGAAACGACCGTCGCATGTTGGCCTACCCTGTTTTGCAAGGAGGGCAATCGTGACTACAGTGATAATTAGCCCGCCCAGGAGTCAGCCAATCAGCACTAACTAGTTGGTCAGCAGAAATCAGCATTGCACATCTACGTAGCTGAGCTCAGTGCTGTTCATCACGAGCGCCCAGCGGGCGGTTCCGGTACTCGACCGGGTAAGCCAGCGCTAGCCAATTCTCGGCTGGAACTCTTCAGGGCTGGACCGACCCATAAGTATCCACCTGATAACTGGGCCTGCTAGCTAGATGGACTTGACGACGTGACGCCCCCCCCGGGACTGACTTGACTTGACCTGACCTCTGGATGGAACACTGACCGGACATGTGAGTCTGATAACCTGGGCAGTGACTTGACCTTTAGAATGGAGGGCTGGCCCAATATCTGATTCTATTGGCCCAACATGTGAGTCCGATGACCTCGGCACTGACCTGACCCCTGGGATGCACGCTCACCTGACAGCCGGCATCCACGTCGGCGTAGAGGCCCGGCCTGTAGGGCACCTGGTCGCAGGTGAAACTGGTCTCGGGGGCCTGCGGCACACGTCAGACGCTGGCTAAAAACTCCAACTGCTGTTACAGTGGGGTGAAACCATTCTTAACCACGTTAGAAACAATAACTATGATGACAGTTGGGCTTGGTGAAAGTGTTTTTTTCTGCTGCTCTGGGTGGAGGGCTGAGTGGAGTACTGCGACGGAGCTCACGTGTCAGAACGTGCTGATAAGATAATGTATTTGCCGTTTAATCTGGATTTACGGAAATGACTTGTGTGAACATTCTATTCTGCCCAGAATAACGAATTTAGTGACTCATGCGTATCACAACTGCTTGTTTGCACAATCGCAGCAGCGCTACCGTGTTTGTACGTACCACGGTGTAGGTAGGGTAGTCCTTGCCGGCGACGCCGGGCACGCTGCTGAGGTCCTGTACCTCCGGTGCTCCGTACTGCTGGTACTTGGACTCGGGCTTGGCATACAGCACGGGACCAGCAGGCTGCAGCTTGGTGATCTGCCGAGCAAGGGGCGCCCCACATCAGCACTCGTGTGGCGCAAGGCGTCCAATGTGGCATTCGGCGTCGGCGAATGTGGCAGTCCACGGAAGTGTCTCCAATCGCCAGAGCTTGTGTCACAACGGGACCAGTTGAGTTTAATAAGCTGACGTCTGTTGTACAGGAAACACCATCTGCGGCAACTGACTAGTTACGCAATGGGTGTCTCTCAGGCTGTGTTTTCTCATAGCAGCTGCAATCACAACAGTGGCGGCGCTCAGCGGCGCCGGGGAGAAAGTACGTTACTTCTCACTGCCTGTTGCACCCTTGACCTCTGCCGCCGCTGCTGAGGACCCCATCCAGAGATGAAAAATATGCCCATCATGCCATAGCAACCGTTCATCCTCACCACCCGTACGATGCCAAACCGTTTACGACTGATTGGCCCACACGATCGCACTATTCCACCCTGTTCTTACCTTCTTGCGGTCCCGCGGCACGAACGGCTTGGGGACGTATTTCTTCTCCGGCTTCACGGGTGCGTACTGCGGCTGTGCCGGCGCGTACTGCTGAGGTGCCGGCGCGTACTGCTGAGGTGCAGGTCCGTACTGCTGAGGTGCGGGTTCGTACCGCTGAGGCTCGGGCTGGTACTTGGCCGGCGCTTTAGCCAGCTCCAGCAGCGGAGCCGCCACCAGAGGACCCTGGTAGGTGGGGTTGGGGTCGAAGTAGACGTCGTAGTCGGCCGGGTTCTCCACCTTGGGCTTCTGGGTGGGCAGGCGGTTGGTGGGCACCTCGCCGCGGTACAGGGTGTCCGCACCCACCACCGCCGGCAGCACCGCCTGGGGACGCCACGGCAGCCGTTGAGTGGCGTTCTATGAGTATCGTGATGCCTGAGGCGGATGGAATTATAAATGATAAATGTATGATTGTTGATTGGCAAACGATCGCACACGTATGAGCGGTTGGTATCAGCCTACAAAAAGGAACGCCTTGAACTAAGTGGCGAATATGGACAGACAGGGGCGAGGGTAGTTTGTTTCTGTTCTCAGTTGTATTGAATCAAAAGGTAAGTCCAGTTGGAAATTGTTTTGCGCCATTCGTTCACCCAACTGCCCAGCGTCTGCGAGCGAGATTAAGCTCAAAATTCGGTTGGTTAATGGCAAAGCCTGCAGTGCGCTTCTGAAGAAACTGTAAAGCTTACTTTCGTGCAAGTATGTGCAACTTCTGGCGGCCACTTATGTTGGCGATAATTTCTTGCATTTGCAGCTCCACTTTCACTCCAGACTGGTACATTTACCGTCGAGGTCAGCCTTGTACCCGGCTTGCAGGAAACTCCCCGATATTAGCTCCCCGCCTTGTCTCTGGTGGCCGAGAGTCAGTGCGTGCGCCCGGAGCTCACTCTCGCTCTCCTCCGCTGAGCGGTCAGCCACCCGCGCCCCGCCGGAGCTGCACGGGTCACCGCAGCGTGATACACGCAGAACTAGGAGAAAGGCGTCACAGGGCCCACAGCAAGTGCCAGGGGCGTTACTGTCGGGAAAGGGTGGGGAGGGATAGATCCTGCCGTCGTATCCGAAAAGTTCCGGTCACAGACACCCAGTTGGATTTTTTGGCGGCACGAGCACAAGGCCGGAAAGTGCTTGCTTTTTCATTGGCTAGTTCCCTGTCAGTTGGGATGGAAGGCACGCTGGCTCCATTTTTTAACCGATGACGACACTGATCATCGGTGCGCCATATACCCTATCCCGCCCTCCATCATGTTGTTTTGACCTGGCGAGCAATGCCGCTGTTTTGGCCCTCGGGTATTGGAGGCCCTGGCTCCGTACGTATGACATACAAAGGTCAACACTGGCACATCACCCCGCACGCGGCGCGCCTCCTCACTGCCGATTACGCAGTGTGTACCAGAGACGCTCCTTGCCGCCGAGCCACGGGGCTCTGGTGCTGGAGCACGGCCAGTCATGGAACCGTGGCGGCTGGGCAGGGCCGGGCGTCCTGCTTCCGCCCGCAAGTGCGGCTCAGCCGCCAGTGCAGCGGAACCGGTCCGACGGGTGACAGTAGCAGCAGGAAGTCTCCCGATAGTTACACACGTGCCGGCTTCGTAGCCTGAGAATGCGAGTGAAAGAGGCGAGAGTATCGCAGTCTGTTTTTGGGTTTCCATCGTTGCCTACAGACGCAGTATGCGGATCTGTGATCAGAGCCATTCGCTCAGGTAACCACATGTGTTTAGTTTTGATTTACACTGTCCCATGACTCCTAATCATGTGACAACTTGCCGTGGCTCGTGAATGCTTGGGTAAGCACTTGGGAGACTAGCGTGGCCCCTCATCTCGCTTGTTCCCCACAGAGTGGCCTGCTCCCGCGCCGGGCTGCGCCTCCGCCGGAGGCAGCTGCCGTGAGGGCGGGGCAGAGCCGCTCCCGCCGGCGCTATAGCACCGACTGCCGGAGTCCCGGTCAAGGTCGCACCGCAGATCTGGTGGCGCGGCACTGTGGCGAGCCGCGCATAGCCAAACACCGCCGCGTGACGTAACGGAGCCAGAATCACCGCATTGCGCCACAGACGCGAGGCAAACAGCACCGACAGAACCCGGTGAAGAGCCGTACAAGTCCAACGGCAGTGAAACTGTGAAGCTGACGAGCTTGCTGTACTGGGATGACCCACCAGCGAGGTAACGTCTCATGATCGCTATTGATCCTCGCCGTGAAAAGTTCGAGAACATTACCCCTGCAGGCTTTTGAGTAAAAGCACGCACCTGACTATTGCTAATGGGAATCGAGCCCAGTACCGGCAACGACTGAAGTCGACGTAGGCTCCGCTTTGTTGCGAAGGTGAATGAAGTGGGTCAGCACGATTGGTGCTTCCTTTCCAAGGAATAATCCAGGACATGGCATCTTGCTCCTGGGGCCATTGCTGCCGACGTAGTTCATACTCGAGCTCCGAAGACCCATGGTAGACTCATAATTACCACAGTCTTTTGTGGAAAGTTTGGGCCTTATTGAATTGAAGCTGACCTCTGGACCGCCATGTAAAGGAAAGCATGACTTTCTTGCTTGCCGATCCCCAATATACCCTGTTGGCGACGCCAAATGACCTCGGCAGTTGGTGCATCGGAAAGCCCCAAGGCTAAGCACTTCGTTGCAGTAGAGGAGCTTCCCACCCAGTGAGTGCTGCAACTGCAACTCTGGAAATTACGTCACAATGCTAGTTACATAATCTGTTGTGATTTTTTTCACTCCTAGGTACTCATCCTACTTCCTGAGCCATTTCCCTTTTTGTATTGTCTAGCGTTACCTGTAACATGGAATAGGTATCTCTATGCCATGTCTGTAGCTTGAATACACGCTCATCAGAATGCGAATTGTACCGGAAAATTAAACTTCTTAGTCAAACATGTTGTGACCATTGTGATAAAGATAATATGACTAGCTGTTCAAATGGTTAGAATATATATTGCAGTATTTTTTTCGATGTAAAGTGTAGCTAAACATTTGGCATGTGGTGATTCCCTTTCTATGAGCTATGACTACATATATACCGACATTTGTACATAGCAATTCTTATAGTTGGACGCGGAACGATTACTGTTGAAGCGCCCTAAAACCCCAAACAACAACATACAAGCTGCGGCTGCCTGGCTAAGCATATCAGCCTTTTCTCAATAATTTAGTGTCAACTGAGTTAGGGGGCATGAAGTGGTGCAAGGTGCTGTGTCCTGGTCCCCATTTTTCGGCGTCTCCATTTTTTCATTTTCCTGCTTGATGATAGAACGTCAACGGCCGAAATGTGTCTGGTGTGAATATGTTTACCCGACAACGCTTCTAGGTTTGGTTTTGAATCATGGAATTGTCTTGTCAGACTGCAATTTCGAAGTGGAATAATTTTTATTTTTGGCAGTAATGGTTTTGGGATGCAGCTCCCTAGTTGATATAGCGTACGGACCCAAGTAGATTTCATGTCTAAAGGCTACAGGCTCAGCTAATGATCGGTGCATTATTTTTTGGTGGTGGGTAAATTCGTCACGTCACTGATCGGGTTGGAGATGAAACATTGGGAAATTTTACCCTGAGAAGTGTGACGGTACTTCAGATTTTCTTTGGTTTCACTAAAGTAAATGTTTAATAGTAAATGTGACTACACAGGATTGTCACTGCATTGGCTGACTCGTTTTTTGCCAGCCGTTTCCATTTTTACTTTGAAGCTAGGCGATAAGAAATTCCCATTCCCGTAAAGGATCAAATAACTCCCAGCCGCCAGAACACATGTTTGAATCCTGCCTAAGCAGGAGCCCCTTAAGAAGAACTCATAAATTCAGGAATGATCTTGACTTGCCATGCTGCTTGTGAAAATGTCCTTGAGGTCTTTTTAAGTTCATAGTGCTGACTCTGCGTGTCTTTTCTTGGCTTCTGGGCACTAATTGCACGGCCTATGCCCAACGCGGAAATTTAATTTTTGAGACCTGCAACGGGATTTATTTGCGTTGCGTAAGTTTTGCATGTGAGTATGGAACTTAAATTTATATACTTTTCCATTGCTGCGTAGCTACCAAGTTAATCTTAATCCACGCTTGTGTTAAGGGAAAGAGTACCATGATGAAACGCTAAACAAGTATAGCTTATTTGCTAACGGTTTCAAAGGGCAACCTAGGCAGTAAGGTACCATGGTCGGAATTGTGTACATCTTAATAATTGACAGTCATTATTCAACATGTCATGCCAATAGATCCGATAGATTCAGTATTTATAGTTCAGCATTACGTGTGAGTCGTTTTGTCTGACCCAGAGGGCGAACAAGATTTATGATGTATGGTAACCTCAAGTATGATTTATGGTAACCTCAAGAATCTACACAAGTGGCATGCCAAGTGGGGATCGCCGTTGGATCTCGGCTTTGTACCTGTTTCTAAGTGACTCACTTAGTTTCCATTCAAACACGTAAGTTCGGCGACTGAGTGCGACTGATGCTTCGCGGGGTATGTTTCTTTCCACCCAGCTCCATGCTGAGTGGTCTTAAAACGAATAGAAATGGTTATCAACTTGATGCAAAATTAAATAGCCTACACAAATGTTTAATGTCCAATGGAAAAATACATATTTTTGTAGGAAAAGGCCGAACTCTAGCATAAATTGTGGGACTATTCGGGCAATTTCGCCTTTATGTTTGACCGGACCTTTCACCTTATATATTGAGCTAGCACCAAGTATCAATAAACTAGGCATCATCCTAAAGCTGAATGTGATGGAAACACAGTGAGTGTTTTGGGGCTCTCTAGCTTAATTGATACTGGAAGAAGAGAAACTGGTTAACTGATTTTGAGAGGAAAATTTTCATTTGAGCGGAAAAATCTTATTTGAGCGTAAAAGTGAAAGCAGATCACAACGGTAAAGCGAAACTAGGACTCGAACTGAGCGCCACCAACTTCATCGGATCGTTATATTCACACATCAGACTGTTATTGACCTCATTTTTTGTTGTAATCTGGCAGCGTGGAAAATAAGCGAATTTCCTAGCCTTATCGACCTGTGTCATCGTTCAAATTATAGCACGCGAAAGTGTCTCCGGTGTTTTTTTACTGGACTCGCCCAAAAATTGCGAGGAGCTTATTACGATCTGTGTTTTGCGCTTTATATTCCACTCCTTTGAAACCAACGAAAACAGCTGCTCCTCGTACTGTGAATTTGCTGACGAGTGCTGGGAAGATTGAAAAACGACTTGGTTTGCGGGCCATAGAGGCCTTAGGGATTACTTGGAAGATGTCTTGATGTTAGAATTAAAGTTGATTTAAGAAATTTCTATTCAGAATCGCTTGTTTAGTGTTTCTTTACGACTTATTTGTAAGATATGAAAAATAGATATGATATGATTTTTAGGTATTTTCCCCTGATGTCCTGATGTGACCACAGACGCCATCGTTTGAGCTTCATAAAACGAATGCTTAAGGAAGAATATACCCCCCTGCACTGGTGGTGGGCGCAGTGAAAACCGTTTGACAGTTATAAAGACCGCACTATCTCTACAGTAACAGGCTAGTAACCAGACTGGATGCTGCCTCACCTGAGCGATGCAGACGGAGACCACCGCCGATATAATCAAACAGTGCGCCATACTGATTCTGCAACAAGACAGATACTGGGTTAGAGTGGGTGCACGCCAACTTACCTGGTCATCATGTTTTTGTCGCATAATAGGTGCCCAACATAACGTCGAATAATATGCGTCTAACACGGATCGTAGATTAAACACGTCGTCAAGATGTGTAAAGTAACAAAGTCGATCGCTTCTCGTCCATACGTCATCGCTGTCCTCCCCAGGCGAGTCGGAAGTCGCAGTCACAGAGAAGCGCTGTCGGTCGCTGGTCCGGTCCCGTAGGTAGTTGATCGCTGTCGCGTGTAGACACCGCCAACTTCACAAAGCCTGCAACGACGGATGTAAACGTATCACCAACGGCTGCCGGTCTGATCCTGGTGACTGCTATGGAGCACAAGAACCTACCACCGGCGAGTGCAGCTGATCACTATTCACTATCGGCACCGCACCTCAGTCGTCAACACCAGTCGGTGTGAAGGATTGTGGGCTGCCACGGCCTGACCTGAGCCGCGCTGGAGTCGTGTGAACCATCAGCAGGCAGCGCCGCCACCGTATATGATCTACTTTCACTTTCAGACGACCTAGCGTCGGCTGGGGCGGCCCTGTCCAGTGGCGCCCGCCGGCGTCCGGCGTGACCTCGAGAGGGGTCACCGGCTGCGCGGGCCGGCCACATCCCCATCCGGCCGAGCGGACTCAGTGACACGCTTCGGCTCAGGTAGCCCGCTGCCGGGCGGGATTGGGCGCCGCTGCAGAGCTCCAGCTCTCCAGTGCTGAAGGCTCCTGTCTGGAGCTGGCGTGGCGGGAATCGCCTGGCTGGGTGCTCTGTACCTTTAGCCATGGGAGTAGAATTTGATTATTTCAGGATTTTACGAGTAATTCATAATTGAACGCTTGATTGTAGAGCGAAAATGTCCATGTCCAACAAAAATGAGCAGGAAAGTTATAACATGAATATTCCTGCATCATCATTGGTACGGACACACGTACCAATGACGTACCACGTACCAACACGCATCTGCGCTCTTCAGCTCGCCCTCCCATTACTATCGAAATGTTAGCCATTAGGAGCATCCCTGAACGTTAGTACAGCCCCACACTACTGTCCACAGTATAACGTAGTCCTCCAATCTGGTGGTATTGGATCGCCCTCCAATTTAAAATTGTATCTGACTTGGACCTGGGTGGAGGACATACCCAACCATCTTTTGTTTCATTTATATTTTGTAGTATTTTGCTATGAATGCATTTCTCTAAATGTACCAATTTTTCTGTAAATTTGTGTTAAGGACAAAACATTGTCTAGTTCGTTTTTGCAGTCTTCTTCCAGTATTTAATGGCTGTTTTGGCTGCTGGGGCATTCAGGACAAAAACCAAAAATATTTCATTTGAACCACCATGTCTAGTAAAAATATGAAACTTTGTCTCCGGGGTAGTTTGGGCCAGGAACACGCCTGAGAATCTTAGCCCCCCGACCAACGGTGACCGAGATATAGCCCGAGGCATTTCGGGAGGTCACCTTGAGACTCATCTTTGATGCTTCATAACCCAAAACGTATTGCCTGATTAACAAGTTTTGTATATCATTGAACTCGTCTTGAACTATACATCTTTTTAAAAGAAAATTTCAAAATTGGAAATTTTTACTTTAATTCCTTTGACGTTTTCTTTTACCTAGCTTGACCTTTTCGCAGTTGAAATTACCCTTCTAGACACCTTAAAATTTTGCTTCAAAAATATCTTCGATAGAAAAATGCGTTCTTGCAAAAATTCCAAATTTTTAGCACCTAAGGTAGGATGCAGACGGTTTTTACCACTGCAGTAGTACAGCCTTATGTTTAACACCGAAACAAAGCGATTGCTTTGTAATCGGTTGCTTGCAATCATATTGCATTGCTTTACGAAATTTCATCGTGCAAGTGTCAGAATTTATAAAAATTAACACTCGCCCACACGAGGGGCGCGCAACCGGCCTCCTCAGGTTTCTACAGGTAGTAAAACACCTTACCCAGCGCCACCGTACTTCATCTACCCTAACTCGACGTTTCTTCAACTTCGGCAAAATAATTTAGGTCTACTGGCAGATGGTAGGTACCGTAAATACCGTAAGTCAGCTGGCAACGACTGGTGAGGGGGACCTGAGGTAGATGGCCGTCGTTATGCCTGTGGGACGCTCAACTTGGTTCCTTAATCAACCCTTCATCGTGGGAGTTGCTCGTTTGGGTGGTGGGGTCGGGGTCTCCGTAAAAAGTCCCTTGATGACTAGTGAGACTCGACTCAAAAGCTGAACTGGCAACAACTTGGACAATATTCGTAAAAAAAAAATAGCAGCCATTAAAAGTGATAGAAAGGGATCCATTGTTTCGAGGAAGACGAGGCAAAGGAACTCATTAGTAATGGGCCTTGCAGACTTAAACGAAAATTTACAAAGATGTCGCGACTTTATCAATAATTCAAACAAGTATAACTATCCTATAAGCACCACTAACCACACAATTACATCGTTCCCGGAGATGGAACAATAGTATCAATACAAGGTGACCCAGTGCAGCACAGCAACATTTGAGAGGATTTATACAATGTAAAAAGTCTGATAGGCTTCATCCCAGGAAGTAATTCAATCTGCTCATATAGCGAAAAATGTCCGAAATCATAGCGCATTCGCCTGGCACTTGAACAGGTAGCCCACATGATATTTTAAAAGGTGATCATTTCATAGCTGTCACGGATCCCAGTTCAAACGCCACTGAAAGGCTTGATTGGTGTTTTTTAATGATCAGAGGTGGGAAAATTTGAAGTAATATCGAGAGCCACTACGTGAAAATAAATAACAAAATTTATCATGCGTTTAGCCCTCTCACAGGCCGGTTGAACTACATTGCACCAATAAGTAGTATTGAAATAAAAAGAGAACATTCAAAGGATGTTTTACCACTTTACCACTGTTTCCACGGCTCATTGGAAGTGGTCGGGCACCACAAATAGATATAATCCACACTCCAGGTGCCTTGTTAATCATTAAGAATAAGGAAACATTGAGATGACTCAACACGACACTGACTTTGTCCTATACAGACGCATTCATTCACTTGCAATGATGGCCGTTAGATCACCATTACTTAAACCAAATAATCATACCAGTATGTCTAATATTCCCTTTGCATTGGACATTCGCCATGACTAAATTTCGACCATTCACGCAGCACCCATAAAAGAAAGTCTATTTGCACAGCACGACACTGTTTGGTTCAAACATAGGTATACGAAACCCGAACCTCCCTTGTTTGTAGAGATTTCATGAACAGTCTTATTTACCGCTGGTATTCTTTGAAACTTGTATTCATTTTTCCATAATCGCATCGGCGAACAGACTTGGAGCTGTCCAAAATTAGCTATGCTTGATTGTGGAATGTACAAGAACTTAATCGTGCTAAAAATGTATGCATAAGAAAACAGCGACCTTGGCATCACGTATTTGATCTTCACTGGACTTTTGGATCATCGCGATAGGTTGCCGGTTTCGCAGTGCTCGATATAGTCGCAGGCGCTCTTGCTGTGAGACGTAGTGAAAACACTTCATTTGCATAATGAATTTTGCTTCTATATAACTTTGCACTGGAATAAACCTTTGCATTGCTTTGAAATCGTATGCATGGCAGCACCATTTGATGAAGTTAAGAATATTTTGCATTGTGCAGTACAGCTCTCCGTCAGGAGATGTATGTACATTCTTCAGTCATTTCTCTCGCTTTCATGCTCCAGGCATAAGTTCTGAAAAAAAAAACGAGCCATGCAGTGTTAGGTTTGGAGGCATATTATATCACACAGGCCCGTGGTCTAATTGGGATTATCTCTGCTGCTCAGTAAACCATGAGAATAACAGGCACGGGAGCGACGCCGCCGAATAGCCAGTTTTAATCAATACCGACAATGTTACATACAAGCGTTTGGTCGGGTCATCTTGAGGTTGCTCGAGGTCAAAGTATTCCTTACAGGAACCAAGTGGAAACCTAAATTTTGTGGCATAATAGCACAGAGGAGAGCCAAGAAAAAATTTAGCACCATTGGAATGCCTTGTCGAGCCCAATTGGATTATATATCTTATAATCTTGTCTAGTCAAATTCAAAATAAGCCTGCTTGACCGGGCTTAGGTCTGTATGGAAAAAAATATTAATCAAACGCAGTGGCAAGTCAGGACGAAAACGAAAATAAAACCCCACCGGAATTTTCGACAATTCTCAATTCTCGCAAGTTTCAAAATTTACCCATTGCCCCATGCATTGCTAATGAAAAGATCGGACCCGACCTTGTTCCAGGCTATCGATATAGAAATCCTCTATGCAAAATTATCTTGCTCGGGACCTACTATGTGATGTTAATCTAAGCACGATAGGCTAAATTTGATCTTACTGATGCACCTCCAAAGTTTTTCGAGGTTATGTCTCTTGACCTGGTTGGCAGTCTGAACTGGCATGACCCAGACCAAAATTTAGCCAAAGCTGTAACAATTTGAGTTAGAGGTAGAGAAGTACGGTGGTGCGCACGAAGGTGTTTTTTACTACCTGTGGTAACCTGAGAAGGCCGTTGCCCGCCCCTCGTGTGGGCGCGTGATAATTTTCATAAGTTCTGACACTTGCACGATGAAAATTTTGTAAAGACAATGCAATATGATTGCAAGCAACCGATTACAAAAGCAATTACTTTGTTTGCGGTGTTAAACAAGGCTGTACTACTGCAGTGGTCAAAAACGTCGCATACCTACCTTAGGTGCTAAAATTGGATTTTATAGCAAGAACGCATTTTTATTTTTTCTATCGAAATATATTTTATGAAGCAAAATTTTGAGGTGTCTAAAAGGGCAATTTCAACTGCGAAAAGGTCAAGCTAGGTAAAAGAAAAGTCAAAGGAATTAAAGTAAAAATTCCAATTTGAAATTTTCTTTTCAAAATAATGTATAGTTCAAGACGAGTTCAATGATATACAAAACTTGTTAATCAGGAAATGCGTTTGGAGTTATGAAGCATCAAAGATGAGTCTACAAGGTGACCCCCGAAAATGCCTCGGGCTATATCTCGGTCACCGTTGGTCGGAGGGAGCTAAGATTCTCACAGGTGTGTTCCTGGCCCAAAACTACCCCGGAGACAAAGTTTCAGATTTTTCTAGTCATGGTGGTGTCAAGCCTTGGTCGATCTGTCCTGGAATCCCCTGCTTCTCCCCTGCCTGGTAGGAAGTGCAGGCAGGAGCTTACGCCGGCTGATACATAGAGGCATTTCTTCAGTCCTGAAAAGTAGACAGGGTTCACAGCATTTTTTTCTTCTGCTGCAAGATATTGGTATCTGCAAAATGCAAAATGCTGCAAATGACGGACAAACACGGCGCCGAGGAGCCGCAACATCAAAAATCCAGGGAAATCCTTTTGATCAGTCCAATCACGTGGGGGCTCAATCACGCAGGTATGTAAATTCCAAGGGTCTGCCCAGAGAAAAAGGTGAACATTTGTTATTACTGCCCTATGTATGTACAATTTTGGAGAAATTATGCACATTTTTAATAATTATAGATGGCAGCATAAGCGGACCCTGGCCGGGAGTAGCCGCGCCCTCCTTCAATCGAGCACTCAGCGCCCCCACAAGGTTCCCCGGCGCCCACTGAAAATGTTCTCCGAACTCCCCCGGGATGTAAGTATCGTAGTCTTATGAAAGAACTCGTTATTAGGAAATGACACCCTCCTTTCTGACTGAAGTACCCCAGGTCGGAAATCATGGATTTGCCTGTGCATGGTAGGTCAGTGGGCATTGTGCTGAGGGCCACCCGCATTGCTTGCACTGATCCTTCCTTAACACAAGTGCAGTCACGGAATGCAACACATTCATCGTGCTGTGGCGGTGAGGATGGCTTCGCATGGTAGCCGTTGTTTCAGCCGGGTAGGAGAAGCCGGTTGCTTTAAGTATCTCATCGTGCTCCTTAAAGGCTGGAACGTTGATGCGAGATGGCCTTAGTGAGAACTGGTGGATGCTGTATGGAGATGCCTGCGATTTACTGTTAGTTTCTGTGCTTTGTATGGTGAGTGAGATGTTGTGGTAGCCTCTCAGACTTTGCCTGCATTCGACGAAAATCCTTATGAAAAAAATCTAGAGGACACAGTTTTCAAGCTGGATCGATGTCGTCCTAATGCTGCCGAAAAGCGGTTGTAGATTTCCATTTGCGTAGGTAAAATTGGCTTTGAGCAGAGCAAGCACAGACGTGGAAGAATGATAACATAAATGAAAAATTGGGCTAGATACGTCATTTTCCATGCAAGTAATTTTACAACTTTCAACGCGGAGCTCTTAAATAAAACGTATTGAAAACAAATGCTAACGTTTATGGACAAGCGTTGCATGTTGTCTTTCAAGTTATGTAAAGAAACTCGGGGATGTATTTGTTCATGGTACCAAAATGTTGCAAAATATTGAGCATTTCTGTGCAAATGAAAACTAGAGATTGGCCGAAAAATAGTGGGAAGCAGCTCTGACACCTTTTTTCATGAAATCCATAAAAGACAGCTCACCAACAGAAAGCTGGCATACTATGGAAGCCAGTGATTTTCTTGAATTTGAAATTTGGTCATTTTTAGGCATCATGTCAAAAAGTTATGGCTCGTGTTTTTGTAGGTTTGAAAAATAAAAAAGTGTGTAGAAACAGATTTATCAGCCAACAACTCGCAGTTATGCATTGTGCAGTTTGCAGGTATGCATTGCAATCCATGCTAACCTTGACCTGACCTAGGTGATGTTAACTTTAGGATTTAGTCTGGCAAGTTCACGTAATGCATAATTTGACCATGCTTGACATGGGGGTTCCAATTATGTTTTCTATGTTCATTTGTTTTAACCACCATGGCAGAAGTCTTATTTTTCATTGTACTTCTATGGTATCATTCTGTGACCTCGGTGACCTCAGACTTGACATGGCCAAAATATGTTACAATTAATTTTCGGTAGAGATAAACACCGGCAATCTAACGTTACCATGCGTTTTAAGCTGCCTAGCCTGTTTTTATGTGATGGGGTTGGGTACCCGCTCCGGTAGATGTGGTCCATACCTCTGTACCCACCCGCCAGCTGATATCGCTTACTATGTGTTTAATTTTCAGAGTTATATAGCTGTCGAATTATATTCAGTATTTATAGTCTGCTGGTGTCATAAAACTACTTTTCAGTATTTAAAGGTATTCAACATGGGCTTTACAGCCAGTACAATATCCGTGGGTCGAAAACCGTGGGTCACTTGAAATTTGGGAAAATAGCCCACATAAAAATTCACATGGTTCGCAAATCTTTTATGGTTAAGGTGTTTGCCTGAAAGCGTTATATTTTTATTTTCAGTCCAACATCGACAATGCTGAAGCTGTTTTGCATGTCTAAAAAGCTAAATGTGTAATGAAATCACACATAACAGGAAAATAAATCTTTCAAAATATTTCAAAGGCCCAGGAGGGTACGAAAAGCCGGTAAGTCACTTTCAGTTATCATTTGCATCCGAAACTTGGCCAGGAAAGGGTGGTGAAACACTAGCTCTTGTGCGCATCGGTTGAACTGCGAGGAACAGGGAATCTGGCCGAACCCCACATGCCGAGACGTGCACTGTCTCTATCGCTTGCTCCCGTGACCAATTTTTAGTACGTTGGCATGACAACCCGTGTCACCAGTGCTTACCAGTTCCTCCAGTGGAATTTGTTTCTGGTAAGTGTGATTGTAAGGCCGCAATAAGTCCGAATCATTGGCTATCGCTATTTGAGAGGGGAGTCTCTGTCTGGTCAGTGAATGCCAACAGCCCACGCCAGTCCCGCTCACCCTCTTTTCTGACCCGTTGCGATGTTCATTGTTCTCCATTCCGAAGTGACGCGGCCCTAAATCCATTTGTGTGCTGCCCATGTTGAAAGGCGGTATCTGGTGGTGTTCGAGACGACTGTGGGACGAACCAGACGTCTGGGGCTGTCGAGCAATGGAACGGAGTTGGTGGTGTAGACTGTGGGGTTTGCCCAGCGCGTCAGACAGTGGCGTATCACCTGGGAACTGGGTGTGTCTGCTGCCGGCCTGGGGCCATTGTACGGGGCGTGCTATTTGGCCCAGCAGGCGAGGCAAGGTCGCCGCCATCGCCCTCCAGCAAGGAGAGCTAGCGGTGTTGGAGACTGGTGACATCAGACCTCTGGCCAACCGACTCTGGCGGCTGCAGGGACAACAACACGGAAAGTCGAATCTTGTCATTCGCATATTTTAGGGAAATCTTTGCCGCAGTGTGATACTAGCGTTCCGTGGGAGGTAATATGTGGAAGGGTGATGGACACCGCCCTGCTTTTGTTATGCTCCGATGCCCTAAAAGAATCCATAGAATTTATTCCTCTGACTCAGTCGAGATACGCATCTGGATGATATATGGTGGCTTAAGCAATGTTATCTTAAAGAATTGTGGAGTCGGCGTTTTATATTTATCCATAATTAACATAAAGCAATAAAGGAGCCGATGGGAGCAAAACAAAATATATCCATAGTGAAGACTAGACCGTATTGCGTAGATGAAGGCGTGTTGGAAGCCTGCGATGTCAGCATCTTATGTACTGAGTTTATGTCCAGAACATTTTAAAGGTCGGTGGTGGGCAGCTCCACACCATCTAAACTTCTGGTGTTAACAACACTCGTCGAGTTAGAGTTTCCTTCGTTCTTTATGAATTCCAGTTGTGGTTTGCACAGTGCCATGGTAGGTACAATGTCTCCCTCCCTTCCCACAGTTAAAACAGTGCGGTGGCGCTTATGGAGCAAGTTACCAGTTTTTGCTGCAATTCTCGGCGCTCGGAAATGCTTTGATAGAACATAGCACGAGGGGCAGTTTTCCCGGCTACTTTCATGCCTCAAGACGCGGTCATGATAACCTCTGCTCACCTGGTGCTTAGCGCTTCAGCAAAAGTCCGCTACGGAGGAAAATATCTGAGAGTTTTCATATTGAGTGCAGTACCAGGCAAGTTAAGCTTCTGTTCCCACAGCTTACTAACGTCGTCTTTAACCCGGCACCGCCTTGACTCCTTTCGTACTCCCCATCGCCTGGTGGGAGGTGGCGTCCGTTCTTACCTCATATTATATCCATAACCGATGTTGATCAGGACGTTCTGCTTTGCACAAAAGTAGGCACGTGAGGGATAGTATATCCTGTCCTTCAGTCCGTCGCCTTAATCTGATCAAATTTTCAGAATTTTCCACCGGTCAACACTTCGCCCCGGGCACTGGGAAGTGAAGCTCAAATTAGATGCCATTGATATTGCCGCGTTGCAGTCCCTTGGGCTGAGTGTCCTTCTCGGCTTTAAGCACAGATTTTGGTCTCTTGGCACACTATGGGGGATTTTTTCCGTAATTCTCAGTGAAAGTCTTTCTTGGGTGTTTTTTCACTTAGACTCAGTAAAATTCATCATTGAACCGGTAAAATTCCCAAAAATGTATACTACCTAGCCAATAAGAGATCTGGCGAGTAACGTCACTTCACCCAGGCATTGATGCTTCGGTGCTGGTTTTGCGTTAGATGAGACTTTACGGGAGTTTCGAATATAATATCCGTTCGTGGCTGTGCATTGGATTCAAATTTTAGTCTCACATAAGCTTTCGCGACTAACAAGTAACTATCGCACTCAATTTTTTATCAGGGGAACATTTCATGGGAGCGAAACCTCTCAGGGGTCGGCAGGCAAACCACACCTACATTTTCTCCGAAAGCAGCATTAACACTTATTTGCAAGAAACTGCCCTCATCGCTAAAGGGTCAAATAATTATATTTTGTGCAACCACAGGACTTTCTAGTTATGATCTACCTGTGCCCATCTCCGGAGCTGTTTTCCTCTCTGGTTTTGACAGTAATCTCCAGCAGCCTTACCTTCCAGCTCAGCGTTAGGGTTGAAGACTGCAGCGCTATGAGCAGAGCCTCTGGCGCGCCTGTGGCCAGCTGAGGCAGCCCTCGCCTGGACAGCATTCGGCAGCAATGCATTTCACGAAGGAATTGAATAAGACGAAAAAAATTCACAGAGCATGGTAAAGAGAGGCCATGACCTTGACCACGATGTTTACTGAGTGAACAGTTGTATTCGTTTACGGAAAATGGTTTACCTGCTGGACCTCTCCGACCTTGACTTAGCCTGCTGCTTCCTTTTGTCGTTCTTCAATGGCCACGTCCTCGCTGAAGAAGATCAATACCAACGCATTTGCCTCCATGTAAGTTACAAATTTTCCATGGCGTAAAGAAGACCGGCAGAGAGCCGTAACGTTTACAGAGCGAATCAGGGTTCCCGCTGCGGGCTCCAGAGTGGGGGTCAAATTTTTTGGGGTTCCTTCCAACTTCGGGCCCTTGGAACAAATAGGAACCCTCCTGCACAAAACAGGCGCGTTCCTTATAGACATACGGATCAACATAACATGGCTTCTCCGAAGTTTCTATAAATTGTTGTAACGCATCTTCGGTAAGCAAAATAGAGATACCCGGCTGCGCTGCCGAGGCGTTACAAAATACTATACTCATTTTTTATGTATTATCAAGCACCAAATGAAGTCGTTTGAATTTAGACTTCTCGTGTTCATTTCCGACTAATAAAATAAAACTTTTACAGTTTTTTTTAGGTTGAACCTAAAACCGGTAAGCGATATTTGCCGCTTACGTTAAACATAGGTATGTATGCAGATAGATGCAGATATGTCTGTGTCTTTCATCTAAGCCTTCCGTTACCGGTTTTTCTGTCACTCGTGGGCCGTTTCTTTTAGATGTTTTATTAAAAACAATATATTAGCAACAAATCTGTTCCGTTCCCGGAGATTCAGTCCGCATCAGGCTGTCTGCGTAAGTTAAGTTGCATGATGAGCGTACTCATGTTTGTCTTCCAAATGTTTCAGTTATGCATATAGAAAGTCAAATTCCCTTTGGGTTTGCCCTCGATTTTGAGGCCTTGCAAGCCGTGGAGTAACACCGTGCACAAGTGACCCATTTGAAAAGGGACATTGAAACGTTTGTAGCGCGGTTGTGAATAAGATAGTACAGAGCAATCTTGTGCATCCGAAAGGTTCATTATCTTGCCTTTGATGTTGTTTTTTAGCCTGTGTCATGCTGTAACTCATTTTTAGGACAGTGTTTTGATGTTGTATACCTATATTGATGAGCAAGTACTTGTATAAGTACGCGTATATGTCAGGTAGGAGCCAACCCCAACATAAGTGCCGCACCTCACAAGAAGAATCTGAAACGTGTGTAGCACAGTTGTTATCACGATAGCGCAAAAACATCATGCTTCCGATTGGCTCATTCTTGCGTTGCTGATAGTGTTTTGTCACCTCCTACATACCTTCAATCATTTTAAGGCGCTGATCGTATCATGCATATCTCTCAGCCATATGAAGTGTTTGGAACTTGCCACACTGATAAAGCCACGCTATGAGCCCTTCCGACGCGCTCAAACCCCAAATGCTAAATTGTTTTCGGACTATCTTGAGCGATTTTCTAAAAAGTTAAAAACACTTGTTTCAGGACTATCAAACCTAATTAGCTGTCTTCAGAGATGAAAACCTTAAGTATTGCACATGGTGTCGCTTATGCTTTTCAACGTACAGTTTGAGCGTATGTTCTACCAAGGTGCCGAATCGGCTGTTTGGGCACCGATAGTAAAATAATTTAAGCGGCAATATTTTCGAAACAATCACTCTCACAACCAATAAACTGCTACTTTCCCCCTCTCACGTCAAGACAATCAAAATGAATACTTATTTGCCTACTTATCTCCATCGGTTCGTTTTTCCAAGATGGCGCAAACGTTGAAAAACACAATTTGTTGCGGGCTGGATGAGATGGGTCTAAATTGTATCCAATCGTGATAAAC
Source organism: Lepas anatifera (assembly GCA_034440635.1). Classification (NCBI taxonomy): domain Eukaryota; kingdom Metazoa; phylum Arthropoda; class Thecostraca; family Lepadidae; genus Lepas; species Lepas anatifera. The sequence goes on along the minus strand of JAOTON010000117.1, from coordinate 809,299 downwards.
ATAGTTCTTACTTAACATGGTACCTACTTATCAACTTCAAATAAACCAGGGAAAGGGATCAGGGGCGCAAGGAGTGCACTCGAAAAAAATTGTCTAAAAATGAAACGCCCTAATGGTCATATCATACACCATTCGATTTTCTGTTACGAGAGGGATCGAGCAAAGTCTAAAAACGACTCTAACTCACTCCAGTCAGGCGTTAAAATCAAGAAAATATTATCTAAATATCACATTCCTTGATCTGTCATAACCCCAATATTGACCTGACTGAAAAAGTTGCTGAATTTGTTCTTAATAATTTATTATGGGACATCTACCACTGTTCGTGTTTTATTCGCTATCCCGCATAAGAGTCGAGACCCAGCAGGGAGATTGTTCACACTCTCCACTTCGGCTTCGCCACCGGGGCGAAGGTGGGGCGAGTGTTGAGTTGTATACCACGCTTTGTAAACTGGCTTTTTAACCATCCAGTTTGGTTCCGTTTCGTGCCAAAACGCGTGGCGGGGGCGTTTGTCGCCGTGAGTGTGTGGCACCTGATTAACGACGGTGTTTTTATCGGGCGCCGACTCGGGTTTAAGTGTGGGTGTTTTCCCGTGCTGCCTGAAACTGGCAGTGGCGATAGAATACAGTTGGAATATAGGCCTGACAAACTGATTGCTCATCTTAACCTTTTACTTGTGGCATTTTTGGCGTCCTTCCAGTGGCATGTATTTTGTTTTTGTTTTTGTTTTTCTCCAAAATTTGAAGCAATGTCAATAACCACCATAGTTAAGGAGATAGTATAACGTGGTGTGTTTTAGCCTTCTCACCGACCTGTTTCACCCGATACAGCAGATTAAAGACATTTAAAATAAAATTTCGAAAATTAAAAAAATTATTTCAATACAATGTCAACCTATAAATGGGGGTGCCTTCCCAACCCACCAAAAGAGGTAAAGTCACACCCCTGCACGTTTCACAAGTGTTTTTGAGGTAGACATTAATTTTGCTGAGGAGAGGGGTCTGGAAATTTATGATTTTTTTCTGACAAATGGGGGAAGGAAGCTTAGCTATTTTCCGACTATTTCTGACAACGGGGAGGGGGTCCGAACACCCCTGATTTTGGCTGACGTCATATGTGAGCGGCCCCTTGTTAGGTGACTTCATTGCACGTATCACTTTGTGAGGTTGCACGCGCTTAAGCCGACGGGGCAGAAACCTTGAGGATATAATGTTACGTGGCGACATTTGTTACTTGAATACAGGACTCCCCACACACACATACGCACACATTGCGTAGGCCTCTGGATGAACTGTCTGGTGTCATTGCTTAATTTGTTCAACTATATCTGGACATCACATGCTTTTCCGGAGGGATGGAACCAGGCGATGCCACAACCCTCTTCACTTCCGACCAATTGTTCTCACATCGCGTTTGTGCAAGCTGTTCGAACGAATGGTAAACAGACGTCGCGTTTGATACCTTGGAAGCCGTTTGACCTACATACATCCCACTAATCCGAGCAGTCAGGGATAAATGCATGAACCGCACTAGAATTATTTAAGTGGTTTTACGTACATACATACATGGTATGGTGCTGAGAGGGCCTCATTTTTACGCCTATACCACGACCTCATCAGATCATTTTCGACTAGGCTTGCATTGCTTATGATGGAGCTCGGACCAGCGTCATGCAGCCGCTGGACGCAGTACGTCATGCCTGCATCCGAGTGGCGACAGGCGTATTCGTTATATCCCTCAGTGCGAGTCTGCTCGTAGATGGAAATGAACCCCTCTGTACCTCAGACGCAAGCGACTGGTATTTATAAAATAAAATGCAACAGTATCACAAACACTCAACACACAGATGGCTATTCGACCCCTCTGTGAAAGTCCATTCCAAAGCTGCCCGTCCGAGTTCCTGTCGGCCGTTGTGTATGCAGTTGTTGCGTTGGTTAGACGGCTCCGGAATGGAGTTTAGAACGATTGCCAACAAGCGATCACATACATTTAAGCCCTGGCACGACGTCCCCGTCAAATACGACCAAAAAAAAAAACTTCTCGTGCTAGAAAAATATGCTACCCAGCCAATGATATTACTGCAATCTGCACTGGAAAATATTACAGCGTGGAGAGTTTACTCCATCTTTCAGGCGCGTCAACACGGAATTTTACTGGGGGACTGGCTGATCCGGGGTGGCGGGATGGGGCGGCAAATTCTGAGAATTTCGACTGCATATGAAACACGAACACGATCCACTTCACCACACGTTAACATCGATTCACGCAAGTAACAGGGAGAAAAGGCAAAATAGTCGAGGTCCAAACTTGTTGGGGGTTCGTCCCCTGATTCGCGAGTGGGGATGACGCGTCCGCCCCCCCGCCTCTGACGTCCTTGCACACTTCTATACTGACGGCTCCAAAATTATTTCACGTGCTGAATGTGGTTTCGAGGGGAAAGATGTAAGTTGAGGTTCTGGTCTGCCCACATCGGTATAGTTTTTACTACGGAACTATTGTCCACGTCTTACGTCACGTTCGCCGAGGTCTCGACGGACAGTTCTTAATCGTTAGAGACTCAGATAGCTCGTTAGTCGCACTCCAGTCGAGTTACCCGCCGAAATCTTAACGAGTACCCCCCCCCCACCATCTGGAAGGTCGTGGGTACTGCTTCTGAGTGAGCCAGGATACAGTTTTATGGGTCCCTAGTCATGGAATACCAGGAAACGAGAGTTTGTAGATCTAAGTGGCGAGCCAAATGGGACAAGCGAGTCGGCTTGCGCTTTAAAACAGCTCCAGCCATGGAGCAGAAAGGAGGCGTGCCTTATATGCAGTGGCGGATCTAGGGCTTCATTGGGGAGGGGGGGTAGGGGGCACGAGCCTCACCCACCATCGCCTTGGATCAGTCTCCGCCCATAATTAACTATAAGCACTCTGGCACTTTGGGAGGAGAGAGGGAAGGGGACTTGAACCCCCTAGCCCCCTGGTATCCTCCACTGCGTACAGGACTCCGTATTGGTCCCGAGGACCCCATTTTTAACGTTATTTATATATGCGACCCGGGGACGCTATTTTTGTTCAGAACCCAGTTACTGTCCCACTGTGCAAGCAGGCTTACTGTCGAGCATGTGCTATCTGGCATGATGTGTAATGAGCTGAGAGCAGTCCTCGCTCGATTCTATCCAACGGTGTCTCTTACGAGCGTGTTATGACAGACCAGCTTTTGAGTTCCCCAGAGTTGTATGGTAAATGACGGAATGAGGTGAGATGATGATATAATATCATGACTGGAGCACCTGTTGTCCCCTGCAAACATCAAAATGAATGAAGGTATGGGGCAGCTGGTACGCAGGTGCCAGTTCGACAGTAGCGACATCTTTGTCAGAGCAGTGTTGGTGTGTTGGCGCTGCTCGCTGCGCCACCCATTGACTTTGCATGGAAACAAGACTGCCCCGCTGACGCTCTGGAGTCCCTTTGGCAGTGAAGCACATGCTGATGACCTGTTCTGGGTATCACTGAGAGAGGGCCAGTCACTGCAGCCAGAGACAGCAGCCGCTGGCAATGAAAAGAATGATTGGGTATGACTGGGATAAGATTAAACAGGTGCTCGATTTCAAACGGTGGCTGATTTTCGAATCACACATAGCCGAGGTTGTTGCATATGGTGTGCTTGGTGATATTTTTGTATTCTGTGTGGTAATGTTCTGGTATGGACACTATAAGGCCTTGGCAGGCTGGTGCACGCTAAAGCCGAAGTAACTAGCTGTGGTGGCGCTGTCCACCAGAGACCTCGTCTGTTGGTTCTGTGCGTGCTCGGCGCTGGGCCTGCGCTGACGCTGCCCTGTTCGGCGGTCGGTGAATGCCTCAGAGACCTCGTCTGTTGGTTCTGTGCGTGCTTGGCGCTGGGCCTGCACTGACGCTGCCCTGCTCGGCGGTCGGTGAATGCCTCAGAGACCTCGTCTGTTGGTTCTGTGCGTGCTCGGCGCTGGGCCGCACTGACGCTGCCCTGCTCGTCGGTCGGTGAATGCCTCAGAGACCTCGTCTGTTGGTTCTGTGCGTGCTCGGCGCTGGGCCTGCACTGACGCTGCCCTGCTCGGCGGTCGGTGAATGCCTCAGAGACCTCGTCTGTTGGTTCTGTGCGTGCTCGGCGCTGGGCCTGCACTGACGCTGCCCTGCTCGGCGGTCGGTGAATACCTCAGAGACCCAGAAAATCGGCTGGCTCCGGTTTCTGGCTAGAAAAAGAACTTATGTATCCCTTGCATGTAGCTCGGAAGGCTACCAGGACTTGGCGGCCTTTTCGGGGCTTGTGTATAGTTCGGTGTACATGAAACGGCGCGCAATGACAATGCCATCAGGTATTGAAATTCGAATCGCATGTATGTGCCATTTTAGTGTGCAGGTTAGACATAAGTGAGTCGAAGTAGCAGAAGGCGTTGGGAGGCCACGGACCCTGCTCTCAGGAGATGCACTCCTTAAGGCCTCGATTATCGATACTGTTTGCCGTGCAGAGATAAGTACTCTCCCTCGCCTGCTCGATGAAATTCGGGCTGTACTATACAGAATCTGTCCTTCACAGATTCCAACGCCATGAAGGTAATCATAGTGATAAAACATGATTCGAAGACTACAGTTTTGAGAGTGGGAAGCCTTGTCAGGTGAATGAAATAGCTTCTACTTGAAAGAGAAAAGACAACCGAAATATAGATAGATAATCTCGCCTTTAGCTTTGTATGTTTAGGAAGATGCTCGAGGAGAAGATCAGCTACATTTAAAAAGGAAAATATGTTTATCTGGAGTGACTTATTTTGAGAGCAAACGGAACATCATATCAGATCCGAGTTGGGCCGGTTTCGACCTGACTCAATAAACCAAGGCAGCAGTGGTCAAGGCAAAGCTATTCTTGCTGAGAGCAACAGCCATGTTGCCAATATTTCATCAGGAGAAACCATGGGTGACCGCTTTTGTCTGCAAAAACCCTTATCGCTTTGCATTCCCGATTTTTTTCTATATCTGCCTCTGTTAGAATTAGGCGTCCTACATTCAACAACAATTAATCTAACAATCAATAAAAAACAACAGCAATCTATGCTCTAAAAACAATAATATTCGTATTCCCCATCTCCGGGGAAATGGAGGTGGCCTTACGTGAGTAATGCCAAATATCTGAGATATCAAGGCCATTGGCAACCTCGTAACACAATATTTGGGCTTGAGATGTGTTAGTGAGGAGTACTATCCGTGGCATCATAAACGAATCTAATAGTTTCCTTCTGGCCTTACTTCAGGCGGAGGAGGACATTCTATTGGCCTCGTCAGGCTGCTTCGTGTATACATGCGAACTGTCCCGGGTCCTTTAGTGATGGAACTAAGACAGCGACTGATGTATTTTTCTCTTTTGATTTGTCCTCAGATAGAAATTAACTGTTACCTTCCTGTGTGTTAGTAATGCAAGCCTCTTTTTTTAGACGTTTGAAGAAAGTGAAAACCTCCGTTTATTTCAAATCTTGTATACGTTTGGGGATATGACGCGTCTTAATTGCAGTGAAGACACTTCTTTAGGTGTGTGTCAAAATAAAAAAAAATCGGATCAATGCTTCGAAGTTCCCATGTGTTCAAAAAGTAAAATGAAGAATTGAACAATACATCTGTTTCTCACTCTATATGATAGGTCTGCAATATGCTCGGGTCCCAGGCGATTCTTGTGGTCACGAAACCTTATCTTTAAGCTGTTGTGGCTGTAGTTTATCAGCACTGAACTCTAAAAATTTGATGTCAACCCGAAGGTTCTCTGCAACTTAGAAGACATCAAATCTTTAAAATAGTATATGCATTTAACAATTGTTCAATGACTGAATATATGGTCACTCATTATCCACAACTTTCCATTTTATATTTGGGAGCTTAGGTCAAATAACATCATTGAATGATTTGGACTGATCCTGATAAAACTGCAACTGCAGCCAGAACTGCAACTGCGATAAAAGCTGACAACTTCGGCCGGCTCGTTGGGTACATGCATTTCAGGTAGGTTTTTAGCTTTTCTCTTCGGAAATTTCGAGTTCCAAGACAAATGATGTAATGAGTACCGGGTTTTTCGGCATGCTTTAGAACTTGGCCATCTGAGTTAAAATCACGTTATAGAGTTGCCACATTCCCTTTAAAGGGAGTGTCGCACTTAAATAATGTTTTTTTACTGAGATATTGTTGTTGCTGGTTGGGATTTTAGAGCGCTTCGACTACTTGCGTAACTGCGCGCCCATCCTTGTTTAAAAAGCGCCCAAAAGTCAGAAGCAACGATTTAAGCCAAAGCGGATCGGACAACAGCTTCCAATATAATAAACCTAACTACCAAGTACTGTCTAAGTCTCCAAACTTCTACCGTCAACCCCACAGGGGACCGATTTTCATCTGCTGGACTTGTTGGCACCTGCTGACTGGTCCGGCACATGGATAATTGGGCACGGGATGTGACGACACCCGCGACCCCAGTTGGCAGGATGGGTTTCGCCCCTCGTCTTCGGGCGAGAGGCCAAATCGAAACTGCCATCCTCATCCTTTCTTGGCCTTCCTAAATTCAAATCCCACCAACTCCTTGTTCCTTTTCCTCTTCTTTCCTTATTTCCTTATCTCTCCATGTCTTTCCACCCGTATCCTTTCTGTCCACTCCTAAACACCCCTCCTGCCCACTGTCTGCGTTGTCTGGCCCGGCGTGTCTCCGCGGGTGGCGGGAGTGTGTGCACTCTGGCTCGTCTTGAGTGTGGACACCTCGGTCGCGTGCGGCGCGCGTCTGGGCTGGACAGCGCAGACCGACCCTCCTCCTTTTCCAACTCATAACTTCCCAGTTACCCACATTATCCCAGTATCATGGGCGTCCTTGCACGTGCCTATGATTCTTGGATGGTCTGGGTGTATGTGGGCCTCCGGCTCGTGTGACTGGCGATTGGATCGCGCTATTCGCCGGCCCTGCGGGCCGGGGGCTCGCTTCTCTCGGACCAGCCGGGAATCAGTTGTGACGAGCAGGTGGTAGTCGCTTGCTCCGATGAGGCCGTGCGAGGGCGCCTGTCTTTTTAAGGTGAGCTGCGCACCGACCCGTACCCCGGGATGAAGGAGTCCTGGTAGCTGAGCTGAGGGAGGCGCTGTGTTCGTTCGTCGTCCTCTAGCAACACTCTACTTTGGTCTGGATTTCCGCAAGGGCGGGGAACTCTTGAGGGCATCGACAAGAGTAGCAGCATTGTAAAAGTCTGTCGGCCTTTGGTGGGGCTCGGCTGCCCCTCCCTCCTTGGGTGAGGTCCCAATTTCACCCGGGGAGGGGTGGGGTGTCCAGGCCCCGCCCGGGGTCGTCTAGGCTAGGTGCAAGGGGGACCGTCGTCGGGGCAGGGGGTTTGGTGAGTCTCTCCCTCCCTCTGTAACGGCGGCGTCTCCCCCGTATAGCCAGCCCGTGCGTCGTCTCGCCTCGTAGCACCCTCGTCGGAAGGGGGCGCACGTGGCTGGTTGAATTTAAGAACTTTTTCATGGATACACTCAACACCGCAAACCCCTCCCTCCCCTCCCCTTCAGGGTGGTGGGAACGAAACTGCCGGCTCTCAAAGGGCCACTTTAAAGCCCTCCCGCCCGCGTGTTGTAATGATTCGGGGTGTAGACAGCCCCCTATCATCCCTTTCGCTGTTTCAACGCAAGGAGGCATGTGACCGACTTGGCAAGGTGATGAGGTGCTGCTGCCTTCGGGACGGCGTCCTGGAGGTGGAGCTCAGTAGCCCAGCAGATGCACAGCGTGCACTCGAAACGACAGAACTGCGATACACGAAGCGAGAAGCGGAGCAGAGGAAAGTAGTAAAGGTGAAAGTCACGATTGTACCACACAAGACAAAGAATTTTTCGAAGGGTGTCATTACATGTTTTGATCTGAAAGGGGTTCCGGATGAGGAGATAGTTGATGGGCTCATGGAGAGCGGTGTAGTGGAGGCGAGGAGAGTGCGGCGAAAAGTAGGAGGGATTCTCGAGGAGACTGACACTGTGATACTGACCTTTGATAGTGTAGATTTGCCGGCGGACGTGAATGTCGGATATGTGAAGATTCGGGTCAGGCCCTATGTTCCCAACCCGATGCGGTGCTTTTCCTGCCAACGCTATGGTCATACAGCCAGATTTTGTAAGGGAGAGAAAGTGTGTGAGCGATGTGGATCAAACAAGCATGACGGAAGGGACTGTGACGCACGAGCACTTTACTGCATAAACTGTAAAGGATCACACTCTGCAAATGATAAAAACTGCCCACGTATGAAGACAGAAAAGGAGATTCTTTCTATCATGGTCGCGAAACGTATTCCATTTAGGGCTGCGAGGGAAGCCTATGAGACCTCCTACCCTCAGAGATCATATGCAGAGACAGTGGGCGGAATAGCGACCGCCGTAGCGGCGCCCTCAAGGACGCCAGCGACACCGCGGATGACCCCGGAGGAGGTCATCCGTTCCCTGACCCTGGCGGACTTTATCCGCTTGGCAGGGAGGATGGGGCTGGTCATTTCTGGCCAGCCCGCCGCCCCGACATCGCAGCCGGAGGCGGCACCTCCTCCACCCATCCCTCCCGCCCCTCCCCCGCCGCCTGTGGCCCCGGCTGGGGTGGGGGGCGGGGAGCAGGGGACCACTCCTGCCCCCAACACCCCGTCTGAGACTCCCGCCACTCCGAGGCAAAGGGTGCCCTTGGTGGCACCGGAGCCTGACCCCACTCAAGCGACCGAGGGTTGGACGACGGTGGGCAAGGGTGGGAAGCGACGTCAACTGCCGTCCCCAGTCCAGCCCCCCGTTGAAATCTCTGTTGACGGTCAGCCCTCTACCTCTACTCCTGCCTTTTCTCCTCTGTCCGATAATCAGCCCCCTCCGCCTCCCCCACCGCCGCCGACGTCGGTTGCGGCTGTCAGGAGGCAGTTTGAGGGGTCACGGAGGGAGGATAGCACTAGGGGAAGATCTCCCACCAAACGTGTGGCATCCGGGACTCCTCCAGGCCAGCCACAACCTTCTAAAGCCCGAGCAGCATCAATAGGGACATCTAGGCCTGGGGCATCGTCTCGACCCAGGCAAAGTGGGGGTGCCCTCTGGGCCCCCAAAGAAAACCTATGGGCCAGGAGGCCCATACTGGAAATAGCAAGTAGCTCCTCTGGTAGGCGCTCACCCTAACTTCCACCCCCATCATTAACACGTTTTTGCAGTGGAACTGTCGTGGAATTCGCACCAGCGCCGGGGATCTCCAGGCTTTTATGAGATCCAGGGGACTGGCAGCTATATGCCTGCAAGAAACTAAACTCTCAGCTGAGATCCCATTCTCCCTTACAGGTTTTTCAATATTTCGAAAGGATTTACAACGTAACCCAGTCGCCCACGGTGGTGTTCTTCTCGCAATCAATAATTATATACCAGCAAAGCAAATATCACTCCAAACACGGCTGCAAGCCGTGGCAGCACGTATATATATCGCTCGAAGGCAGATTTCGCTCTGCTCTATATACCTACCCCCTGGGGTAGACATGCCCACTCGTGAACTAAATTTGCTTATATCTGAGCTACCACCGCCCATCCTTCTCTTGGGAGACTTTAATGCTCACCACACCGCTTGGGGGTGTGAAGATATTAACTCTCGGGGTCGGCACCTCGATCATTTTATCCAGGGTGTGAGCCTTTGTATTTTAAACACCGGAGCACCAACACATCTTACTATTCCATCCGGTCGGGAATCGGCATTGGATCTTAGCCTTTGCAGCCCAGAGCTATCTGCTCTGTTTAGCTGGGCTGTGTGCAGTGACCCCATGGGAAGTGACCATTTCCCTGTTTTAGTGACTTGCGACAACACATCTGTTTTAGGCACGAGACCGCAACGTTGGAAGATGAAAAATGCTGATATGTCCTTATTTAGCTCCCTCGTGGATGACTATTTGGAAACCTTTTCAACCCAAACACCGTTCACAGTCGACCAATTTACAGCTATCCTCCGAGACGCTGCTTATGCTTCTATACCGCGAACATCAAAAAACCCTCGGCGACCACCGGTACCGTGGTGGAGCATGGAATGCCGTGACGCTGTCCGAGAGAGCGGCGGCGCGCTTACAGACAGTTTAAACGAAATTCCACTCAGCAAAACTTAAATATGTATCGGAAATCTCGAGCCGCCTGCAGGCGCACAATAAAACAAGCTAAGAGAAAATGTTGGAGAGAATACGTAGGTAAACTGAATCGATTTACGCCATTGTCTCAAGTGTTTGGTCAAATCCGCCGTATCGAAGGTAGGTCGGTCTCCACACCACTACCAACTCTGCAGATTGGTGGTAGGAATATATTCAATCCAACAGAAGTAGCCGACTGTATAGGAAATGCGATTGCACAGCGCTGTAGTTCAGTTAGGGAGGATGTCTCATTTATGCGATATAAAACCCTAGCTGAACAGAAAAGTATACATTTTGGAACCACCAGCACACTGTCATACAATAAGCCCTTTACCTTGCATGAGCTAGCGGCAGCCATTCGTGGGCTCCACCCTGTGGCCGAGGGCCCGGATTTAATTCACAATGATATGTTTAAAGCACTATCGCAGAGCGCACTCAGGGTACTGCTGGCCTCATTCAATATGATGTGGGAGTCCGGCGAATTTATACCGGCGTGGCGGGGAGGCTATAGTGATACCAATCCTTAAACCTGGTAAATCTGGATTGGACCCTTTGCACTTTAGGCCGATCTCGCTTACCTCGTGCATGTGCAAGTTGTTCGAAAAAATGGTGAATGTAAGACTCGTTTGGTATTTGGAAAGCCGGGGCATCATCAATAACAACCAGTGTGGGTTTCGTAGAGGCCGCAGTACGGTGGACCACTTGGTATCACTTGACACCTCAGTGCGAATTGCATTTAAAGAGAGGCGTCACCTGGGAGCCGTCTTCTTTGACGCCATTGCCGCTTATGATACAGCGTGGCGACATGGTATCCTTTTAAAGTTGCATAAGTGTGGTATCAGAGGTCAGATGGGGTTCTTTATGAAAATTTTTTTGACTGATAGGACGTTCCGTGTCAGAGTAGGTGGTACATACTCAAACACCTTTTATCAAGAAGAAGGCATTCCGCAGGGGAGCGTCTCTAGTATCTGCCTCTTCGCTCTGGCCATAAATGACGTCACACATTCACTCCCACCTTCCATTCAGGCATCCATTTTCGTGGACGACATCGCAGTATGGGCAAAGGCTTCAACAACGCCGGCACTTTCCCGTCAGCTCCAGCTGGCCGTGAACCATCTGGAACGCTGGAGTAGTAAAAATGGATTATATTTTTCGACCGAAAAAACCGCTGGTGTTCATTTCTGTCGCAGGCGCAGGACCTGTCCGGAACCTATGGTATCGTTGCGCGGTAAAACTATCACTTTCCAACCGACAGCAAAGTTTCTCGGAGTAACGTTTGATAAACGGCTGACATACAACGCACACATTAGGAATATACGTGACAAGTGTTTTAAATCATTGAATGCCTTGAAATGTGCATCTCGTCTATCGTACGGAGCGGACAGGAAGACACTTCTCATTCTCTATCGGTCTCTTGTTCGTTCCAAGATGGATTACGCCTGTTTTGTATACGATTCTGCGTCGGAATCAGCTAAACGCTGTTTAGATACGATTCACCATAGTGCACTCCGAGTGGCCACAGGTGCGTTTAGGACAACACCGTGCTCCAGCTTGTTGGTGGAAGCAAATGAACCACCTCTCGCATTGCGACGGCGCCTGCTCGGGCAGCGTTACGCCTGTAAGCTGGCTCAGTCTCCGTCACACCCAACATATAACGCAGTTTTTTCGCGGAACATGCTACGGCTGTTTGTGAACGTGCAAAGAGGAATCCCACTGGGCGTACGCGTCCAACGTTTCTCGGCCGAAAGTGGTATCCAGCCGAGTGTTGTGACTCATAGCGAGCTTTCAGACATCCCTCCTTGGGAACTTATCTGCCCAAAAACCGACATGACTCTCGCAGGGAAAACCAAATCCGATACTATCCCTACTGAATTTAAACAATTGGCGCTCGAACACATTGCACAGTATGCAGATCATGTGTCGTTGTACACTGACGGATCAAAAACTGATGTTGGAGTGGGATGCGCTTTTGTTACGGATACAGTAACAAGAAATTTCTCACTTTCATCTTTTGCATCAGTTTTCACCTCTGAACTCACCGCCTTGGATAAGGCTCTATGCTTTATCGAAGTTAGTGATGCCACGAAATACGTTATTTTCACCGATAGCCTTAGCAGCATTCAAGCTGTGAGTGGTTTCAACCCAAGTGATGGACTTGTTTTAAACATTGTCCTGCGCTTAACCCGCCTTGCCAGACTGGGAAAGTATGTAACACTCTGCTGGATCCCAAGTCATGTTGGAATACAATTGAATGAAGTGGCAGACGCAGCGGCCCGACGTGCTTCCCGTAGGCCCTGCAGGCGTGCGCAACGAATCCCCGCTAGAGATTTGTACCCATATATATGTACCCACCTTCGCAGTGTATGGCAAGAACAATGGAATAATATAATAAATAACAAGTTGAAAGTTATCAAACCTGAGATCGGTGAGTGGCCATCCTCGCTGCGGCCTAACCGCCGTGAGGAGGTGGCGTTGTGTCGATTGCGGACTGGCCACACGCTGGCCACTCACCGATATCTGTTATGCGGCGAACCTCGACCACAATGTCAGCGATGTGCGGCGCCCCTGTCGGTCCGACACGTGCTGGTCTCATGCCCGAAATATGCTAGACGCAGGTCTTTGCATTTTGGCGTGCACCGGCAGGAGTCCACACTTTTAGAATTGATCGGCCGTGACTCCAGTATGGTTGAACGGGTGCTGTCCTATCTTAGAGACATTGACTTTACGATAATATTTGATCCTGGTTAAAAGCGTGTGTTGTGGTAGTCAACCGCGCTGATAGGTGCCTGGCGCCGATTTGGCGGGTCCTCCCTTTCGCTCCGGGGCCTTTCAAGTCTCGGAGCGACGGGGAGGGCCTCCGTTAGACGTCGGGCTTGGGTCCGGCGTCTAGGCTGCCCCGCGCCCCCGGGCCCCTGGGTCCGTTGGCGCGGGGTGGGCGCCGGAAGTGATGCCCCGGCGCCCGCGCCGGCGCCTGCCGGCGCGGTAAACCTGTTTGAATCTGTGACCATGCATCCGTGCAGTGAGAATCATAACTACGATGTGAAAGAATCACTCTTTAATGTAAATATTAGTTCACTGTAGACGAGACTTTACTTTCCCCTAAAGACAGACAAATTTTTAAGCTTTGACTGCAGAGAAGTGTTATGGGCGCTATATGACCTTGCAGGTTGGCGCGCCCCTAAAACCCAATAATCAATCAATTCTACCGTCAAACAATTCAGAAACACACCAAGCTGTACGTGTGTCCCACTCTGCTGGTGGTCTTGCCTTTCGTTCCGGGTATCCCAAACTCTTAAGTGGAGAGCGGCGCACAAGTGCTGTGCCCCTCGTGGTGTGACAGTTTTTCTAGGATAGCAGTTTTGTAGAGGGTGTTGGGAAACCACAATTGGCATATTTAATTTCACCCAAAGCTCTTGGAATATAATTTTCGCTGTCTTTAAAGTTCAAAGTAAATGATCTTAATGTCTCATTTCAAAGCTTGAAGGAATACCTTCCATGTGGTTTCAGTAATCTGATTGGTCGTAAGCCTTGAGTCCCGCCCACTCGCTGAAAATACCATGCTAGCGAGTGAACCAGCACGCAAAATGCCTGTCGACAGAAAACTTCGGGCGAGTGGTTGTCCATTGCAGAGCGTCACAGGGTAGAAGTGCGCCCATCGGTTGCAGCCTACATCACATTCTCCCTTCCCCGTACTTGCCAAAACAAATATCAATTTTTTTTCTTCAAAATCCAGCTCTGAAAATGATTCTTAAAATAAGGTATATGCATCATCTTTCCACCATTGAATTAACACGGTCGCCGTTACGCCATCTGTCCCTTAGTTTTTGCAACAGTGCTTAAAGGGAGATACGCGAAAAATGTATTGTGGTTTCTTTCTATTTGAAACATTTTGATTACGAAACTGTCAATTATGTTCGTATCTTCGGCAAAATTTTTGAAGGCCACTCAACTATTACTGAAATATGTTAACGATACAGGTAAAAAGCTGGAACCTGCTTTTCATCTCAATGTCTTCAAAAACTATTTAAAGTTTAAACGTAATTAATTTTGCAATAAAAATATCTGTTCTCCCGTATTTGTATTTTAATTTATTTTACACAGCCTCTAAAACTACAAAGGGAATCAGTCTGCCCTGAAAATGGAACATAAAATAATTACTCAAGTCTTCAGTCGTTTCGTACCTCGGGTCTTCAGTCGTTTTCTACAAAATTCCCAGGATGACGAAACTTTTGCGTAAGATAGGTCACGTGACCCCGGTGTGAGAATTCCTAGACTTCTGAATGGTCAATTGTGATTTCTTTAAAGTCCTCTATTTCTGTTTTAAAAGTTTTGGAATGTAGCTTTTCTAAGATAATTTTTGTCTGTAATGGTTCCGAAGTTCTACACCACAGCTTAGGACAGACATGACCTAATTCTTAGAGAGATTGATGGTCACAGCCGAGGCTTCGTCATTTAACCGATAGTGAGAATTATCGACAAGTCGTCAAGAAATTTTGACTTTGAGAGCAATTTTAAGGCATTTGCAGGCCAAATTCGCAAAAATGAGAATGCGACTTCTGAAACAACTTTCTGTGACCTTTTGATCTAGCCAATACATTTTTTACGTATCTCCCTTTAAGACCGAGCTGGACGGGCGGACCGAGAGTACGATTGCCGTGGCAAGTGAAGAAATATGGTACTGATGATACGAGTGGGCATCCTCAGTGGAAAATTGTTTGCATTTCCCGCAATTATTTCACTATGTATTTGAATCAGGCCCCTTCTTCAGGAAGCGCAGATCGCCGGACGTGACCTAACATCTCGTAGCATATAACATGGGGAAATGACATTATTAAATGTCCGAATTTTTGCAAACAGAAGCCTAGAATCAAAGATGTAATGATAATTTGTTGCATTTTGAATAAACTTGATTACCGCGTATTCTCACAAATTCGTTAGCGGGCAGTGCATTGCAGCAGTTTGACACACGGCCCAAAAGTGAAGGAATTCCTCCACGCCCATGTGACGTCACTGGGGCGTGAAAGAATCCCTCTTGAACGTATGTACATACCTTTAAGTAAAGGTATCTTGTATTTGAATAGCACCTGCTTGCGATTTTTGCCTTGCGGAAACGCAGTGAATGGGCGTTCACATCACCGAGTCTATGGTCAAGGTTTGGGATTTCACGGATTATTTAAAAGTGCTATTTTGATGATGTCACATATTGCTAGATGAGAGGAGATATTTTTTTAGTGTATGCAAGTGGAAGAGAATGTTGTTCCGGATTTTCAGTCCTCTTTTGTTCTTGAATTTTTTTTAAATTTCGGAAAAGTAGTCTAATCCCTTTAATTGTAGTCACGATGGTTTTGCCATTTTTTCTTGCCACACCAACAGCTGGATTAGCCATTTGTCTGGTGCTATCCATCGTTCCCGCTTCCTTGTACATACCTGCTTGTGGTTGTTCCCACTTCATCACAGATTGAGTGTTTGGAATGACGCTGGCATTCTGAGTTCTGATACGGGTGACAGATTGTATGATTAATGATACCGTATGCCATAGCTTTTCCTTAATGGTAAACCATAGAGCACGTCTGGATGTCGTACAACATGACATTATGTTTTCTGCACTAGAACTGGGAAAAACCGTTTGAAAATCTAACAACTGTTAGGTTTTAAGTTTAATTTAATACAAACAGTTTAAATTTGAATGGAATTAAAAAGATCCCCGAGTGTTATGAGAGTTATATAAGTAACAGTGGCCAGGGCGTGTTTGCAGTAATCTCGCCGTGCCGAATCGTCGTTCGTGCTCGTGTCTATCTTTGTTGGCGAACGGACTGATGCAAAGGGAGGTAGAAGTTGGAGGAGCACACTATCTGGCCTGGAAAAACGGTACTCTGGCTGGCTCTCCGTCAAATATCTCCCACGTGAAGCATATGATCAACTCGTGTACTTGATGACGCTTCAACTCAACAAAATTTTTGTGTGCTGCTGAAATGAATGTTTTTCGCTTAACCACTTTTGGCGGGAATGCAAATGAAATAGTAACAACAAGTGGCATTAATAATAATAGCAGTGGTCTGGATTGCCGTTTTGCCATCCCACACTTGCGTTGGAGCTGTGGCGACTGTTGTATGCACTATGCATGTGCCACGAATGGATACAAATAATGGTAGGAACAGCTCAGGTGCAGTCCAACGAATTCATATTTATTCACTTTGAAATCAAGAAACTGCAGCCACACTTGGGTGAGACGAGCTTTGAACTCTGTTTCACAGTTCCTTGAGACAAGACTGTGTCGTCACCACACAAAGGCAGTTCGCAGCTGCAGCGGTTTCCTATGCAGACACGAAATTATCTATGGAAAGCTGTCGGTTGCATGCTAGAAAAGGAAGACAGATTAGCAGCGGTACACCTTGCTGCCATTTCCATTTGTTTTGGCGCCCGCATCTACTATTGACAACGCACTAATTGCAGACGGGAAGACTGGCAATATTGACGCCAGAAATGCTACACTGGTACTGCAATCTGTGGGTAACCGCCATGTCGGTCGAGGTTTCTGTGAAGTTGTAAATACTGGTGACGGTTTTGCGGTGGTTCAAGAAAAAGCGACCAGTCTTCGAGGCTTCCAGCTGAGAAGGTTGCAGATCCTGAGCCCTGCAATGCAGAACAAGTGACGTAATAGCCAATTTGCATACGAGACCAACAATAGGTTCCATTGCATTGAAAATTAGAATCGCACTTATCTACAATGAAACCATAACTATGAAACCTGGCAAATCCCTGAATAAACCGGAAGCAAACACGTCTGGATTAAACTGAAGAGCGTTCTTAAAAACCAAGGGTGTATATTGGGATTTGTTCCGCAATCGGGGGTCGTTGCGGCAGATCGACGGCGTGCAACGCGTTGCGTCTTGGTAAGGACACCGGGTTAGACACTCGCTACGAAGAACTTAAAACTTCGTTGAGGTATCATCAATAAGTAATCATCAGTTACAAAAATAATCACACTTCATGACACTTCATGCAAGATTCCACTACGCCTCTATTTTCCCTTGACTTCTTTATCTAATTTATAATTTTATATTCGCGCTTCCCACGTGCTTCTCGTATGATGCCGCTTTCGCGACAGTCCTCGGCGATTCACTTGCACCCCAGTGCGTCCTCTAGCCCGTACTGTTTTTTCCAATTGGGTGTCTCAAATCTGCTCTGTTGCGCTATGTTACGAATAACTTCGGTTTATTAGTTACAGTGTCATCAATAGGTAAACAGAAATTACAATAGTAATCACACTGCATCACACTCCACCTGAAATTCCACTATGGCTCTATTTTCCGTTCATCTTCTTTTCTAATTACTAAATTTATCCTCGCGCTTCCCTCGCGCTTCTTGGATGATGCCACTTTTGGGACAACGCTTGATGACCTCTTCATTAGGGTAGAGTGAGGTAACGCGCCAACCTGGGTAGGACGCCTACTACCATCTACAAACTGATGGAGGAGCTGTCGTCTCCATCTAGTATTTTTCCTAGTAGCTGTCCATCTGATCCGGTCCCGAGCGTGATTGGACGCGTCTGGTAAGCTCTGTTAGGTTTCAGATAACGCTTGATGTCTTTAGCCCAACCGAATATAACAAACAAGTTGTTTAAAAGTTGTGATTGTCCCTCTATGCGGACTGTTACAGAGGGAGGGAGAAGTTGGAGGCCTGCGAAAGGGTAAATGTACCCGCGGAAAGTTGTTGTGGGTCAAACTTGCCCACAAACGTGGTTTGTGGTTCAGAGAGAGAGAGAGAGAGAGAGAGAGAGAGAGAGAGAGAGAGAGAGAGAGAGAGAGAGAGAGAGAGAGAGAGAGAGAGAGAGAGAGAGAGAGAGAGAGAGAGAGAGAGAGAGAGAGAGAGAGAGAGAGAGAGAGAGAGAGAGAGAGAGAGAGAGAGAGAGAGAGAGAGAGAGAGAGAGAGAGAGAGAGAGAGAGAGAGAGAGAGAGAGAGAGAGAGAGAGAGAGAGAGAGAGAGAGAGAGAGAGAGAGAGAGAGAGAGAGAGAGAGAGAGAGAGAGAGAGAGAGAGAGAGAGAGAGAGAGAGAGAGAGAGAGAGAGAGAGAGAGAGAGAGAGAGAGAGAGAGAGAGAGAGAGAGAGAGAGAGAGAGAGAGAGAGAGAGAGAGAGAGAGAGAGAGAGAGAGAGAGAGAGAGAGAGAGAGAGAGAGAGAGAGAGAGAGAGAGAGAGAGAGAGAGAGAGAGAGAGAGAGAGAGAGAGAGAGAGAGAGAGAGAGAGAGAGAGAGAGAAATAAATAAATAAATTCTTGGTTTTTTTCGTATCGCATGTTTTTGTACCCTGAATATATTTTCTAATTTTGTGGCATAGTTGCTTTCCCAAACGTCGTCACTATAGTTCAGATAAAGGAAAGACAAGTGAATGATATAAACAGGCCGAGTGGAAATGAAGACGATGCATATTTTGTTTTACCCATTACACCAATATTTTGAAACATATCTGTAAACGGATTATCTCCCATTTAATGATGATAATTGGGGTTTTAGGGCACTGCAGCTGCAGAGGCCATATGTGCCCAAACTAAATGTGCCCATTTAAGGTTTTTGTTAAATTAACAGGAATTGTTTTTAAAGTCGACAGTCTGAAATGCCTTTTTAAGTCTAAATATACGCCGGATATTATTTCGTTTTGCTCAAATATTTTGCTAAGAGTATCATTATAAATATATCGCATGTGTATAAATGTTATGTTTCTTTTAAAAGCAAAATTGAAAAGCACAGAAGATTCTTTTCTGATAGATAAGGGATAAGACACTTAGTAAGATTTTTTCCCAAAAAGTTCATGACAGGCTATTCCGATGTTGGTTTATAACTTGTAAAGTTGTTTTCATTACCCTTTGAAATTGTTATTATTGCAATGTTTTATTAAGAGGAAAATATTGTGACCTCTGCTATGACTTTACGCCCAATCTGAGGCACTCACCAGCTTTGGCGAATATGTATGGGGAGTTTATCTAATTGGTTATGCGGGCAAAGTTTCTCCAGTCCAAAAATATGTTTGAAAATTAATATTGTGCAAAGTTTAAACGAAAACTAACTTTTGCCCCTCCCCTTTACATCATGATATGAAGTGCAGACCTTTACCCAGCCCATCTAGCACGATTTGGATGTGTTATTGAGCAAAGAAAACTCGCCTCCTTTGTTCGAAAAAGGTAATGTGCACAGACACGCGCACATGTATGTGCATACATCAAAGGCTTGAGTCCTCTGTCAGATGTGACAGCGTACGTATCCTTGATCTTTTCGCGTGTTTGTCATGCGGCTTCCCTGCCTTTGGCGTTAGGGGACGTGCTAGTGCTGATTTGATAATGACTCACCTGAGTTCGGGAAGTTCCGGCACGGCCGCCACCTCCAGAGTCGTGTGTCGCCGCCGTCGCCGGCCTGCGCATTGACTGACACTGGTAACATAGCCCGCGAAGCAGGTGAACTGCCCAGTGACGGTGGTGGTGGAGATGACATTGACGGTGACGATGCCGCCGAGCTGTCGCTCTTGCTGGTCGCCTGTCGGAAAGTGTCACTTTTAAGACTTAAATCACCTCCCTGCTTTGAGCGTATTCGTAAGCATTTTATTTCAATCGTTGTAAATAACCATCTTTCGACATGAATTAAGCCTCGCCCCGGTGGGGGGATGTTTGAACACCTCCTGGGCGTTTCCGGCGGCAACAGAAAAGCGTGGCGCGAAGCACCGCCGTTCTTGGCACACCTTATTCTCGATCGATTCCGCAACTTTCCCCAAAATTTTAAGGTTGAGTCATCTCAGGTCAGGTCTCCAGTGCAGGTCAAGTGACCTCACCGCCAAAGTTGTTTAAGGTGATATAATTAAGACAAAGATGAATCTATCGAATTGAGACTTGTACCACATAATAGGCCCACAAGCACCTACTACAAAATATATTCCGAGATTTTTCATATCGATGACCAAGGTTCAGGTACGGATCATGACCTCTCGATTGGTAATGCATGGGGCAACCAGAAATTGGCCGAAGAATTCCTCTATTTCCTTAGAAACCGCTTGAAATACTTCCGTATTCTTCTGATCATAATATCCTAGGCCCCTTTATAGGCTTATGTTGCACGTTTGAACCTGTGACCTCTGAGAGGTCATCTGGGACTACTTAAGCAGGTTTTCAGACTTGGGTCAATAACTTTGCAGGAAATGATGGTAAAACTTGTATATTGATACCAGTACGTTTGTATTGTTATTGCGAGTCGATTGATCTGCATATTGATTATGCTAAGGTAGATGGTGACATTGACATGACCTTTTGTCAGGTCATTCTTATGTTTTGACCCAGTATAGTCATATTTATGCATCATTCGATTTGCTGTAACGAGAGGAAGCGGATGGTGCCTAAAAATGATTCTAACTCAACTTTGTCAGACGCTAGATCCCAGAAACTCATATTTAACATGCCACGTTCTTTGACCTGTCATGACCTCAATATTGATCTGAGCCAAAACAGATTGGTGTTATTTCTCCACGAATTTTTTATTGGCTATCCACCAGCTTTCGTGTTTTTTCCGCTATCCCGCATTGCTTATGTAATGTTAAGTCAAATGCCGCAATAACATCAACATTAAGCCACGCCCCACCGGGGGTCCGGCGCCACCTTCGCCCCACCGAGGACCATTGATTACCCCCTCTAACTCCGAAAATATGAGGGTTAGCGCAAATCTGCAAAGTGTATTGAAATGCGCGCGTGAATTTAGAATTATTTTACTTCACATGTTAAAGTACTCAGTTCAATGGTCTGACTTCCAGAGGTAAAGTTACGTCACGATGGGCTATTGCCACCAAAATATGCAATACTTAAAAAAACGTGAATGATTAGTGTTTAGGCGTCTTTAGTCAAAAATGAACCACCGATTATGAAATGTACAATAACTCAATATTGGTTTTAAGAATACTAGAAAAAAATAAATATCAGCCGTGGATGTGCGATCGGCAACCACACCATACTGAAACCTAAGGGCGATTGCGTGCTATCGTGACGTCAGCAGCGTCACCCAGTAGCCAAACAAGCGGGGAGGGGTAGGGGGGTGAGGTAGGTTTTAGCTTTTTACGGAAATATCGAGTTCCAAGACAAATAAATAGGGTACCGGGTTTCGACCGCTTTACATCTTGGCTATCTCAGTTAAAATCACGTTGTGAAGGTGCCACATTCCCTTAAGAAACATGGGCATAGCTTTCATGCCATTGGAGCTATTGAAATATGGTAATCTACATTTGATAGAAAAGTGTCCGGGCTTTCTCCGCTATCTGAATGATAATGACCTGTTGACAGTGGTGTGACCTCCAGAGGGCACTTCTTGACCCAACATGACCTGAGGTCACGAAAGGTCAGAAAATGACCTTGCCGTATATCAAATGACAGCCAGTGACGAGGCATACAAAATGACGTCTAACTCAGCGCTCTAACTTAAGTAGGAAAAAAGTTATCGTCAAAATAATATTTTTGAACATGTGACCTGTGATGACCTCCAGTATGTCAAAGAGAAAATATTGTCCATAGAATCCGTGAAAGAATGGCTAAGAATGCTTTTCTGAGAAATCTGAGCATTTTAAATCATTTTTGTGACTTTGAGATCATAAGACAGTTTCCCCATGCTTTGTCAATGGGAGAGGTCACCTCGTGACCTGACCTCAGGCTACTAAATCGAAAAATCCCGGATAAAAAATTGTTTAGACCCTGGATGGGTCATCAAGTGTAGAAAGTTTCAAATCGATCGGCCTGGAAATGTAGCTATGGTAGTGGTAAAAAGCTGAAGTGAGGTTACCTTGGTTGACCTCACCTGGTGACCTGATTGTAGGCCGGGGTAAAAAATTTCAGGGGTGGTTAAATGATGGGGTGAAAGGTAGACACTACAACCACGTCGCTGCAACTCGTCGTTTTTCTGCTATTTTGAAGAAAAAACGGGGGCATCGATGGCCTCCGGTGGGGCGAGGGTTAATACAATAATAATTTTTGGGGCTTATTGACAACAACTGCCAGGGTCATAAGGCGTCGCCAACTCTTTCCCTGTTGGAAGAGTTTCTAGGAAGTCAGCTTGTTCCTTGTTCGGGGAAGCCACTGGGCCTTGAACCCGAGCCGGCTGTGTGGAAGCCAGCTACGCTGACCACTTCACTACCGCGCCCCCCATGGACAGCAATACAGTCTTCATGAAGAATTGTATTATATTAGTGAAGAAGGAGGGTCAAACTGTACAGCTCGGTTAATATATTATGTTCAATGATTGTATGAGCCATTAGAACCCCTTAATCTAAAATCGTGACTTAATTATGTCAAATTTAGCGTTCTTTTAAGAGTTTTAAGCTAAAAATTGTCCACTTTGTCTGCAAAAGCTTTGCTTTAGAAACCGTGACGAAATTGCATCAAATTGTGCATTGTTTTATGCATTGTAGGCTAAAAATGGTGGACTTCGTCTAAAAACCCTGACTATTGGCAGCCATCGCGTGAAGCAACTAGTTTTCGTCTGAATTTCGATGAAATTCAGACGTATTTCCGCGCCAATAGCCCCTCAGAGAAGCGATCTTGACCTGTTCGACTCTTCCGTCGGGTCAAGACGGGAACAACGGGGGTGAGGCGCCCGGGGCCCCAGTCAGCGTTGGGGGTACCGTCGTCGCAGCGCCGCGGCTGCATTATTTCTGGCTCTACGACAGTCGTCGCCTCCTCCGACCTTTGGTCGTCAGGAGTCGGCGTCTGCCTGTCGGCGACCCTGATGATGCTGCCCGCGGTGATGTTGGCGACTGCCCTACCGGCCCTCTGTTAGCAGGCAGGTAGCCTTATTGGACCGGTTCAGCCCTGCCCTGCACCCCCAATATGTAGCTCTGGTGTATTTTTGTTCTCGTGTTCTATTGATTATTTTTAGTTCCTGTCCGATTTTTATGCCTTGTTTTTTGTATCCTTAGTTACATGCCTTTTTCGGCATTCTTATGGGTGTAAAGCGCCCACTCGAGGCTTATCTCGAGCCCCAGCGATGAGGTTAACGGGATCCTGCGGGATTGAGCCTCCCCCTCGGGCGGGTCAGTCCCGAGGGCTTCAACACGCCCCCTTTGGCCCAGATATATCGATCTAATCGGGGCGAGCCTTGCCCAGGCTGCCGCGGCCGGCCTAGCGACGCGGCAGTGTCTACGGGCACTGTCGCTCGGTCCAGCTGTGCTGTGGGATCATGTTTCCGGGCCTGTGGTGCGGTGAGCTCCGTATTGGGGGCTGTTGGGGCTCTCTCTGGTCGCGTGACGGGAGGGAGCCCCGGAAATCTTTGCGATTTCCGGGGCTTCCCGCCTGTTGCACGTTCTGGGCAGTTTCTCTGCTGCTTGAGGTTCGTTGCGTCTCACGAATACCCTGTGCATGGTCCTGCCGGCCCTCTGGGCTATTAGCGTCAAGGGGATGGGTGGGTTCTGGTCAGAGGGGTTGTGTGAGTCTCTCTCATCATGTAGGTATGCCCGAGGCACTGTGCCCCGGGCCCAACTACTGACAATTACAACCTGGGGCCGAAGGTAGATACTTTCTTATGGCGTCCTCTCAGCATCAGCTTCTCGGGCAGACCGTACAGACTTCGACCCCTGCCTCAAACTGGACTACCCCGACCATATTTTCGAAACCACCGCTGTGATGGACTCCACGAATGATAGACCCCGCGCTAACTAGACCATGCTGGCCCTTCTACCCCTGTGGGGACGATAACTTTCCCAGATTCTGGTTCTCACTTGAAGGCGGGCGGCAAGGTTAACCTTCCAGGTTGTCCAGGGACGACAAAGTTTGGAACGCAACCCACGTCTACCGGCACTCAGGAACAAAATTGAAAGTGGCCATGTCATGGAGACAGAAACACGTGATCTTGGTCTGCCAAAAGCCTTTCCTATTTAGGCGAGGGAAAGACAGTGGTTGTGTACCAGTCTTTGTCGCTCCTCATCTGACAAAGAACAGCGCTGTAGGCGTTGTTACTTGTCGGGAGCTGGCAGATTCAACGACGAGGATGTTCTTATCCGTCTGGAGGAGTAGGGTAAAGAGTACGAAGAACGAGCGGGAGATTGAATGGCAAACTAGTGCCGACGAATACTGCGGTGGTAACTTTACAGCCAGGAACTCCTAGAAATACATGGGTTGACTGGCTCTCCTTGGTCGTTCGCAAGTACATGTCGGACCCGGCACGATGTTACCGCTACCGGAGATACGACCACTTAGCTAAATCGTGTAAAGGGCAGTAGCAATGTGGGAAGTGTTCCTCGTTGCACCATGGGTCAGCTGCTTGCGTGGCTGATGTTACGAAGTGCGCGGTTGGTCACGAACATGCCCCAAGTTTCTCTCTTATAGAAGTGTAGTACTGTAATCTAGAGCATGCCTATGTATGCTTCTAGCGTCAGTTCTCGAGTGCATCCATGATCCTCGGCTCATTCATGGGCCTTGGCCCTTTCAAGGTCTTTCAATGCCATTTGATTTCGGTATGCCTGACATTTTCGAGCTCAAACAAGGTCATGGCCAAGGTTTTCCAGTTTCATAAAATCATTGATTTTATCGATAGTCAGCCACCAAGCTATTTTACCCTCCACAATTTGTTAGCCACAGATATTCTGTGACAAAAGTAATAGAATAAACACTGGACAAGTACATACATGGATATTCAAACGACCCTCATCGGCCAACCTGCCAACCTGCTCAATGGCGACCATAGGCTGATCTAGGGTGCGAGGGGCGCACTGGGCTTCCCCTGTAACGACCCTCAGCGCCCGCTGAAATAGCCACGGCGCCCCCTGAAATGTTGCTACCATCCCCCCCCCAGGATGCGAGATAGATCTTGGATCCTCTTACAATGGTGACATACCTTGTGCTGAGGCTGGACAGAAGAAAACCAGGAAGGCGAGCAAACCAACTAGTAGGCTGCTGCACCGCGCACTCATCTGTGACAGGTACACAAACTGGGTCATCCTTTGTATTTAAAATCATGAGATCATTTGACTGTGAGGTCCCACTATGCTCTAACATTTGCAGCGGGTTGTGGTTCACCTTTAACGGCAGCCGCTCCCGTTTCGTCTGGTGGTTCAGGGACTCCCAGATGGCAAGTAACACCGGGTATCAAGCAGGTGACTTATGCATGGATCAGGCGCAGGATGCGTTGTAACGGCTTATGGTCGCTTTGAGTGTCAATGAAATGCAAAGATTGCACAGAAAAGGAGGCAATTTGATAAATTCTCTAGAAATCCGATTCCCCGAACAAATTGCAGATGCGCACACGGCGTGTAGTCTTTGAAACAAACAACGTTCGCCACATAATTTTCTTTGAAACCAGCCTTTCATCTCAATACATTTGAGAAATGGGCTCTACTTTTTGGTTAAACCCCACCTATTTCATATGCTCCTCACTTCTGCTAATAGCCGAACGGTTTTGAAGTGCCCACAAGGCGTCTCCTCTCATGTGGACGAATTTTAAGTTACGAGAGGTCCGTCCCAACCAAGTCGTCACTCTTATGAGGAGTTTGTTTGTCGGAAGTTTATCACTATGTCATTGCGGAAATATTACCGGTTTATGCACACCTTTCTTAATGCAGTTGCTCAATGAAAATGTAAGTTGAAATGGGTGCTTCCGAGTAGCAAAACATATGAGTCACATAATCTATTTTAGGCGTGTTAAATAACATTTCAATTTTCTAAAAAAAGATGCTCTGAAAGCGCAATTTGTTTGGTTTATTCGATCTTTTCACTGCATCATCAGCGGACAAGAGACCCACTTAAAGATGATGTCATCAGATATCAGGTCTAATGCACACACACATTCATACATTCTCAAGATATGACTAGCAGAGAACTCTAGTCAAATAATATGAGGCTAAAAAAGAGCTTAAAACATTATTTCTATATAAAACCGCGTGCAGTAAAATATGTCGTTATCATGTAAAACTAAAGAATATGGCCAAAAACATACAAATCCAAGAATCACTGCACTGAAACCATCGAATCTATGTCCTCAGTGGCGTGAGAAATCTGATCGCTTTCCCTTTTGACTGGCCAATAGAGGAGTTCCAAAAATAAACTTCAAGAAATCTATCCAAAAAACTATTTCACAGCTTCGGAACTCTGATAAATAGACTAGACTTGACTGTATTCACACGAGCATATGCTACGTGTAGTAAACACTGCAGGAAAATATCTGAGGTGAACGGCCAGGGAAAAATTTGGAGGAGAAACGAAGAAGCGATGTAATTTTTAAGAATGTTTCTTATGAACACATGTTCATAAGACCTCATGTGACGTCGTGTTGTTTTAGTCGTATTTCAAGAGTTGCAATGCCGAAATGTCGGGACAATCTGGGGATAATCTAGATGCACATCGGGTACAGGACACTGAGAGCAGAGCTGCATGGGAAATTTGTGCTATACTTTTTGCAAGAGGTTGAGATGACAGGTGGCTGCTCTACCTTCAGACAACTCTGCAGTATTTCAGAGCTGATTTTGGAACAAATATTACGTCATATCATCAGGATTATCTCGAACAAAGGAGTATGCTATAAATGATGAGTATTAACACGCGCATTGACGGGGATCAGAGGCACCTTCGCTTTGACGGGGAGGGGGCGGGTACCCCCTAAGATATCGAAAACCACGCTAGGTAGCGAAAAACGGTGAACGGGGTTGGGTAGCCCATTCATTTCTCCATCGAAAATATTTAACCATTTTTTGTCAGGTCAAACTTAAGGTCACTAGAGGTTAAAACATGCCATCATAGGGATAACATGTAAATGAAGGTTTTCGGTCATTACATCTGAACAAGTTAAGATAGAGCAAAACAATTTAAACCATATGAATCCTCGCAGCAAGCCGAATCGAGTGATATATGATATAACCTTGCTAGGCCAAATCAAGGATTTGACCTGACCTGAGGTCAGGTCAAGGTCAAATTAGATAAATGCATATCAATAGAACAACAAAGACAAAGCAATCTAATGCAGTTAAAATAAACGCTCCATCACCATCCGTTACTAAGTTATTCAGTTAAAACAATTTTTCCTATGTATTTTCAATGGAGAGGTCATGGCTCGTATCTGACCTTAGGTCATCGATTTAAAAAATACCGGAACTTGTTTTAGAGAACTCAGTTGAGCCATTATGTGATATGAGTTTCGATCGGATAAGTTCACCCTGTTGTGAGTCATGTTATCTTTAAAACTTTTTTTTAGGTCAGGTCACTTGTTCTGTACTGCTGACCTGACCTGAGATGAATTAACCTTGAAGTTTTGAAAACAAGTTGTAAAAATGATGAGAGAAAAGTATGCCAAGTATGGTGGCGCTACACGCAGCCGTTTTTATGCTATCTGCGAAAAACCTGAGGGGGTCGGTTACCGTGTTAAGTTAGTTCCTAAAAGAGAATGTACACATTAACCCAATGTGCATATTTTTAGGTGAGTCATATGTCCTTTTTCAGTCCTTTCTATGTGACAAAATAGTCCTCCCTCCCCCACTAGAGAAGGGAAGAACTGTTTTCTTTAGTAGGCCGTCCCTTGTGCAAAAACACAGATGAAAAACAGCGGGAAGCCGTGTGGCCCAGAGTATTTGCCATCTCTTGCGTATGTCTCCCTTCTTATTATTTTCCTGTGCAAGGTAAATAGATACACAGGAAAGGGAAGGGCACTCCTACCTTCGTGTTCATGGGTGGGTGCAAAAAAACGGTGTCGAATGTCATGGATAACTGAGTCGAAAGTCAGAAATGGTTTACATCCTGCATCGCAATCGGCAGTACCGGCCGAATGCTTCCAGACCAAGGTAATACTTTCGGGAAGGCTTCAGGGAAATTATGAGAAAGCACTTGGACGAGTAAAGTGGCAGTGGTGTAGGGATTCCAGGGGTCTACTAACCCCTAAGATCAGCCCTTGGTTACCATACACCGTTTGATTAGCTCCCTTAGCTTTTGCTGCTGCCCCCTTATTCGCGTGAGAACTTACCCAGAACTTGCCCAAAGTTCTAACCCAAGCGCTACCTAGGTTTGGAAGGATGCACTCAGCGTCTAATAGAAGCTATATTAACACGCGCCCCGCTGTGGGGGGAGAAATTCGCCCCCCTCCTGGTTTTCCCCAGATAGCTCTAAAACGAAGAGACGCAGAACAACGAAACTTACAGTACCTTATTCCTAGTCGATTTTACACATCTGAACAAATTTTGGAGTTAAGGTCATGTCAGGTCAAGGAGCTATTCAAGGCCAAGTGACCCGACCTCAAAACCTAAAATCTTGAGTTTGAAGCAATGCCCAGGGAACATCAGCCAACCGATCAGTTTGAAACTTCCACAATATGATAATGTCATTAGGGCTACAAATCTGCTATCTCGAAATTTCGATACTGTTGACCAAAGGTGGGGTCAATTTTTTGGTCACCCCATTATAAGTCTATGGTGAAAAATAGAATGGGCTTGTTTTCAGCAAAGACTGGATAGATAAAACTGAAAATCCTCAAAACATCTATTCTTACCACGATCTTGACCATAAAGTTGAGTTTTTGAGCATCTGAGCTCTCAAAGGTCATGTCAGGTCACTGGAGCATAGAGTGATTGTTTTGCCAATAACTTCTCACTGAATTGAAATAAAGCTCCCATTTTGCTTGCATTGTGCTTATATTGTCACCGGGAGTCGATTGATATGCAGCATGACCATACCAGGTCACTCTGTGACCCTGACCTAGCTCGAGGTCATGTCATTATCACTATTTGACCTAGCAAGGTCATATTATGCATCATTCGATTCGCCGCGACGAGAGGAATCCAATGATGCATATATATATATATATATGCTCTAGCTCACCTGAGGGCAGATCTAGAGAGAGAAACGTACACTTCTCTGTTGTAAGTCTATGGAACCTTCTTTGACCTATGCTGACCTCAATATTGACCTGACATAAAAATTATTTGGATAAAATCTCTTCGTCTTGTCAAGAGCTTTCAAACGCCGCCCGTAAATTTGCTTTAGCTTTCGTGGGGATGAGATACGGAGGGGGCGAAAAACGCCCTCCCCCAGCGGGGCGCGTCATGCCAGGGACCCCAGCGGGGCGCGTGTTAGGCTTAGTAACATAGCCCCAGATAAAGGTACAGCTCAGGGACTGCTGTGGAATGTTAGATAGATGATATATGGTTTTATAAATGCCTAAAAATTCATCGGCTAAGGTCGCTGGAGAGTTCACATTTTATTTCATGTCACTTTTCATTGTTACGCATTATCTGCACGTCTCTGCATCGTTCCGCTATTCAACTTAATAATCTACTGATACCACTGCAATATTCCTGAGGTATAAAAACACAATAAGCATAAAACGTTTGATTTTTTAACAATTGGTTTTATTTTGATATTCCTGTTCTTTGGCATTATGATGGTATTGTTGCTACTGTTTTTTCTAGCATTGGTTCCTATGAAATTTATACGATATTTATTTGTGTGTTTATTCCACATAATCAGGCCACCATGCAATATTGATGTGGCTATGCTTGGCCTAGACCACGTGTTTGCAAATGCAGTAATTTACTAGATGTCTGGGAAGCCTTAGACACAACCAGGGCTATTAAATCAGATATTATGACAAAAGCGGAACTTAATGGAATATTAAAGAGAATCGACGAACCTCGAGTAGGGGAGACCGGGGCAAAATTGACTTTGGGGCAAAACGGATTTTAGCTATTTTGGTATGTTACTGGCGTTTCCATCTACATTTTAGAAGATGAACTGTTGCTTTAGACAAATGACGTCAGAATATAGCGTGTATCTTGTCAGTTAGCGGCATGATTTCGACGCCACCTGGCTGGAGAGTTTTTTGTTGTGAGTATTACGATATTTGCAACTTTCAAATCTTCCTTTTTCGAGTGACCAAATGAGTTCAGTTCCGATGGTGATATGTCTGAATAAGTGGCAGTGTAGGGTTAGGGTAAGGGTAATTTCAAATCTCAAAACCTGCTATTTTTCCGACACGTAAAAACTTGAATCGAAGTAGCTGTGGGGCAAAACAGAAAGAACAAAATGGACTAATGGTGTAAAATGGTCTTTGATGGTCCGGTAACCCCAATCACTTAGGATGATGTGCTATGTAGTTTGTTATTGTTGTAAGGTTAAAGAAACAGCGAGAAAACAAGGCAGGGGCGGATCCAGGTTGGGAGGCAGTCTTGTGCCAAAATGAAAGCAAGATAAACTTTTCACTGAGTTAATAGATGTGGACGCTTTAACGAAAATTTGATGTTTTTTGCCATATTACCCAGGCTGCCAGGGGTGTGGCTTTATATATCTTTAGGGGTGCCCGGGCAAAGTCCAATGACAGCAGGTCGTTCTGTCCGTTTTGCCCCTTCCTGAAAACCATTATGCCCTAGGGCTGGGGCAAAACGAACAAAAAACATTAGCTTATATTTTTACTGCCATCTTTTTCCAAATGAATTCATTAAGTTGATACTCTTACATTAAAGACACAATTCATTTGGCTACGTCAGGGTGTAGAGCTAAAACTTTTCGGCCCGCTATTGTGCTTGCTGTGTTAGAAAAACACTCAGGGTGTCCGTTTTGCCCCGGTCTCCCCTACAGGGATATAATACTGCATGAATTTGTGTCTGTCAAACTGTTTTTAATATACAATTTTAATATTATTTTCCTAGAATGATTGAGTGATGCCTGGATTATTGTTTTCGAGATCCTTCTGGGCGAGAGAATTAAAATAGATGATAACCGAATCTTTAGAATCTATATTGATGATCTTTTATCAACGGTCGGATAGATGGAAATTAGTGAACATTTTTCGAAAAGCAAGATGAAAAAGGCAGTCGCCACCACTCAGTTGCTTATGAGTTGTTAAGTTGTTTAATTCGTTGCTAAGTTAATCATTAAGTGGTTTTTAAATCGCGTTAAAGTATAATAAATAAAGACGTGCGTGCCGCATAACTCAATATAAGCCTGGTAAAAAATTTTGGCGAGGGAGAAACGTCAGAGCAATGCGTTGTAGCGCCCACATAGCTTAATTTCTGTCTTGTTTCTAATGATAGTGTTACAGTTTCTACAAAGGTAACCCGTTCATATTGCTATGACTGTAAGATTCATAAGAGGAGTTATTTTATGACTTCTAAAATCGAGTATCTTAGCACCGACATGAGTGGGGTAAGTTCTGGCAAACCAACCCTTTCTGGATTTCTGGAAGCTGGATGAAAGAGGTGGTCCCCTTCCCTGCATAAACAGGAAGAATGGATTGTCACTGTTTCTATGATTTATTGATTGAAAGTCTGTGATCACCCAGGAGAATATCTGAACTACCTGCTTTCGGTCTCACCTTTATTTGAGGAGAATGTACGAAGTGGCTTGCCCTGCTGCCAGCGGACGGGTCACTAACCGGCAGCAGCCCTCGAAGTGGGGTTAAGTACCCTCGCATCCCTGCGGCCTACATCTCTCGGACCCACACAGCAGCAGCAACGGTGTTAGAGAGAGAGAGAGAGAGAGAGAGAGAGAGAGAGAGAGAAAAAAAAGAAGAGAGAGAGAGAGAGAGAGAGAGAGAGAGAGAGACCGAGACCGAGACCCCGAGATCGAGACCGAGACCGAGACCGATATATATATATATATATATATATATATATATATATATATATATTGAAGTAAAACACTCATTATTGTGTTCTGTGGGGTTTTGTTTCTACAAAACTGAATGTGAGCGCTCAAATTCTGCTATCCATAATGACTTAGTTTTTCCATCTGCTTTGGCCTGCAGCAGTAGAAGGGTCTCGTGTGAAATGAGTAATTAAAGAAAGCAGTATGGACAGAAAAGTCTGGACATGCCTTGCGAATTATTAAGTAGATGACCCAGTACTTTACATGTGCTTGATTGGTCGTGGTTGCAAATATAGTTAAAAACAGTGCTGTTCATCGCGGAATCATAGTCCGCAATTCTGTGGTGCTGCGATTGCGGCAACCGAAAATCGAATTTTTACCTTAAATTTCGCGACTCTTAATCCGTGATCAAATAGTTTGATTAAACAAGTGACATAAAAATTAGGTGCCATTTTTTCATAACATTAGATGCCACAAACACTCAACGCTGAAGGGGCTGTTAACGTCGTTATGACCAAAGGGGTGACGACCAAAGTTCATGACGTCAGTGATCAAAGGGGGAAGGGGTCTGGCATTTTCAGACTTTTGGGCTAATACATGGGATATTCAAACCATCAGCGGCTGGTGATGGCTAAAAATGGCCAGATACACAAATGCAAGACCATTCAAAATATTGGAGGAGGGGCAATGTACAGTTTGAAGTGATTTCATTGCATTCAACGTCATACGGTTAACACCCGCACTGGAGAGGGGTCTGGCACTAACGCGCACTGGAGGGGGCCTGGTAGCCCTAACCCCGAGATCTCGGAAACTAAGAGGCTTAGGCAAACACCGGTTGAGAAGTGGATGAGGGCTATGGAGATCTACATGATATTCAATTTTTATTGACCTTGTTCAATATTTTTAAGGTCAGATAAGGTCATAAGGGACTAACCTCGGCCGTGCCGGAGACCTTTGAGAAATGTATTTATGCGGGAAAAGTCAGAAATTTTCTAAAGGCGGACCAGGGTCATAGAGGGAAGGTCACGAAGAATCGTTCCCAAAATTTAGGGGTCAAGAATTCAAGGTCATTGACATATGGGGTCACAATATGGTATACCCCCATAATATACACACAGTATAACTAGCACTATTGCAACCGTTGGGTTGGAAATGAAGATTCACCTCTACCCATAACATTTCCCTTTTATTGAATTACATTAACCATGACACCATAGTATAATATACGTCCAACTGGGTAACACCATTTGACCGGGTGCACTGCGGCCAATGGCCTTGAAAACCTTAATATGACCTTGACCTGTGGCTCTTGACCTTGGCCTTCATGGGAGGAGACCTTGACATATCATCCCATTTATACGGCGTAATGAAGTCACCACTCCGTCTCCAATGCAGAGAAACTAATCCTACCGCGGGATTGTGGCGGTCTCAAAATCGAGGTTTGGCTTTGAAAGCCTAGTTTTCAAAAGTTTGTTGACCGATTTCCAATTTTTTTCACCAATGAACGTGCTAAATTCTCTCCAATGTCGCCGAGTATCATTTTTAGGCTACGAGCGGTTCTCCGGCCTCCTTGTAAAAATGGGGGGAGCCTCCAAGGCCCCCCCCCAGTGCGCGTGTTGATGGCTAATAGTCTAAATATTGAGGGGCATTGCCCCCTGCCCCTGTTCGTACGCCTATGGTGATATTTACCTACATGATTGGAATTGCTGTAACGAGTTGTAGTTGTTGCTGCAACAAGTAACGAGGTTTTGGAAATGGTGTCTGAAACATCGCTCCGGTATGATTTTTTTGAAATTATTCGAGAGGGTGGCGTTGAAACGCCACTACCCCTCTAACTTGTTTCAGACTTCAATCCCCCATATTTCTCAGACTCCCATTCAGCGGCAGGTTAACTAGTCCATGGGCTATAGCCTTACTGTTTGAAAGCAAAAACTTCCCAATCGATTGCCTATCGCGGAATTAAGCATAAGATAAACATTGCGCGATCGCAGAATCGCAACTGCGGACCGCCAAATTCTCAATTGCGGAATAGCGATAGCGGGCCACTTGTATTTCGACGCGTGAACAGCGCTGGTTTAGAGTATAAAACGTTTATAGTCATAGTCATAGTCATAGTACTGTATTGAGTTCTTCATTACTTGTCTTTTCAGTCTTCGTGTGAAATACAGGGTATACAAGAGCAGAACACAGTAAAAGTCAAACGAACAAGGTATCCAAAAAGTAGACAGCTAAAACCGTTAAAAAATACACATTTCTACCATCGTCCCTCAGTGCAAATCAGCCTGCTCCTATTCTGTTGTTCCACGAGCTAACTGACCGGAAGCGAAACCTCGCCTTGCCGCCTCCGTGCTCACGCTGGGCAGCTCGAGCATGCCCGCTTTGCTACCTGCGTGGTCCTTCTTGACGCGTCAGAGCGACGCACTATGCTCTCGGTCAACAAGGGTGGGACAGATGTACATGAAAGCCTTCTCACCATGGCTACATCACGCTCCTTCAACATATCATCAAACCTCATCGATCCCAGTGCCTCCAAGGTAGACGATACGTGTTCGCAGCGGTGTACCCAGAAACAATGCGCGCTCCAAAATAAATGATTTTTTTACATTCTGTTTCTCTGGGTGGTGTTGCATCCTCCCCAAACGGGAAGACAGTACTGAATATGGCCAATTACGAGTGACTGAATATGAAGCTGTTTTATTTCGCAGGAAATTTTATGTTTCAACTTCGAAAGCCCAGTGAGGATGCTGTAACCAGACGGGTCACGTGTGATACATATTTTGTCCCATGGAAGGGCGAAATCCCTGTAAATTCCAATAATTTTTGCAAATGGTGCTGGTTTAATTGTGTTCGTGCCGAAATATACCGAAGTCTTCTCCCAATCTTAGTTTATGCTTTATTTATTTGTCCGTAGGGCATCATCTCTACGTACGTACAAGATCAACTGTGATAAAACGTGTAGCGGCAGCTAAAAGTGAGATCAAGGTAGATCACAACTGTGACATACATTTGACAACTGTGACACATTTGCACCACCCTAAATCTTCAGCCTCCACAATGATGATACATTTAATGACTCAGTTGTGATACACATAGAGAAAATAGAAAAATACCTAGGTCTGCTCCTGGACATTGTCGCAGAAAAACGTTCATTTACCGCGGAAGCCTCACAAACAATGTTTCTTTTTTGTCTCATCGACGCGCCAACCTCTGGGGGCAATGTCGTTGCCATATCTTTCCCTGTTGTAAGGGTATCGGAAAAGTTAATTGTTTGCTTGCTCAGGGATTCCGCCGGGCCAGGGACGATCCAGGAATTGCCCAAAGGGGGAGTGAACCCTGACAGGGGGCCTGGCCTCCTCGAAGGGGTTCGGAATGGCTTTGGGGGCCCCGACCGTGCAGGGCATATGGTTTCATTAAAAGGGTATGCCCGAAATTTCTTATTTAT
Organism: Lepas anatifera; assembly: GCA_034440635.1. Taxonomy (NCBI): domain Eukaryota; kingdom Metazoa; phylum Arthropoda; class Thecostraca; family Lepadidae; genus Lepas; species Lepas anatifera. Next base: position 774,152 of record JAOTON010000117.1, on the reverse strand, counting down.
AAGAAATGTCGGTGAGCAAAAAAAAACGATGACCTCTGTTTTTGATGGAGGAAAATTTCAAAACAATAAAGGCCCACAAAACTATTAAGTGGTCCTAAAATCACTGAGGTCCGTTCAACATCCGTTCAACATAAGTGGACTAAAAGTGGCCCAGAATAATTTCATTGGTCCGCATAGCCACATGAGGTCCAGGTGAACCGCAGAGGGCCTGGTTGCAGCCGCAGGGTACCCGGCTACAATAATACAAGGAAATTATCTGCAACTACTGAGACTAGGGGCCCGGCTTCGGCAGCAGCTGGCCCCAGTGGCGGATCTAGCCGGTCGGTTTGGGAGGGGCAAACCAAAGTCGAAAAGCAAAAAAAAAACGTCGCGCAACGCAAAATTGCGCTAAAATATGACTTCCCGGTACGGGTGTTTGAGGCAAGAAGCAAAAAAAAACGTCACGGGCTGAAAAATATGAGCTCAAGATCCTTTTTTCCTATCCAAGGCCCGATATTTTCACTGAACTTAACTGGTTCCGTTAGAAGTTGAGAGTTAAAGCACCAAAATGTTGCCTATAAACTTAAAATGAGTCGGGGAAAAAAGGAGGTCGATCGCTTTGGGGGGCAAAAACATAGTTTTGCCCCGAGCTTTTCCGTTTGGGGGGCAATTGCCTTTTTGCCCCCCTGGATCCGCCACTGGCTGGCCCGGGATAATTCTGACGGGCCCGGTCGCAGACAGAGAAGTTCCAAGTGACCCACAGGGGCCCGAAAGCATTTCAGGGGGCTCTGATAGCCTCAGGGCCCCAGATGAACCACAGACCGTCCGGCTGCAGTCGCAGAGGGCCCGAGTGGAATACATGGGAATTCTTTGCAACTGCTGAAAATAGGGGCACTGCCTCGGCAGCAGTGTGTCTGGGATAGTTCTGACCGGCTCGGTCGCAGTCTGAAAGGTTCCAAGTGGACCAAAGGGGGCCCGGATACCCACAGAGGCCCAGGTGAAACGCAGGGGCTGGCTGCAGCCACATGGGGCCCGGGTGGAATACCGAGGACCTACAACTGCTGAGAATAGGAACCTGGCTTGGGCAGCAGTGGGCCTCCGAGACGATTGTTATGAGCCCGGTTAGCTTTATGAAAAAATTACATAGTCGAAAATCTGACCATGCGATAAGCTGAATAAAGGTATTAGTAAGGCAAACAATTCATATGATTGATAATTTGATTTAATGATTGGATTTCCCCAGTTGTTAGCCGGCAAACATTGGAAGAGAAAAATGCATTCTCACCTCGCATTTATTAGCATTGGGAACACATTTAGGGGAGCGTGGGGCCTTAAGACATCATCAGAATATAACCACTATTAAACTTTAACAGCCAGCAAACACAACAAAATGTGCGACAAGCGACTTTCTTCGAAATCCAAGAGAGGTAGTATGTACAGCCGGTTCGGTACTGATTGGTAGGCATAAGGCCGCGGTCGTTTTTGCAAAATATCTCTCAAGTGGTGGTCCTTGCCGACACCATTAATGCCTCACCTGCTGCGTTTTAACTGGATCCATAAACTGACGTGCAAAATACTTCATAAGATCCAAAATTCGGAAGTAATTGAGAAATGACACAGAAAATCATCGGGATTGGCAAAAACAGTTTTTTTGTCCATAATTTCCCCAATTGGCGTCTCATTCAGTTTGCAGGGTCCCAAATTTAAAGAGCTTGTCAAAATACCTTGCTAGAGACAAAACGTTTATGAGAAGAGTAATCGTTTTTAAGGTATTTGTTAAAAGAACTGACACTTATACCTACCTATCACTGTGGAACCGGCTATACATACGTGACAGTCAGTTTTAACAGGAGGCGGAGGCCAATGATTAACGGAAAATCGGTGTAAAATAACATTATACAAAGGGAAAGAAAGTGAGCCGAAGTTAAAATCTGGTTTTCTTATTCTGATCTCGCTGTGCCCTAATAACTAATGAACAACATCCTTTCGTTGTCCCAATTTACCCTCCTGATTCTCAATTTTATTGTCTCCTTCAATAAGAGGCCGTCCATCAACAACGTTACGCATATTTTTTTATTTTTTACCCCCCTTCCTCCCCCATCTAAATGTGTCATTTGATTGGAGAAATCGAATGATACGCGTCAATTGGTGGATGCCGTGTTCGTCATTGCCACAGCCGCCCGCCGACTACGGGTAGTACATTCACTAAAACTGTCATAACTTTTTTCGGCCGTCGGTTGCCGACCTACGGATTCCACTAATGTAAAGAAGACACTTACCAAAATACATGGTATGATTTTCTAGCTGATCCTGACTGTGCCTTTTTTGCCAGTCTAAGGAAATATGATGTATGTTGTAAATTCTGATTCCGAAACATATGTTTATTATAACGAACTCACTGCATTCTCCGGAGCAGCTAGAACCGTATTTTTGTAACCAGAAAGTCGCAAAAATCCCAAGCTTCACAGTAGTCTACTTTTTTATGGATGGCAGGGTGTGAACACCTGTTATTAACGTTTCAGATCACGCTATTATTTCTGGCTAGATACACGTATTTAGCGAGGCAGAATAAAATTCAAGTTTCAGCTCCTGTGAAACCAATGTGGTACGCTAGAGGAAGACAATAATGATGGGTTTCCGGGTTCCAAACAATTCTCAAACGCATCGCTTACATTTGATATCAATTCTAGGAAGTCATTTTTGGCATTTTCGTCCCGTTTTTAGGCCCGCTGCATCATTTTGCAGGGGTCAAAACAGTATTTTGACGATACATTTTGATCTAATTAAGCTAGAGCGCTAAATTATACGCCATCGTGTATGTCTCGTCACTGGCTTTAATTTGATATACGGCAAGATCACTTTTTGACCTTTCATGACCTTAGGTCATGTTAGGTCAAGAAGTGACCTCTGAAGGTCAAAACACTGGCGGGAGGTCATTATGTTCCCCATAGTGGAGAGCGCCCTGGCATTTTCTTTTCAAATGTACTTTACCATACCTTAATAGTTCCAATGGCATGAGAGATATGCCCAGGTTACCTAAGCATTGCATATTTAAGTGGAAATAGCCTATAGTGACCCAATTTCACCTCTGGGGGTCAAATCATTGACATTAACCACTTAAACATGTCAAGTAAAATCAGTGGCGGCGCTTGAACATTATGACAGCCTAGGCACGATTGGTTTAGAGGTGGGAACGTCGCCCAGGCTTTTTACCTGATAGTGGACAGGGGCGGATGCAGCAGGTCGCCTGGAGAGGGAGGCAAGCTCAAGTCGATGAGCAAAAAGAATATTTATTTTTAAATGTTGAATATCATGATATATATATATATATATATAAATATATATACATATATATATATATATATATATATATATATATATATACATATATATAAATACGTCGGGGATTGTGGAAGCGGTTGTGCAGCAGTATATGAAGGTGCAAGACAATATTCAAGGATAGGTAGGTAGGTAAGTAAGCCGGGAAGGACAAGGTACTCACGAGGGCTTCTCATTTCAAGGACGGCTTCGGCACTTCATTTTTTATGACATCCAATTTCTCGCTGTACGATCGAACGGATTTTTTAAATTTCATCCACCAGATTTTGTGCCATGATTCACGATCTTCATAAGGGTTTCCCAAATTAAATATCTTGCTAATGATTGCCAGACAACTGTACCGCACTAAAGAAGGCTAGAAATCCGCGAATACAGGAGTCAATAAATGAATCCGCTGTAATCAAGGTCCTAAGACGCCGAATCGCACGTGCTGGCACTTAGGGCAAGCCTTGGTTGCTGATTTTACGGGCCAGTACTCGCGTCCGAATGAATGAAATGTTAGAGATGTCAATCAAAAAGCACACGTTAGGTTTGCCACGGTCTTAGGCAGATTCAGCGGATTCGCGAAGTGCCTGATATCACATTTGTTTACAGTAAAAGCTGCTAGCTTGGATTGTCAGAGATGCAAATTATCGGCTCTTTGACCCAGCGATCCGAAAAAGGAATATTCTCTGCCACTTAAACATGGAGTCAAGATAGATTTCTTCCACATAAAATACATACTGACTTCGACATTTAAAAGTGGCTAGGCAGTGCCTAATGTGCCTCTATGGAAGCGCCGCCACTGTGTAAAATCATACTGAATTCACGCAAGCTTTGTAATGCACTGTGCAGATTTGCGCTAACCCACAAATTTTCGGAGTTAGAGTCATCGATGGCCCCGGGGGCGAAGGTGGCGCCGGACCCCCGGTGGGGCGCTGGTTAAGTCTGATTGACCGTTCACTGCCTAGGGGTCTGATCGGACCCCGCTCAATTTTTGCGAATGAGTCCGGGTTGATTCAAATGAGACACGTGCCCTTTTGCAGGCCTCTGGAGTGATCAATTTGTCAACTTATGACTAAAAATTGGCTGCAGGTCAGGTCAAGGAGCTATGACGTAATTTCTAAACCCATATATGGCGATTCTGCGCAGTGCCGCCGTATCTAGCATGCCTGTTCACATAGGCAGATCCAGGGGCAAGGGGGGGCACGTGCCCCCCGATCGACCCTCGGCGCCCCCCTGAAAGGTCGATGGCGCCCCCTGAAATGTCGCTTCCCACCCCCCCAGGATGCGAAAGTGCGCGCCCACCGATAGGATTTGGCGCCCACCTGATAGCTTTTGCCGGTCATAAGTGGCGCCCCCTGGTCCGGATGGCGCCCCCCGTCCGGATGGCGCCCCCCCGGGAAGGTGCCCCCGATCGGCAATCCTGGATCCGCCTATGCCTGTTCATTAACCTTTTTTAAACTTCTGACAAAGTTTTTGGACGAGGTCATGTCAGGTCAGGTCGCAAGTCCGGGTCCAGTGACCTAACCTAAAAAAAACTGTAGAAGTGCAACGGTAAAGGCAGACTTCATATATCGATCTGAGATTCTTACCACATAATAAGGTCACCGGGCAATTTGTCCAATACTTCACAACCAGACGTACATTTTTGTCAACGGTTACAGCAACGCTTATTAAATGTCTTGAGTCAATTCCTTTGATACGCTATTTTGATGCGATATTGCATAATTATGGGCATTAGAAACCTTACAGGAAATAAGAAGCACCAATTTTAGCCTACTCTTCACGAAAGAAAAATGCTAAGACGTTGGTGTGGAAAAACGGTGGAGAAAAATAGTTGTGCCAACAAAAGTAGTAGTGGAACTTAAGTCAAGGTTACATCGCAGCATTTTCTAGAGATGACATAAGGTCAAACCAACTGTTGATTTGAGTTCTTTGGTTTATTTTTATCAGAAAGGTGTATTTTGGATGCATATTTCACGGCTTTCTGTGGTGTCCATGACCATGCAAAAAATACATTACCTAAAAAAAATACGAAAAATACCAGAAGCTACAACTTATATAGCTTAGGTTCGATCGACCTAAAACTTGCAGATTCGGCCTCAGGACCCCCTCTATACACATTTTTAAAATATAATAGGAGGGGCTTGGTCGATTAAGGAATGCCTTATTCTAGAGTTAGGGGAGAGGGTAGTAAGATGAGCATGGTAGGTAAGACGGGCACATGCTCTGTGGACCAAATCGGCACTGATACAAATGTCAGATTACTTACATTAGTGCGTCTTGGAGTGCTTTATCATGAAGTAAAAACACGAATTCCAAATCTTCGTTCCTTTGCCAAAATTTTAGAACAACAAAATCGGTGGTTCACTCCGCCATTGTTAGTAGTTGTGTTTGAAGCGTTCTGTCTGTGTCTTGTCCTGTTTTGAAAGCCAAATATGCACAATCTATCACGTGAGAGCCTTAACATGCATTCGGTGATTGAAGTTTTATATTACCTCTGCATGGTGATCGCCGAGAATGAAATTTTCTTACATATCGATTTGGGGCAAGACTGGCACGGAGTCAAATATTATATCACCATAAAGACTATAATCTGTATCGCTGCTGTTTTTACATGACTGAAAGGAATCAGTCTCAGAGTGCGCTGCAAACCGGATTAGGCACTGTATATTATTGATTGTTAGATTCCAATGGGAAAATTATAGTTTTATGGAAATTCGGAAACATAATTGTCTGTCGGCTATTTTGTCGAAACAATGCATTGCAAAATGTTTCAGAACAAATTTTTGCTCCACATGGTAACGTTTTTTGTAAAAAATCTAGCGTATGTTGAAATATTTTCATAAGTCCGCCTTACCCCGCTTGTTGGGGAAAAACGGGTATGTGCAGCATTCTACAGTAAACGTTACTGCTCCTAGGAATATGCACGGATCCTAGTATATTTAAACGCAAGGACAAGTAAATGTTTGCTGAAGCTTGAGATAAAATTGCATTCCCGACTTATAAGAAGTGCGTGAGACACACAGTCTCAAAAACAACTATGCCCGTCTTACCACCCTCTTTCCTACACCAGCGCATACATTCGGCTTAAATGTTTAAACAAGTGTTGGCAATCTTATTCCTCAACAAACTACGGTGTCATGAGTGTCAATGGACTTCGAACCGTCCAAATGATGGGACAAGTTTTAGGAAAAACAACAAAATCTGAGAAATTTTCGAGGAGTGAAACGGCCTGTTTGACAGCCATGGGCATGGCCGACTGGAATGCCGGCCGGGGAGGCAGGGGTTGACCCTTGGGCCGTTCACCCGCCGTCGCCGCCGCTGCCGCCCCAGCTGTTGTTGTTGTTTTCCAAAGGACTGCGGAACCAGTGATGCCCAGCGGCGGTACTGTCGTCTCGCCATCAGAGCTGGGCGCAGATGAGCGGGGTGTTCTTCTGTTGACCCGCCGCTGCCCCACCGTGCCAGTTAGCATCTCCAGGTGAGAGCCTGGGTGCTGCGGCTAACGGTGCGTGGCCTCCTTCAAGCCGGCCGTAGTTCTGTCCCTCCCCCCTGTCCCCGCCAAGTCCGTTATGTGCGTTACATGACTTGTGCAAGAAGTTATGTGTGATTTAATGCCCCACTTGTGCCACGGTAACCAGTTTGCTATTCATCAGTGTAAGATTCCGCAGACTTTCTTTCGTATATTCTGGTTATGGTTGCCCCCCACTGTGGAAGGATAGTCTCAATGCAGCTGAATAGGCTGGCCGGCTGAGAAATCAGAGCGATTTGTAATAATCACGTCTCACAAAAATCATGCTTGAAGAGTTATGCTTTAAACTATGCACAGTATGCACTCTCTGTTTGATCGTATAAGACCATAAGATGACGTACACGTGCTCAAAACTGGCATAGCTGCATCAAACACAGATACAAGCTACAGCTTTTGGTCGGCACCACACGCCGAAACGCGTGTAGTGCGGCATAGTATTATTTCTCAGAGTGGCTCTTATCGGCCGTTTAACGCGTAATGCCTAGTATTATAATTTTAGTGCATTGCTGTATCGGCGGGCTTAGCCCTCGCCCCGGTGGGGGTGTTTGAAAACCCCCCTTGAGTTTTTCCGGTGGCACGAGTAAATGGCTGCACGAAGCGCCGCCGTACTTGGCACACATTATTCTTGACCAATTCTTGACATTATTAAGGTCCAATGTAATCTCATTAATTCATTCAAAAGCTTAGAATAGATGAGCACAATATGTGATAAGAACATCAAGCTTCAGTACACTGCACGGTGGAGCTTTGTACGATATAATCGCAATTACCCCTCGCCCGGGTGCACCCGGCATGGGGTAATTGCAAATTGGCCCATACCCACCACCCGGGTGGTGGGTATGGGCCGTCTCTGCTGTGGTAGGGGTAAAAATTCCCCGTAACTCCAAAACTAAGAGACCTAGCAAGCTGCTAAGAACATAATCAAAGGCTCGTTCAAAACGCATCGAAATTTCGTAAATAATTTTCGTTAGGAAAATATTGAGGTCACTGGAGGTCAAAATAAAAGTGGCTGGGCGGTGTCCGCATGGCCTGCATGGAAGTGCCGCCGCTGGTTACCACTTACCAGGTGTTTCCTTCTTACCAGGTCAGCACCAAACCTGACCATGAAGTAAGGTCAGGGGAGGTTTCTAGAGTCAAATGTTGACGTGGTTTGGACAATTGTGACGAAATAACTGCGCGAAGAATCTTAACATCTGCACTGAAGAGAGGGTAGGGTATTAAGCGCACTGAAGGGGGCTGTTATGCACCCCAAGATCTAAAAAAATCCGACATGCTTTGAAAAATGCCCGTTTAGGGTGTGTGAGGGTTATGGTGATCTACATATCAAACTTTCATTGTCTTAGTTCAATATCTTCAATGTCAAGCGAGGTCACAGATGTCAAATTTTGGCAATGCTGGGAATCAATTGAGAAATGCCGTGATTGTGCGGAAATAGTCAGAAATATAATAAAAGTAGTCCGAAGTCACAGAGGGAAGCTAAAAAAACCTGAAATTTTGGAGTCAAGGTCATTAACCAATGACGTCAAAATATGGAAGATCCCCTGCAGTGTACATTATAACTAGCACCATTGCAACTGTTGGGCGGGAAATGAGGATTGACCTTGACCCATGGCCTTTACATTGAGATGCCTTAATTGTCACCACATAATGCATGCCATACTAGGTAACATCACTCGACCGGAAGTTCTGGGTTAACTCATTGGTGCCCACCTTATTTTTGGCAGAAAATTCCAAAACTGGTGATGAATTTGTGATCATTTTACCAGCGGTAGGAACTTTTATTAATGGTATTTCGGTCTATATCGCTTCGTTTTGGTTGTACAGGGCTCATATGTGGCCATGGGCACCAGGGCTGCCAATTTTGTACCATTAACCATGGACGTGAAATACGCGGCGACGGAATTTGCACATTGTAGGTTGCAGGAAATATCACCATGATTACCAAACCATTAGTATTACCAGCACGAACACAACCTTGAAATCAGATGCGCGGCTCAGTGAGTAGAGCGTCTTTCCCTGAGCTGTAGGTCGCGGGCCCCAATTCCCAGCGGGTGCTCTGAAATTGCGTCCATTTCAATCCATCGTATAGACATTGTTCTAAAGAAAATACAATGTTCAGAGCCCAAAGCTTAAGCTACAAAAGTACAGCTCTACTTTCTAGGTAGACAGGGTGTTTTCCGAATTATGAGCTATATACAGATTTCATTGCAAATTTAGCTTTTTAGACCTACGAAACAGCTTCAGCGTTGTCAGTGCCAAGATTCTTCTATTATGGTTTTACCTAAAATTTTTCTTTATCAAGTGCCTGCTCGGTTTTCACCCACACGAGCGTCCTACGAATGAATATAGGGCCCTGAGCACTAATGGGTCAATGACCTTTAATATGCTGGTATGACCTCCGCCTGTGATCTTGACCTTCATATGAGGTGACCTTGCCATATAATATCGTTCATGACGTTATGAAGTCATCACCATGCCCCATCTCTTTTCGTGGAGATGTCGCAAAATGCAAGGAAATGTGTCGGTTGCAGGGATAAGTAGTATAAGTTTATAGCGACAGGTTGTCGTTAAGCTTTGGTATATATCTTGATATTTTTTTCCGTTTCACAATTGGGAATTTGGTTAAATGATCAGATTTACCCAATTCCCTGTCCTTCCTGATGCAAGTCAACACACGGTAGTGTTCAACCCTGTAATATGCGTAAACGTCATTAAGACGTTTCGTCACCGCCGTTAGTGACGAGACGGCGGTATTTGAGTTCCCTCATATGTCACTGTATGCCTGTTGACCAGGTTGTGGGGAGGCGCGCACGGTGAAAACCGCCAGACGGCAGCAGCGTGGCAGCCACGGGGCCTCGGTACTGCTTTTCACAGCCTTTGTCATGGCGGTCCTCCAGCACACTCACAAGGCTAGGACGTAAACCGCACAAGTCAGAGTAGGAGCACTCAGACCAGTGCCAGTGAAGCAATACAAATGTGCATGAGCACGCAGCACTTGGCAGGGCAGCAGTGTGGCAGGCTTGCGCTGGGAGTTGGTGTCCCCCTCCGGGCCAAACTGGACAGCACCAGCTTCGGCAGGCTGGTGGAGCGGCGACCGTTGCCGCGCTGGTCGTCACACAACAGCTGATTATTGTATTGTATATTATCACCCACTTGGACCAAGAGCGACTGAAACTGGGCGATCCACTCGTCCGTACCCACGTCACACAGTAGCCGGACACCCGCACAGAGGCCTGTTCCGGGCCACCCAGGACCTGACCACACACACTCACACACCGGCACCACCCAGCAGCAGAGGCAAAACACCAGCACAGCGGAGCGGACAGACGACAGAGCGCTGGGAACCATTAACCCCCGCCAACGGCGCGACACATTTGGTCTCGGACCCTGCATACTCGTACTTGCTATAGAGTGTACAACGTACATACAGTGAACATGCCGCAGGGACAAGGTCAAACGGCGCGCTTATGGACAGGCCGACCAGAGAGCCACGGCACTGGCCCGCGTCCAGCTAGGGCCGGGGCAGAGCAACGGGTGGCTGCAGAAGAGAGCAGGCGCCCGCCACGGGCCGGCGCACTCACTGACCAGCCTATCACATCTATATCCTGGGGCGGCACGGGCACCTCCTGCTGCTCCTCACCAGCACCGCAGACAGCCGACAGATCACTGCCCAGCGTACAGACAGACCGCGGCAGCCCACATGCCCATGTCCAAGCTCCGCGCATGGCAGTCCGGCTGCCACCGTCCACAACACGCCAAGAACAAGAAATCGGTGACTGTTCGCACGCCCGCCACACACGCAGCCTCTGGTCCACACTTTGTTCATAAGGTAGCACTCTGCTGTCGAATAGCGCAGCGGACCCTGCTCACAGGATTACAGATCATGTGGCACATCGATTATGGGTTTCAACCTCAGATAGCGGTGAAATGGTGAGCTCCGAGATAAACCAAATATCAAGCCAGAGGTTTTTGGGTATGCTCTACACTACCCACTGGTATTTCAGCTCAAATCACATCAAGGTGCCCCATTCCTTTCAATATGCTACACACTCCTCCATGTGTGTACATGGACAAACCGGCGAGCCGCCTGTGACCAGAACCATTGCACTGCATCGGAGAGGGAGTGGGAGGGCAGAGGGAGCCAGCCCCACCGACGACATTGCAGCGGACCATGTGTGTGACGTGAAACACTATCCGAAGAGCAAACCGATGCCGGCACCAAACAAATCAAAAGACTTTGAGCCTTGCATGGCGGCGCGATGACCATGGGCTACTTACAAGCCCTCAACCGCCGAACAGACGGCGCCACAACACGACGCTCTCCCTCATATTCCCCGTGGAATTTGCAGTGATACATACGATGCCGGGCCATAAACCACTTCGTGCTGCGGCTGATGTGAGCTAGAGGGATGGACTTCAAATTCGACATAATTAGCTGTTGGCAATAAATCCACTAGTGTAAAACCTCGGGACATGAACTGTAGGTTCGAGTGTCCCAGGTTTAAGTTTCGAATCGTTCCCCGAACGAAGATCTGGACCCCGCACTCCCCACCCACGACGCCCGCATATAACCTTGGCAGTTGAAGTGTCGATCAACACTAACACAGACCCCAAACCTAATACGTATCTGACCACTGAGCACGAACATCAAATGTGTCCAGGCTAAAATTCGCAGCGCAAAAAATCTGAATCATTCAAGCATCTGTTATTCAGTGGGGAAAACGAAGCAGTTGGTATTGAAGACTTCACTCCGCTTGTAAAAGTGAACCATGGACCTACATCCAGAACTGTTCTCACACGATGAGCGACCCGGGGACAAGCTCAAAACATATGGTTCATAATATAAAGTGGCATTTCCCCTTACATCGCCCATACAGTCATTTATTTCTTTTTTAATATGGTTCACAGAGATACGCAAGGACAACATAATCGTAAACCATTTTAAATAATTTAATGTAACCAAAACGGTAGGGATATACGTTTCCTGGTTGATGTTGTTGTACATTCTTTTCTTTAGCTTGCAGCCTAGGAATATACTACCGGCAAAGACAACAAATCCATAACAAGACCGTAAATGACCTTGTGGAATAAATGACCGTTTATTGAAAAACTGAAAATTGAGTCGATAAAGGGCTTTGAAAGTTTAGCCAAAACGTCCTTTGTGTTTCCCAGCATTAACACCCGTCCCAGTGGGCCTCCGAGCCACCTTCGCCATGGTGGGCGGTGTTCAAACACCCCCTCCCCTCCAACTCGGCACCTATGCGGCATAGCGAAAAAAACGCGAACGCTGGTGGATAGCTCATACAAATTCATGACAAACCTATATCAGTCACTTTTTGGCTCAAGTCAATATCAAGGTCATGACAGGTCAAAGGAGGTGACATGTTAGAGAAGAGTTTCTGGGCTCTAGTATCTGATAGAGTTGAGTTAGAATCAATTTTAGGCGCCATTCGCTTCCCTCGTTACGGCGAATCGAATGATGTAGATATGACTATACTAGGTCAAAACTTGAAAATGGCCTGACCTGAGGGCAGATCAAGGTCACTTTCTGATCTAACATAGTCAGTATGCATATCAATCGACTCACAATAACAATCCAAACGTAGTGGTATCAAAATAAAAGTTTTATCATTTCCTGCGAATTTATTGACCAAAGTCTGAAAACCTGCTTAGTAACCCCAGATCACCTCAAAGGTCACAGGCAAAAAATTGCAACATGAACCTGGAAAGGGGCCCAGGTTACTACGATGTAGAGAATATTAAGGTGTTCTCAGCTAGATCTACACAAACACAGCCCAATTTCTGCTTTCCCCGTGCATTTCCAATGGAGAGGTCGTTATCTGTATCTGACCCTAGGTCATCGATATCGCAAATACCGGAACTCATTTTGTAGCACTCGGTGGGCCCATTATGTGATATGAGTTTCAATTGGATATATTAACCCTGTTCTTACTTGTGCTATCCTAAACTTTTTAGGAGGTGAGGTCACTTGACCTGCGCTGGTGACCTGACCTGAGATGACCTGACCTTAAAATTTTGGGAAAAGTTGTAGAATTGATCAAGGATAATGTGCACAAAGTACGGCGGCAGTTCGCGCACCGTTTTCTGGTGCCACCGGCAAAACCCAAGGGGGTGTTCAAACACCTCCCCACCAGGGCGAGGGCTAAGATCTACGGCGTAGATGATACGTGTTTAGGCGACAGCTTCATTCAAGGCCCAGTTATTCCAAGATAGGTCAATATTCACACCTCGCCGCCGGTTGGGGCGGCTGGGCATCTGTTGCCGATGGGCGCGCGCAGCTGCCGCGCCCTGCCGGCCGGCGGCCGCTGAGTGTCCCACCCGCCTGGCATCTGGTGACGGTCACGGAAAATGGGTAGAAAGCACAGCAGTGGCAGCGTCGGCTTTGAACTCGGTCCGCTACCCTCCACACACCGGTGCAGCATCTCCAGAATGTGTCAGAGAACTTAGCTGGAGTCACGAGGTATGTACAACGGACGTGTTTATGTGGTTTACGGACTTACCAGTCAGATTCAAACTTGTCATGACGTCACACTCATTACAGAAACGGTTCAAGTGCTCGGCACTTTTGTCTGTCGACATGAACCAAAATAACAATAACAATAACAAACGGTTCACAGGAGGTTAGACATAAAGTACACGAAAAACCACAAAAACCTGTTTCTGCGATAAAATCGGGCAAGTGCGACGAGAAGGTTAGCAGACGGTTTACTTTTCAGTTTAGTTGTCCTCACAGACCAATTGTTGGCGCTTACTTACTAACGGAAGGACATTTACTGACCCTTAAAGACGGAAAGGCTTGATTCTGTTGAACGGGTGTCAAAAAGGCCATTACAGTGTAAAATCGTTGCCGAGGAAAATTTGCGCAAACCACATAAGCATACAGGCTGAACGGGCCTTCGACTACCGGGTCACATTTGACTCGTTTGAAGTACCGTAGATTCTCGGGTCAGTTTGCAGTGCAGCATCCTCCGCACGAGAGATATGCCAGTTAACTTGTTTTGAAGTCAGCTGAGTCAGGTCACGTGCATCCAACGGGAAAATTGGCAGCAATACCGTAGCATTGTCGAATAATTATCCTCCTGGGTTCCTCAAACTGATATTTATCCCCAGCACCTAGGTTTCCGCTAGTGACTGTGCTCCGCTAGGTTTTGCTAGTGACTGTGGGCCTAGAGTCCTGATCGTATGTCACATTCCATATCATAAGCAGCTCTAGCAACATCGGATCTTGCGCACAAGCCCAAAGCTAGGCCCTTTATCCCTGCACTGATCATTGCCTACCACCTGAAATAGCCTACTGCACACCGGGTGCTAGCCCTGAACCACCACCAGGAGATCACGGCAGACCACACACCGCTGGCAGCCTATTGCGAGCCACGCTGTCGGGCCAACGCCCGGCAGCGCCGCAGTTATTGTGAGCAGAGTTCCCGACGGAGCCGCGTGCGCGCGAACAGGAACCGGCAGACGCGGTCCACAATGTACGACAGCACGATGTCGGCCATCAGCACCTGTACCAGGATCGTGCGGAACTGTGGGAACAGGGCAGCCCTCCTCACCAACCACGAACATGCCTTCTGAACTGTGACAACTATGCGAAGCTGATAACGCGAGAAAACTGTAACCACGTTCCACTATTATAAGATCATTGGCGGGAGTACCCGATACACTCCTCTTGCTTCGGACGCAAGAAACGCCCCCCCCCCACAATTAGTTGCGGCGGGAACTCACGTCGTGTGGGAACTCGACGACAGAGAACTGCTCGTTGAGGTCGGGCATGAAGCCGAGGGCCAGCGTGAAGACCACCACCAGCGAGCCGACGATGCTGTACAGCAGGGGTCGGTTCTCCGACAGCGACTCCATGAAAGGGTGGCCCTGACGGCACGGCGTCCAGTCAGCCGGGCGCCACCCAACACGGCTGGCCGAGCTAGCGAACGCCTCAACGCCAACGTTAGCGTCGACCCTGGTCAGTGTACACGCAGCTACAGATGGGCCACAGCGGCGTCGGATCGCTGAGGCGTCAATGGGTATTCACTAGCGGTAGTTTCAGAGTCTCTCGATCTGTCTGAAGTAATGGTACACAAAAAGAACTTGGGCCTATAACACCTCTGCAAAGCGAATTATAGAGCGCCGCAGGACCCGTGAGGATGAAATGGGCCTGAAATCGGCGCAGAGTCTTCTTAACTAATCTGTTCATGCCAGCCGATTAGCAATGCCAGCGCCTGACGCAGTTGTAAATTCATGAATTCAGGGTTCTAACGAGCGACAGGCCGGAGATGACACTAACCCGATAGTTGATGGCGAAAGTTGCCACCTGCAACGTCATGGATATGATGTACACGGTCGAGTTGAGAATATTTGGTTCAAACTCCTTTTCTAAATCCGCAAACCGGCCCTCTCTGAAAAAAGGGGTAGAGTTGTTATGATATAGTCAGAGCACGTCAACCAATCAATGTTCTCTTGAAATATTCCACTTTGATATCTCCCAGAAGAAAAAAACATGAGGTGAAGTGGGTGCTACACTCGGGTTTCTCCCACGCCACCAGCACGGACCGCGGTGGGCTCAGTAGGCACTCACCTCGACGGCATGCGGGACTGCGCCTCCGAGACGAGGAACACCAGACAGCCGAAGTGGACCGCAAACTGCAGCAGCACCGTCACGATGGTGTACACGTTGAAGATGTTGGGCAGGGGCCTCTGGTGGGACAGCACCTTCAGCGGCTGCGGCAGCGGTCGGGAGACCGGTCAGAGAGGACGCCAGTTCCGGAGGGACCGAACGACGCCGGCAGCTGCTCCGTTCCCATCCACCGATAAGGCAACACCGAAGTGGCGCCCACTTTTGTCTGCTGGATCTTACGGCTTCGGTGCCTTCCACACATCTAAACCATATGCTTTGCATCACTGCCACCGCAGGTTCGTGACATTCTGAACAAGTACCGACTGAGAGAGACGTGAGTGACCAAAGGCATTACTTACAGATTTCAGAAAATTAATCCATAGGAATCATAGGCGGGTCCAGGATTGCCAATCAGGAAGGGAGGGGGACACCTTCCGGGGGGAGGGGCGCCATCCGGACCAGAGGGCGCAACTTTTGACCGGCAAAACCTATCAGATGGGCGCAAAATCCACCTATCAGATGGGCGCAAAATCCTATCAGTGTGCGCCGATTTTCGCACCCTTGGGTGGTTGGGTGGGTAGGTGGGGAATCGACCTTTCAGGGGGCGCCGAGAGTCGATGGGTGGCACCTGCCCCCTTTGCCCCCAAATCCGCGTATGATCGGAATGACAGAAGCCAATCTTTCTGCAATATGAAATACAGGTCAAATCCACATCGGTGGCCCGTCGCGTGCCACAGCTCAGCGCCGTCACCTTTGAGCGTGATATGAAGAGGAAGCTGCCGGCCAGCAGGATGCCCTGCAGCGTGGCCTGTCCGTCCGAGAACTTGACGCCGTCCAGGTACAGCACCGACTGCGAGAACGCCAGGATCAGCGCGTTCAGCGCCAGAATCTTGAACATCTGCAGCGTGGTCACCAGCGTGCAGCGGCCCTGCTTGATGATGTGACACACTGCGAGGGGAGGACGCGGTATAAGAGAGTTATCCGATATACGCAAAAGTGGGAGCCGATTGTCTGGCTTGCAGTTGGTATAGAAATAATAATAAGGGAGCAGTAGAGCTGATCTCCCGGGACAAGGTCTTATCTAGAACTTGCCGTGGCCGCAGCTACACTGACCGCTGTTGATGGATGAGAGTTTGGAGGTGAAAGGAGCGGCGATGGAGGCATCGCCCAGCTTCACCACCTGCGCGCCCTCCTCTTCCTCCATCTGCTTCAGCATGTTCTGCAGCTGCTGAATACGCTCCTGTTGGAAACGCACCGGTGGTCACTGCTACAAACATCTGGCGACACAGCACAGCGGTGAACACGCTCCTACGACACAGTACAGAGGTAAACACGCAGCGGTGAATACGCTCCTACGACACAGCACAGCGGTGAACACGCTTCTACGACACAGCACAAATAAACGCGTCCTACGACACAGCACAGCGGTGAACACGCTCTAAGATACATTATAAAGTGAACACGCTCCTAGACAAGCACAGCCGTGAACACGCTCTAACAAAAAGCGGTCATACGCTCATACGACAAGCCCATCGATGAACACGCTCTACAACACAGCGCAGCGGTGAATACGCTCTGGGACACATCACAGAGGTAAACACGCTCCTACAGGACACAGCACAGCCGTGAATACGCTCCTGCGACACAGCACAGAGGTAAACACGCTCCTACGAAACTGCACAGCGGTGAATACGCTCCTACAACAAATTATAGAAGTGAACATCCTCATATTACACAAAATTCCTTGACTAAACGAAAATCCTCGACTAATGACCTTTTTACGGTGCAATGTAAATGCCAGTGGAACAAGAACTCAAGAATATGGGCTATGCGATTCCGTTCGAATAAAAATTGTTCAAAACAGTAAACGAAGAGCAGGGAGCCTAATCAGATGTAGTAATCACATCCGCGAAAAAAAACAGAGAAGCTCTTCTTGTTTCATATGATCAAAGAGCATTACGAAAAGCACAAGTGCCAATCCCACAGCACTGCTCAGCGGCACCACACCAGCCAGGGGGGTGTCGGCGTCGCTGGCCAGACGCAGCCGACGGCAGCTACCTGTTGTCTGGGCTGCTGCCCGCCGGGGGCCGGGCGCGCTCGTTCCTGCGGCCCAGTCGGCCGCGCGCCACCATCTGGTCCAGTTTGTCGCGCGTCGAGCCCGCCTCCGCCGAGGAGGCTCCGCTGCTGCTGCTGCTGCCGGCCACCGGCTCCCGCGGCCGCTTCTTGCTGGGCAGACGCTCCGGCGCGTTCGCCAGGATGGCCACACCTGCGGCGCACACCGGAGCCGGGAGGTCTGGTCAATATACTGAGGGTTTTGGAAAACAAGGTTTTTGGGCCTCAGCATTTTTTCGTTCTGTCATCGTTAGAAGTATGTTTTCTAGAGTACCTTCCGCCGCTGCTAACGCTTCTTATATGCAAATCTTTTACATTCTTGACAAGCAGTGAAAAGTGTTCTTGCAGAAAACCAGCAATGTTAAAAAACAAAAGTCAGCTCTTTTAAGGAACATATAGAACTAAAACAAAGACTCGTAGATGCCCATTCCCAGAAATGTTCAACAAGGTGACTGCACAACCCTGGCAAAAATAAGCTGCTTCCAGTTGAAGCTCACGGCACAGTTGAGGCACTGGCCAGCTCGCTGCCGCTACCCGTCGTTAACCAGGTGGCAGCCCGACCCAGCCACTGCCGGCGCACTGACCAACATGCGCGTGCTTGAGCGCGCCGACGTCGTTGGTGCCGTCGCCGCACATGAGTGTGGTGATGCCCAGCTGCTTCAGCGTGGTGATGACCAGCTCCTTCTGGCGGGGCGCCACGCGGGCGAACACGCGCACCAGGGGCAGCACGGTGGGCAGCAGCGCCGGCGCCGCCACCTGCAGGTGTGCCACCCCCTGCCGGACCGGACACCGTACAGGTCACTGAAGTCGCCGAGGCTGCACCCTTCCACTAAGGACACTATACACCCCACCGGACACATACAGGTCACTAGGTCCAGGCTCACCCTCCAACTACAGGACACATAACTCGGACACATACAGGTCACTAGGTCGCCGAGCTGGACCCTCACCTAAGACAATAACCACTTACACACATAAGTCACTAGGTCCAGCTACTACAAGAAATACAACACACATAAGGTCACTAGGTCCCAGCTACTAAAGACAATAAATGGACACCATACAGGTACTGAGGTCGCCGAGGCTGGACCCTCCCACCTACAGGACACCATACACCACTTACCCGGACACCGTACAGGTCACTGAGGTCGCCGAGGCTGCACCCTCCCTCCTAAACGGTAGGAGAGAGGCGCACCCAAACTTTTTTCGGAAAAAGACGACCGTTCCCCTAATCCCACTCAGGCGCCGCCCTCCTGTCCCATCTGTCACGGATTGAGCACTCTCCTCCCCACTCCCCCGGTCGCAGAGGCAACACTCTTCCACCTCACCAGTCGCACAGCTCCTCCTACCACGCTAACGGCATTGCCGTGTCCGACAACCAGGTGTGCAACCGGCTGGCAGTGGAGGAGAGAGTTCATGACAGAATGTATAGTGGGTGGGTGGAAAATCCAAAGTCATAGAGAGCGGTTGGCGATACAAAGTCACACATCTGTGCAAAGTTTTTATTTCACTTTATGATCTTTAAAAAAAACACGCTCAAAATGAAAGGTGAGCATTGCTGTACTTTGGTATTTGTAAGATAAGGTTATAAGGTTATTGGGTTATTATAATTAAGGTTATTGTTCATGTCACACAAAAGGAAAAGATGAACATTATGCGTTGGAGAGAGTGGAAATTAAACACTCAGTTATGACGAGTGAGTTAGCATTTCACATGCCAAGGCGCGGTTCTCCACCCCAAACCCTGCGCTTTGGGTGACGTGTAAGATTGAGGCGGCACGCTCCTACCTCCCCGGTGACACAGAGGTCGTGCTCCTGCAGCATGTCCCGCCACGACTTGGGCTGCAGCGGCAGCCAGACGGCCTCGTCGATGCTGAGCCAGCCCCAGCTGTCGCCGCGCCGACTGAGGATCACGAAGGTGCGGTCCGAGCTGCTGAAGCGCAGCTCCTTGGCCACGTGGCACGCCGTCAGCGGGTTGTCGCCAGTGATCATAGCCACCTGGTGGCGGCACCGACAACGTCACGGCGCTAGCGGGCAGTCACATCAGCGGGTTGTCGCCGGTGATCATAGCCACCTGGTGGCGGCACCGACAACGTCACGGCGCTGGCGGCCAGTCATTGCAACGGGACAGCGCACGTAATGGTGGTCAGGGCATTCCGTCTCTAGTATTAATTGATACGTGGGAGAGGATTCCGCTACCGCAGGATACGATTTTATCCCGATTATAAACAAGAATAGTAAATATCGACAAAAGCAGTATTTAAGGTCTGATAAATACAGATCTACGGTAGATAATGCAAGTGGCAATAACACACGTACCAAAAAACTAAAATTAAGATATGAAATAAGTCCTAATACACTAACTCATTTGTCCGCAACCGGTCGATCAAAATAATATGACAAAGCAGGACGCCCACGACCACGGCACAACTTCAGGAAACTCAGCTATGCACAAAAGGAGCTCCATTGCGATCATCCCTGAGCTTCTCACGAGCCACTGGATCCACAAACCTGGTGTGAGGAGGCCAGAATCTCTCTGATGACCGCCTTGGAGTCGGCCTTCAGCGGACAGGAGATGATGACGAAGCCGGCAAACAGCAGCTGGTGCTCGACACTGGCGCGGCTCAGGTCCTTTACCTGCTGGTGACTGAGCCGACCCAGGTCGCGCCAGCCCAGCGCCAACACGCGCGCCCCCGCCGCGACATCTTCAGGTACACACGGTCGTAGTCCTCCGGCGCGTCCACAAACTGTCGACAGGCCAAGTCGAGGTCGGAGGCCATCAACGGCGGCGTCTCGCGCCCGTTCGTGGAGTAGAACAATACAGAAACAAGGGTGCCTAACGTAAAAAAATACCACACGTAGCGCTGTCCCCTGGAAATGCAGTTGGCCATGACCTACAGCCGTAATTGTGCAGGGGGAACCATAGCACAGCATTGGCACACCCCTGCTGACATTTTCGAACATCGTGTGGCGTAGGCTACTTGCAACACAATTACCAGATAAGAGGCCTCGTATGTCATCATTTTTGGTGTTTTAGGGCGCACCGACTGATTGGGCCATTTTGCGCTTAGAATTAATCGTTTGGTTCCAACACGTAATTGAATCTCCTTTTCCCGAAAAGTTAAAAAGAGGAATGCATTAAACTAAGCAAGTACTCCAATGGGACGGGGCTTTAAATTTAAGATATACTGCTTTTGAAGCCAGTTCCACGGTCACGGGTTCCGCTCCTGATGACGGGTGTCTCCGGTTCGCCGCTAGTTAAAGTCTTGCCTCTGCGCCTCCTCCCCTTACCGCTCACCATGGGTTTGAGCGTCTCTGGCGCGCCCTTGACCGTGGCCAGGTAGTGTGTCTCTGAAGTGCCGGGTTCTGTGTAGCCCGCCAATACAGACATCCGCTTCAGCGCCGACGAAAAGTGGAACCGGTGGAAGATCTTCATGCCGGGCATCTTACCCTTCCGCGGGATCACTGCGTCGCCTGGACGTAGGCACAAGCACCCGTCACACACGAAGTGGATACTTACTCTGCAAGGGAGACTTCTAACATTGAGATCTTCTCACAGTGACGAACATTTGTAGGTGTCCGAATCCACCCGGTGAAGATTGATTCCCTGACATTATCATTACCATCACTGCCTTTACCAAGGGCGGCTAGTAATTCACAACGTACAAGGACGACCAGAGCACCATACGTGTCCCCGCAAAGGCCCAGCTGCCCAGCACGGCGGCGCTACCTCGCGTGAGGTTCCAGTCCACTGCAGTGAGTGTGGCCTTCTCCAGGGGGTCACCGACCAGGCCATCCTCCAACTGTGCCAGCGAGTGGCACGAGGCCAGCACCTGTACCGTCTCCGGCGGCGCCTCCGACAGCTCGCAGATCTCCGGTCGCTCCCTACCGACCGAGTGGTGTCAGCGCCGCCCAACGGCGACCCGGGAAAACACAGTACTGACATCAACGAACCCCGCAGCGGCGTCAGCGGCGCCTAACGGTTACCCGGAAAACAGCTGGCACCAATTATCGTCGCAGTGGGTGGTGTCAGCGCCGCCCAACGGTGACCCCGGCAAACACAGTGATGGTAACAATGAGCGCCGCAGTGGTGTCAGCGCCGCCAAATAATCACCAATGCTCAAGAAGATGCGAATGTGTGGAAGAAAAGCTGTCTTTGTAGAAACATAAAAGCGACTAAATTTCTAGAAAGTGTGGTTTCGCACACATTGGAAATTGACCCAATGACATGGATATTTTAGGCCCTGGTACTGGATATTTTTAGTCAACGAATGAACAACAGAACGACATAGCCCAGCCACCAATCTACGAGGTATCAGTTTTAATTGCATCCAAACCATTAGTCTCCACTGCATACTGAGGTTGCAGCCTGAACAAAATATCACTTTATTACACGAAATAAGTAATAAGACAGCAATTGTAAACCGAGCAGCGTACTGCTATGATCTTGAACCACTTTTGATTGTAAACGGACATTTACTACGTCATGGATATTCTTCGCTCAAAAGCCCTTCTGTAAGCATGGTTCTCACGTTTTCCAAATTCGCACATTTCACGGCAAAGGTGAGGGTTTGGTTTTCATTTGGCCACAATCGGAACTTAACAGACGAAACCAAATCATAACAACAAATTATCTGAGCGAAGGCATGGGACTGCTATTTTATTTCAACCACTGTCTTTTGTGATCAGGACATTAAAGAACACAGGTCGTCCAAATTGGGCCAACTGTCAAACATTCCCTGCCACCCAGGTTAGCTCCCATTCGACGTTGACAACTGAAGCTACTAACATTCATTTCTCTGCTGTATGTTTTTGTTTCATTTCTTGTTTTTGAGCTACAACACATTATGGGACAAATGTCACCTACACCGAACCCAGTCTAATAAATAAGATTTGTGATGCAACAGCTCAGCTGTTGTGTTAAAAAAGCTGAGGCAGCAGCACGCTGACCAGGTAAAGACTGACCTAAGGCCGGCGATGCCCTCCACAATCATCACGTCGCTGGTGAGGGTGCCCGTCTTATCGAAACAGCAGATCTCCACCTTCCCGGCGAACGGGATCCGGAACGGCTCCGTACAGTACACAACTGCGGGCACAGACGGCACGTTACGGTAGGCTCCGTACAGTACACAACTGCGGGCACACACGGAACGTTACGGTAGGCTCCGTACAGTATACAACTGCGAGAGAAGAATACAACTTTTCCGCCTCTGAAGAGCTGGCGGAGAAGAAGAAGAAGTGGAACCTTTCAGCAAAACCAACACAATGCGGAATTAAAGTGCGTCGCTTATGACAGGCTGCTCCACGTGACGATTAAGATAGTGCAGTAGCAAGCAGAGGCCGAGTACGGTTGCAACACCCAAAAGTGCAGTTTTAGGTAAGGTGTACAAGACCCCTTACAAAACTAACATCACATGTTCCTGCAAAAGAGAAGCAAAATATTTAAATCTGCGATGCTTCCGGTTCTACACATAGTCCTAAGTGTTTAGAGATAAATATTGGACCATTGTTGGGTTACCCAATCACTCATTACGGCGGGAAAAGGTCTCCGATTCATTTCAAATATCTGTCACGACACCTCCAGTTCTAAATCCCACCCTGGGCTACGTTTAAGGGTTTAAAGGATGTACAGAAGGTATCACAACTGGCACGAGTTCGAGATCTCGCGCGCCTCCACTGTCACCGCGCGAGCCCTGCAACAGCTGATTCCGTGTAGTGCAGTACAGCACCGGTCGTAGCGCGGAAAAAAACGGGACAAAAAGAGGGCCTAGCCGCCAATGCACTTTAGTTAATGTAAACAAATTGGTTAATACGCTGCTGAAAGCTCGATTGATGTAAAGTGAGCATTTTAAACAGATCCGAAACAATACAAAAAATCATGGCCCAAAAAGTGTCATTTCACTCAAAACAAGGTTGCAGAAAAGCAAAATTTCACCTTGCTTAAAATGGAAAATAAACTTCAAATTCAAATTCTACGTTAGATTTTATATTAAAATGTGAGTCCAGCTAAGCCGATTAGCGAGGTTTGCAAGTGCACTACGGGCTAAGGGACAGTCACAGGTCGGCGAGGACTGGCGCAGCTGAGACGTGTGCCACTACTCACAGAGTTTGATGAGGCTGACCAGACTGCTGTTGACGGCCAGAGAGAGCTCAATGGGCAGCTCGGGCGGCACCACCGACGTCAAGATCAGCGTACACTCCAGAAACAGCTTGTACCGGTTGCGGTTCGGGTCCTTTGTGCCTGCCCGCACAGGTGTGGTCAGCCATTTCACAGGTGCTAAATAAAGCCTCCAGTGTTTAACAGAACATTATCTTTGAGGGGAATGTCAAAATACCAAGCTCCTTTAGGGGGTTGAGAAGACCAGTTCCGGTCAGAGACTGACACAAGCTATTATAAAACATGGTCGAAATTGTGGTCCTAAGCAGCTTTCAGGCTTTACGACACACCGACTGCCGAGGTAACAATATGGTGTCGCCAACTCTCACCCTGCTGGGAGCATATTATGGAAAGAGAAAAGACTTGTTGTGGTCATTTGTGTCACCCATGGCAAAAAATTAGAACCCCCGTTCCTCACGAAAGCACACCCTGACACGCATCCGACTGTCGAAAACTCACTCACCCACCCACCAACTCACCTTCGATCCAAACATAAGCAGCAGCAGCGATGGCAAAGATGAGCAGGAAGAGGATG
The DNA here is from genome assembly GCA_034440635.1 of Lepas anatifera. Classification (NCBI taxonomy): domain Eukaryota; kingdom Metazoa; phylum Arthropoda; class Thecostraca; family Lepadidae; genus Lepas; species Lepas anatifera. The sequence goes on along the minus strand of JAOTON010000117.1, from coordinate 749,885 downwards.
AAGCCGAAGGTCTCCAGGTTGTTCGCGGTGACGCGTTTGACGCCGTACATGATGGTGCGCAACAGGCGGCCCTGAGAAGTGGCGAATCCGGTGCGGAGCACGTACGCCACGCACCCGTTGTCGGACGCTGCAACAGGGCAAACAAAACAATCACCACCGACACAGACAGCCTGCTCTATTCATCTTGAACTGTATATTACTATTGGTATTGCTTTGCTACTTTGGGCATTCCAGAAGAAACTGCACGTTTTCTGCTCCGTCTCGATTTCCATAGCAAGAAATTTACTTAAGTAGCCAGCCTAAGTGCGCCCTACTCAGCTGGCGCCGCGCCACATCTGCTCAGGCCCCGGCGCAGCACCTCTGAGCGTGGAGGTGGTTTTGGGCGGTGTGGTGTGCTGCACCACCTTGGTGCCGCCGAACAGCACGTGCAGCTTGCCCTCGCTCTCGATGTCCAGTTCCAGCGAGGGCTCGCACTCTTCCACCGGCTCCTTCATCTGTGGCACCGACTCTCCTGCGCTCAGCGAGGAGGCACGATCAAACCGGGGCCGGTACACAGGTCATACACAGCAGACGGCGGGCCACGTACACTGTATATCACGACACTGCAGCTAGGCAATTTCATACAGTGACACGTGCACTTCGCTAGCTTGCTGTAAACGACTCCATAATTTCGGCTCGACGTCAACTCGGATTGCCAGACTTACTGAGAAAATCACGAACCCAGGAGATTCTGCAGCGCCAGGCACAGGCCACATACCGGTGAGCATGCTCTCGTCGACAATGCAGGGTCCGCGCAGCAGCAGCATGTCGCAGGGTACCGTGTGCTCTGAGCGCGTCACCGAGACAATGTCGCCCGGCACCAGCTGGTCCGAGGGCAGCGCCCGCCACCGCTTGCCGCGGTACACCTGTCACACGGGGCGGGTCACAGTACAGGCACGGACACCGCTTACCACCTGTCACACAGGGCGGGTCTCAGTACAGGCACGGACACCGCTTACCAACTGTCACAGTACATACATGGACACTGCTTACCGCGGTACACCTGTCACACAGGGCGGGTCACAGTACAGGCACGGGCACCGCTTACCACCTGTCACACGGCGGGTCTCAGTACAGGCACGGACACCGCTTACCGCACACCTGTCACACAGGGCGGGTCTCAGTACAGGCACGGACACCGCTTACCAACTGTCACAGTACATACATGGACACTGCTTACCGCGGTACACCTGTCACACAGGGCGGGTCACAGTACAGGCACGGGCACCGCTTACCACCTGTCACACAGGGCGGGTCTCAGTACAGGCACGGACACCGCTTACCAACTGTCACACAGAGGGCAGGTCTCAGTACAGGCACGGACACCGCTTACCAACTGTCACAGTACATACATGGACACTGCTTACCGCGGTACACCTGTCACACAGGGCGAGTCTCAGTACAGGCACGGACACCGCTTACCAACTGTCACACAGGGCGGGTCTCAGTACAGGCACGGACACCGCTTACCACCTGTCACAGTACATACATGGGCACTGCTTACCGCGGTACACCTGTCACACAGGGCGGGTCACAGCACAGGCACGGACGCCGCTTACCAACTGTCACACAGGGCAGGTCTCAGTACAGGCACGGACACCGCTTACAGCGGTACATATCACAATACAGGCACGCGACACCCTTTACCGCGGTACACCCGCTGTATACTTGTAACAGAGGTGCAGACAGAGCAGAGTTAACTAGCACAGATACAGGTAATATACTAATCATATTTGGAATACAGACACCCGATACCGCTTATCGTGACTTGCCTATTACACAACAGAGGCTCACTACCATGGCGCATTGTCCAGGGAGCTAACCTGAAACTGGCCAGCACAGTACACAGTGCCGGATCTAGGCCTATGGTTTGGAAGATGGGCAACGGGACCCAAAATCGTGAGAAAAACATATGGTTTTAAGAAAAAACAGCCAAGAGTCGGGTGGTTGGAGGGAAATGTCTTCCCCTTGTTTAGCGCCTGGGCGTGCATAAAATTTGTATGGATTTTTGCCAATGTTTCTGACTTCGGACTGGCCTGTATGGTGTAAAGCTTGTTGCCCATGTTTCTGATCTCGGACTGGCCCGTATGGTGTAAGGCTTGTTGCCCATGTTCCTGATCTCGGACTGACCTGTATGGTGTACGGCTTGTTGCCCATGTTCCTGATCTCCGACATGTTCCTCAACTGCTGCTGCACCAGCGTACACTCGAACATGATGAGCATCATCAGCGTGAAGATCGAGTAGTACCTGTCAATTTGAACTTATCAAGTAGGACTTCAAAATCATCACGGCGATATCATGTAGATGCAAAGACCGCATCATCATAGGTTCTTTGCATCATACACAGAGTAAACCTTAAATGTCAAAGAACAAACAAGAGACCCAGATGGTTCCAAATCAATTCACCATTTTTGACCAGTGACATCACAGTGTGCCAATGTTTCCAACAAGGCCAATTTTACGCTGAGAACACAGCAACCTACACCGCTTTCACCCAAAACAATTCACTTTCCGAGACTGCCCAATACAAACGGATACACTAAGGTTGGTGCGCCCTTAAGCCAATAATCAATCAGAGACTGCCCAATATGCAGAGAACTCGTGGGCCGGTGGGATAGAACGGGCGGGTTTACTCACCAGTACTCGTCCATACACCATAGCGCCACGCAGAACACCTGAAACACGAAGAAGGGCGCCGAGGCGCGCTCCTTGAACAGCTCCCAGAATTCTGGCACGTCCAGGTCCAGGCTGAAACACGTGCAGAAGAGATCGCATGCTCAGCCACGGACTACGGCTTCGTGATCAGGCGGCAGTAGACGGTCTGGCACGCTGGCCAAAAGAATACAACCATGACCATCAGCGAAGCAGAGTCCCAACCAAGCTTAGTATGCAACCATTCCACCCCTGCCTCAAAACACGGACGACGAGGCTAACTTTGGCCAGGATGTAGAGCAGAGTATCAGGACCGCAGTCACGGGGTCAAATGTCGACTCCAGGGGATTCATTTACCTGAAATATGCTACCAGTGTTCTTTTCTAGACTAAAACGGCTATTGTTATCCGCTGAGAGCTTGCAATTCAGCCAAGATGCCGATCTCCACTTGGGGAAGAATTTCACTAAAACGTTTGCCGTGCTCAAATCCTTCGACATTTCACGTTCCCGATATTACATGTTTTTTTCGACACCAAATAAAGCTTTAACGTGGTTATTTTTGACTCTGTATCAGCCAGAGTAGAACTAACGCTCTCAGCCCATTGCGCAACCTAGATCAGGACAGCAATATGACCGCTGAAAAATCGATTGCTGGTGGGCAACTTTCACAAACTATGCCTTTGGGCGAATAAGGAAGAATGTTTCCAAGAACATGCTACGAAACGAGGACTTTTTCCACTAAATGAACGATTCTGATTTAAATAACGGGGATTCTTTTTTTGTTTTATATTCATTCTCTGACACAAAACTGCTGGCCCTATCACAATCCCTTGTTTGTGCCCGCTTATTCCCAGAAACGACATCTTTTTAAGAACTGTTAAAAGGGAACAACTGGCATTTTGCCTTATCAGATAAGCCTAGCTAAAAATGAAAAAAAAACATCCGCACTTCCCGCCTGAGACCATGTATATGGAAATCAAAGACAAATCACTTTATTCTTCTAGCACCCACTCGAGGAGGCATTTAGTTTTTTTTTCTTTCCTGAAAAAAGGAGCTCCAAGCTTAAAGTATGATTTCGTTGCTAACTAGTTCAATCAAAGGGAACGTGGCACCTTGGTCGAATCCTGGAATTTAGTGTAATTAGGGGAACTTCCATCCGAAAATCATGGAAGCGTCCATTATTTCTTTGAAAAATGTACAATGGGCTCAATATTTCGATTTTTAAAATGCTCCTCTAGGTAAAGGAGTAAATATCTGTTTGTGGATGATGTCATGATCTGGCAACCACTACCATATTCAATAGGCTTCAAAGGCTTTAATTGGCTGATACTCACCGTGACGTCAGCATATGTCGTCACACCAACGGCTGCCAACTGTGGCCTGCTGCTAAGGGTGCATGTGGGGTACATTTCAGGTAGTTTTTAGCTTTTCTCTACGAAAATTTTGAGTTTCAAGACAAATGATAGATAGAGTGCTGGGTTTTTCGGCATGTTTTACTACTTGGCTATCTCAGTTAAAATCACGTTATAAAGGTGCCACATTCCCTTTAAGGCATTATTACGCTGAACTGCTAATTGTTTCTCTGTCCTTCCAAGTAGAAAACTGTTTACCAAACAACATGCAAGACGGGCCGCACCGATAAATCACAAAACACCATGATTTAATTCCAACGTACAAACGACAGTTCGGCGCTTCAAAAGCTTACAGGTTGGTCCCGTAGTTGGACTCCGCTCTCTTCAACTGTTCTTCATCTTCGTACCCCCGACAGGAGTTGTACCACTCAAATGTGTTGTGAACAGGAAACTCCACTGCCTGTGGGCACGTACACTGACGCTGGTACCTTCGCCACGACCTATGCCGCCTCAGAACACTGCATATTTTTATGGAAGTAATGACGCACAGTCCTCGCAGGGAGAACAGACAGATCTCAGGCCGAGAACTAATAATCTATCTCGTTCTTAAACGGCACAATAGGACCCACGCAGTTTAGAGGTGCTGTTCCCAACTCTGTGTCTGGCAAACAAAAGACGAAAGATAGCAGCTCAAGCTTAACACTTCATCGCATGGAGGTCCGATCAGATCCCCCCAGGTTTTTTGCGGATGATTCCGAGCCAATTTAAATGGACGCACATCACTTTACATGCCTCTGGGGTGACCAATTTGACAACTCACGGCCAACAATTGGTATCAGGTCATGTCAGGCCACGGAGCTATGACATAATTTCTAAACCCATGTGAGGTCATTCTGATCTAAAATGAGGCTGACAAAACCAGGGTGCAACTCAGCCTCTAGAACAGGTAGATTAAGTTTCTAAACACCAATAGAAAGCTGTTGAAACGAGAAATCTGCCAGCTGTCATCCAGTTTGAGGTCAGGTCAATACCAAGGTCACTACAGATCACCGAAGCCCAATTATTAATGTGACCTTACAAGGTCATGTCGCTTTCCATTGGAATCCTCGGGTCAAGACATACACATTGATGCCTATCTTTGGCTTTGTTTTACGTCTAATGGTTCTCGAGTTATGCGATTTCTAAATGCGCCTAAATTCCCATTTTGGCCCTATGTGACGTCATGGGTCAACAGATATGGTTCATACTCGGTTCTCAGGCATAAGACGGCAAGACGCTTCCAGCGCCTTTTTTATTTTTTCCACATCCCCTCCGGCTCCCGAGATCGTAGGGGGATGCCTGATCAGATATATATTAAAGATTGCATACAATATATAGAACTATATAGAATATGCTACTGAGAACCGGGATAAGAATGTCATTCAGACTATCTCACCTTGAATTCTTTTTTGTCTGCATTGTAGAAGTACTTTGCCTTCTGAAACTGGAACCAGATGACTCCCTCTCCATCGGCATCTTTGCGGTGATGGAGCGTGATGAGCTCCGAGGACCCGTTGTTCGGGGTGGGTACGCACTTCACGTAGCGCGCCTGCGTCGCTGATTTCACCTGTCCAAATGCGCGATGTCAAGTTTCAGGTAGATATGGCTGAATTTGCATTGCAGGCTTTGGCTCAAAGTAATAACAAGCGTCTACGCCATATAGCAGTGACAATTTTAGAAGTTTCATATCCGTCGCAGGAAATATGAAAGTGAATCACAAATAGGAAGTCAGTTGCAAAAGACATAACCCACAGAGCCATTGAGACCAAATTTTTGCTATTTCGGTGTTTGACCCTGTGGCAAAAAATAGTTTCAATCACACAAGAGAAAGATATGAATCTGGATACACTTAAATGCACTTACCTCTGAGGTGGTTAACAGTACCTTGACTGACACGGACCACAAGCAAAACAAGCTCGTGAGGATCTGAATAAAAGCTATCACAGCAATCCCCACCAAACCAACCTCAAAGCTCTCTTCAAAACCACGCACAAACAACCAAACATAGCCCCACGTCAGGTACAAAAGAATAAATGGCAATGCATATCCGTGAAAAATCAATGGTCGTAGATTGTGGTATGACAATGATTGAATGAGATCGTCAACAGGTTTTGGTTGATTGCCCATCTTGCACTGGATATGAATACCGAGGAAAACGAGACCCTGTAAATAAGGGAAGAGTCAGGTACAAATTCCAAAACTATACCAATAATAATGCAGGTTAGGGTTCATTACACATTTTATGTTATGCTTGGGAACATTGCTTGCCCTTTAAGTCTGATGCACTTCCTCATCCCACAGTACTTGGGCCATTCAGCTAGCACAAAATCCATTGTACAGACGGGTAGCTTCCAAATGGCAGAAATCACGTTATCTTGGCCATACTGCTTATGTCGGCGTGTACAATATGACTGTTTTCACTTGAATGCATGACGTTTTTACCTAGGGTATGAATTGGATGCTAATTTTAATTTTCAAGCGGTGTTTTCAGTCGGTAGAGCTCGGCATGGCGGTTTGCGTTCTAGTTCAACTTCAGGCTGCCCGATTCACTCACTAAATGGACGCAGATGGATCCGAGTCCTGCACTTCTGTGCACCAACAATCACATTGATGTTCATCGGCAACTGTGCTATGTTAAGACATTCATGAAAAAATTGTTTTCGGCTTATTACAAAAAAATGAAGTGGGTGTGGTTATTAATATGGTCTTTTTCTTCCGCACTACAACGTATGTGGCGGGAAAGACAGCGAGAAGACCTGTGAAGCGATGGTGTGTATGGTCTTGAGCGCGATTCTCTAACTGCGCTTCGGCGGAAATACAATTCGTACGTAATTATATACCCACGTTGTATACCCCTAGCATAGCATAACGTAATATAACCTAACCTGACCTAACTTTGCCTCGATTCTGCGAGACAGCCTGCAGCACACCTAAGCTGCTGGTTGAACTTTCGCCTTCGTCGGCCGCCGTGGCCTCCTCAGGAAACAAATATGCTCGCTTACACATGCGTGCTATCCCGGTTTGCGAAACGTGCTGTCTCCCGACGTAAGCGAGCGCAATACGGTTCCGAACTTTTTCCTACATACGATTTTTCTAAACTACAGTTCCGAACTTTTGTCGCACCGGTCAGCGGTGTCTTCCTTCCATGTTCCAATTCTGATAATTTCCTGGTTTATATACCTCCTTTTTATCTGTACCATGTGCGTATGAAGTGTTTTCTTTTCTGTTCCTTCTTATTGCTTATTTTGTCATACCCTTTCACTGTTCTCTTCCTTCGCTTCTGTTCACCTGCCATTATTTAAAAATGAAGTCAAAATCGATCGAAAACATAAGCAGACCTAAAACAGCTCTGAGTTTTGCATCACAATGTTATGCTTCCGCCGGTGCGACGCGACAGATCGTGCACAGCAGCACCGCCTGAAAGGGCGTCCATGTTGCAAGGGTAACACACCTATATTATTAATCAAATAACATGGTAATAGTTGGATTTCACATTTGGGTTGAGGTGACAGGATAGAGTGAGAGTGAATTACTTGAATGACATAAGGTTTTCACAAGAAGACTTTAGTCCAACTTGGTGCAAAAGGCAATGTTATCCTGGTCGATTCACACTCTACATTAAATTTTGGCAGGAGTTCTACTTTAAAAATATATATATCTATCTTTCAACTTTACCTTAAATGTTCCTTCAAGCACAAGGATCTCACCAGTCAGAAGATGCCAATAAATCAAATTGCATTGATAGATCCAATTGCATGCTTCAAATATGAATTGCATTCTTGGATGCTTTTATACGAAATCAAGCAAAATAATAGAAGGTTACATTATAATCGCCAAGAACAAATACAAATATTGTTTTCCACAAAACAAGTGCTGCCAGGAATGTGAGCAGTGGGGGTTAATACATAAGAAAACTTGTTAGTTTGTGGCCAATCATCTAAAACAATGTTCAAAAGTGGTAATTGGTCAGTTTTTACATTGTTTTACATTTCTGGGCATCCAATGCTCCTCAACAGTGGTGGATCTAGCCGGTTGGTTTGGGAGGGGCAAACCAAAGTCGAAAAGCAAAAAAAACGTCACACAGTGAAAAATTGCGCTACAATATGCCTTTTCGTTAGGATTTTGGGAACTGAAGAAGAAAAGCAAAAAAACGCCACATGGTGAAAAAATGGGCTCAAGGCACATTTTTTCCTATCCAAGCCCCAATATTTATGCTTAACTTCACTAATTCTGTTTGAAGTTGAGAGTTGAAGCACCAAAATTTTGCTTACAAGCTAAAAAGGAGTCAGGGAAAAAGGAGGTCGATCGCTTTGGGGTGGGCAAAAACATAGTTTTGCCTCGAGCTTTTCCGTTTGGGGGGGGAATTGCCTTTTTGCCCCTTCTGGATCCGACACTGCTCCTCAATTATTATACCATTCTACCCTCAAGCAGTGTTTTCTAAAGCTGGATTACTCAAGAATAGTGTGCCACTTCCTGAACAGTAAGTATCCTATGACCATAATTTCAGCTAAATGGGCAAAAATCTTAGTCTGTTCAACAAGCAAACAATTTGGAATTATTGTAATTTGACCAGTTATATACTACATATAGTTAAAGGGAATGTGGCACCTTGGTCGAATCCTGGAATTTAGTGAAATTAGGCGTAATTTTAGCCAAGAGTAATGAAACCACTCATGATTTCTCTGAAAAATGTACAATAGGCTCAATATTTTGTTTTAAAAAATACTCCTCTAGAAAAAGAAATAAATAGCAGCCTGTGGATGATGTCACGATCTGGCAACCACTACCATACTTGAAACGACCATCACCGTGGCACAGTTGGTTAAGGCGCCTCGGTCCAGTGTGGGAGGTCCTTGGATCAAAGCTGACTTCTGTCAGCCTTTTCCTCGACCGCCTCCTACCTAGGAGATGGCAGTACACTGGGTAGTGCCCGCCTTGACTAGGGGCTTCCGCTGACCAACCAGCGCCCTTGTTATTGGGAGCACGGGGCTTGATCTTCCTTAAATAGATACACCGGTCCGGTGTCACCGCCAGGCATTCACCGGAGCAGTCCTCTGTTCCGCCGGGCCCGAGAAATCGGGATAGCCCCACCGCCTGGTACGGTGGGGCGTGTGACATGGAGCGTGCGAACAAGACTGTCCCGCAAGGGTGCCGATAAGCGTAAGCCCCGCTGCCATGTACATAGTGTGTGTCTGCGTGTCTGTGGTGCAAATGCATAAAACGTTCCTGGGATGGGAACACAAAAAACATACTTGAAACGCTTCAAGGGCTTCGATTGGCTGATGCTCATCATGATGTCAGCATATGTCGTCACACCAGCTGCTCACAACAATGGCCGCCCGGCGACAGGCTGATGGGGGGCTGGTGTCAGGTAGGTTTTAGCTTTTTTCTATGGAAATATAGAGTTCCAAGACAAATAAAATATGCAGGGTTTTCCGACTTGCTTTACAACTTGGCTATATCAGTTAAAATCACATTGTGAAGGTGCCACATTCCCTTTAACTCATTAGAACCCCAGAAAATACAACAATACCATAGCATCACAGTATGTACAAGCAGCCTCATATACTTCCAATGAACTGAATGAATGTTATGAATGACAATACAAGATTATTTGTGTGGAAATGTTCTGCAATATAAATGGGGATCTGTAAGGTTGGAATGGGAGAGATAAATTCATTGATTGTATGTGTGATAGAGTGATGAGTTTGGCATGTGACGTGTAATGTCTTGGTGAGTATTATCACTGTCTACTTCTTCACACTGATCTTTGGAAGTGTAAAATGTTATGCCATGTGGGACTTATACTGTATGGAGAAATAATTAAATACATGTTGGGTCCCAGAAAAAAATTGACAGAATTCAAACCAGAGTCCTGATCTGAGGACCTTTCCAGGTACCAGGCTCCAGGCCACAAATTTGGGTCAAGGACATGGCTCATTAAGATTACTTATGATCCATTGCAAGGAATTGAAATCAGTTTAAAATCTTAAGATCCATACATATATCATCAAAACACAATGTGTAAACACAAGTACAGGGATTAAAAGCACAAAACCTCATAAAGAGGCAAAAAAAAACATGATGACAGAAAATGGCCATGAAGATGGCACTGCATGACATAGCATGGCCAGGTGAAGTGGGCCTGACAAACATGTCCAGAGCACAGATAGGCTGAAGCGCTGGAGATGCCTACATTTTCGGGTTTGATGCAGCAGCAGTGACACAGCTGAAGTGGTGGGACAGTACATGGTGCAATGAACATGATAAAAAATGATGAGGTTAATGGGAAAAAACAATTAAATAACATAAAATAAATACGGGGATTGGATGGTATACAAGAGATCAGCACCAGTCATCTTAGGGAAACACATCAATTAACTCAGGGATTGGACGCCCACCATTGCACACCCACAAAATTTTCCATTAACATAGGCATTTCAGGGTTATCAATAACGACGCAAGACTGGCTTCTGACACGCACGACTTCTTTTGACGCATACCTAACAACAGATTCTCTAAATCAGGCATATTTGTGCTGCTTCAAAACATTGTATTTTTCTATATGTTACTTAAGATGCTATACTAGTGTCCATACATTCCCAAGATGCCCGTAGTATATTACAACAAAGAATAATAAATATCTAATATAATTTTCGCACCGTTACCAACTAACTTACTATACGCCGCAACATACATACAACACTAACAACACATTCCCAATTTATTTTAGCCGTGTCATTCTGCCAGCAGAACGCATAATAGTGTGCTGCACGCATGCGCAGTATGGTATCATAGACTGCAAGATACCGTATTGCGCATGCGTGCGGTATACTAGTATGCGTTCTGCCGGGCAGAATAACACGGTTTTTTTCTTACCATTTGCTGACGTGTTGGAGCGGGAACATCTTCAAAATACCTTCAAAAAATGATACCGCTGGTCTAAAAATACCTCCAGGAAAGCTTCATGAGCAGTCCCTGACAAAGTACCTTGTCTCTCTCTCTCTCTCTCTCTCTAGGGCCTTGGTACCTTGTCTCTAACCCCTCTTACCTCGGTAATCGCAAGACCCGGGCGATCGTCGAAAAACCTGAATGGAGCTCTGGATTAGTCGGAACCGGAATTCCGCATATATCCCAACAGTGACCTTCAGAGGGTAGCCACCAGACGCGGATCCAAGAGTTCGATCAGGGGAGGGAGCGCCCAGAAACCACGCTGGCGCTTCCAGTCAGACGCGTCCGGCCCGGCTGGCCCAGGGGAGGGCGCGCCACCCCCCCACACACACACACACCTCTGTATCCACGCTTGGTCAGGAATCCAGCCGGTTGGATTTTTGGGGGAAGGGTAGGAAGGGGAGGGGGTTGAAACAATCTGGGGCTTTAAAAAAATCGAGCGGCGGGAACATTTTATCAACTGGCCCTAGACGACAATTGGAAAAATAGAAAGACAGTATCCAGAGAAAAATTCGTAAATGCTTGTAGTGCATAGCCGGATCCAGGGGCAAGGGGGCACGTGCCCCCCTCGATCGAACCTCGGCGCCCCCTGAAATGGCCACGGCGCCCCCTAAAATTTCGATAGCGCCCCTGAATTGTCGCTTCCCATCCCCCCCCTGGGCGAAAATCGGCACCCATCGACAAGATCTTGTGCCCATCTGATAGGTTTTGCCAGTCAAAAGTGGCACCCCTCGGACCGGATGCCCCCCCGATTGGCAATCCTGGATCCGCCTATGTCGGAGTGCATATATTTGTAAGCAAATTTTTGTACGCAAATGTTTGCATCCGCTCCGAATTTAGAGAATTAGCACTTGAGAACAGCATTGATACTTTTTGCCCCCCCCACCTGTCTCGCTCGGGGGGGGGCATGGTCGGATTACCTCTGCAGTGTTATTGGCACCCTTAGAACTGGATCTCGTGGGGAGGAGGGAGGCATCTCCCAAAAATATTCCGTTTTTCGCCCGGTTTCCTTAAGAATTATTTCTCACAATGTTCATCCATCGTCTGCTTCCCCCTTAACCACCGGCCTAGATCTCTCACTAGACACCCTGGCTTGTATCTGGGCCTCCGGCTCTCGAAAAATGGGGAGACTGGTTTCCCATTTTTGGAGGTAAACATATGAGTCAAATTAGAAGCATCATCACTTCTGATGGCTTTAATATTATCCTAGATGTGATTACTTACCTACAGTTCTGCTCAAAAACGATTACACGGGTGATATCAACTATTTTAGAGGGATTAGGTACTTTACTTTTGAACTAGAAGACGTCCTGATAATCTAGGGACATAAGAACGTTAATCAATCACGAGCCTCACCAAGGACAACACGCTCGTTTAAACCCCGTAACTCGGAAATGTGTGGCGGAGCGCCATGAGGCAATAACAACCCCAGTATCTACATTCAGAAGTGGAAAAACCCCGAGAAATTACAAAGGTTGAGTTACAAGACTGGTTTGATTCCAGTCCCCAGCCCTGTTTTCGTACCACATCTGATTTCCGACGGGATAAACTTAACCTGTTATGACAGACGCAAATTTAAGAGTTAATACCTTCGGAATGAAAAATATACTTTGCTTCTCCCGCTTCTGATCAATTTATAATTACGGCGTTTTGCGCCCGTCTTTAAAAAGTCGCCTTATAGTGAACAGTGTCCTTACGCGAACCAATAGAATAATAGCACAATGTAGCTGTAATCCACATACCAAGTTCTTTTGGTGTGACGTAGGGAAAAACCGAAGGCACACCATTATACGGGAGTCCACGAATACACAAAAGCAGCCCTGATGCTGTTTATTCTTTAAAGTTTGCAAAATCAGTGGCCAGTTACATGGCTTTCTTCCCTCCAGCAGGGGGAACAACAACCACAGCTTGAAGCACGTTCTTGCTCGTGTCACTGCTTTCTTGGCGCCCACTGCATCACCTTTACGATCACGTTTGCGCCACCTGATCCTGCTCTGCTTCAGCTGCTCTTTCAGCAGTTTCCACTGTCCGTTTTTCAAGCGTGCCGTCACACACTTACTACGATCCTCCTTCCTAGCCGCAGTCTCCTCTCGTACAAACTCTGACAAGTTCTCCGGCGCCTGCCATTGCATCACCAGCTTATGCAGACGCCTGTAGAGTCTCCTATCATTTGTAACCATAGCGGCTTCAGCTGACACACCGTTCGAAGGACCATGTGGAAGTACACCGGCGTCCTCTGATCCTCCCGGCGTATCAGCCTCTGTCTCTGACGCGCTCGACACAGGTACTCCCATATCCTCGTCCATCCCCAGCAGCACGGCCTCCCGCATGTCCCGCTCGGAGGGCGGGAGTCCTTCAGATTCACCCTCACCATTCTGCGGGGAAGAGCGGTCATCTGCGAACGTCCGCTGAAGACAGGAGGCGCGGGCTGCCTTCGACAGCAGCGACACAGTCAGCTCACGGGCCTGGTCCCTGAACTCCAGCTCATGGTGGCGCGGCGTCCAACGATGCGCCGCAGCCACGGCCGCCACCGTCTCCTCCGTCACGTCCGACGGCAGGTTCAGCCACTGCCTCAGACACGGCGGCAGCGCTGGGTGAGGCCACTCGGCTCCGGCTGGCTTCAGTGCGGACAGAGTCGGAAGCAGGTGACCGTAGAGCCGGCACAGGCGAGCGGCGGAGGTGCGGCTCAGGTCCCAGACACGGCCAGACATGGCCACGAAAACCACCGCCAGCGACGCGTGGTGTCCGATCCGCAGCCACTGCAGCCAGCCGCGGGCAGCGCGCTCCGCCAGCTCTGCCAAACGCACCAGCAGCAGCCCCAGTCTCTGGCACGTGTTGAGAACGTGCTGCACCAACTGTCTGCTTGGCAGCTGCAGCTGGCGGCCGGCTCCTGGCCGCAACAGGGCAGCCGCCCGCTGCTGCAGCCACTCTGGCGTTGGCAGCTTCCGCAGACGGCGGCCGGCAGTGCTCAGCTGACGCACCGCAGAGAAGGCTGAGAGGTTGGAGAACTGGTTGCCAACGCGGTAGGCGACGGATCGCAACAGGTGGAGCTCGTTGCCGAGTCGGTGTAGGCCCTCGGCGAGCGTGTCCGGCAACGAGGCAGGGATGCTACGGGTGATAGAGGTCACGGCGCCGAACTCCGACTCCGAGTAGGGCAGCCAGATCTCCGGCGGCGCCGGCACGTCTACGCGGTTCCAGAGAGGGGCATCCACAGCCAGCGCAGCCATTTCTGGATCAGACGTCTGCAATAATGAGATGGGAATGTGGTTACTTGCAGCTTGGAAAAAACCGCACGACTGAGCCTCATACACGTTTAACTATGACAAAAATATTACTATGTGATTAAAAACACTGACGGAATCCTGCCCCAAGGACACTAACTATCATCATCATCATCATCATCATCATCATCATCATCATCATCATCATTGTGGTCCACGAAAGCGAGGGAAATTTTACACAATCACGTCAGGAAAGCAAAAACAGTACAAGTGGACTAAAAGGAATAAAAGAATCAAAGATAAACGACTCAACTCTGACACATGCAAACCTAACATGTAAAAACATGACACGATGACTTATGTCACATTGGCCACCAGTGATAAATGATCTCAGGCTGGCCTTAAAATGAGCGGAGTCAGGCACCAGTTGCAGGCTGTTGAAAGCACTCACACCACGTGTACCAGGGATCTGCTCTAGGCTCATTGCTTTTCAACACATTTGTCAATGACCGTTTTCTATATGCAGAAGACGTAAAAATCGTGCAATACTCCAATGACATCCAGATGATTGCCATGGGGCGGCCAAGTGCACTTGGGGCACTAGTAAATATCGTGGAAAACGACCTCCTCACACTCTCACACTGGTTCTCATTTGGGTGGCTTAATGGGATTGATTTGAACATTTAGCATGAACTCAACCTCTTGAAACAGGTTTAAATGTGAGGTGAACCTGAGCCCATGGTCAGTGCATAAGTTACCTCATACGCTATGTACCACCATGAAACATGGCACACATTGGTAAAACAGGTGCTTAGAATGGGATTTTGTATTACGTTTTAGTTTTAACAAAAGTTACAATTTACATGCCTACGTTTCGGCTCTTCCGCCTTGATCACAGCATTGAAATGAATTAAAATACACATTAAGTACATAGAAGAAACAAGCTCGTACAATGAATTGCAAATATTTTGTCTACCGTTGGAATACTTCTTGAATTTTTCAAAACTTGGCATAGATCGAGCATACAAACACTTCATGAAAACCTCCCGTCGGAAAACAGATTACAAAACAGTCAGAAACAGTTCACAATATACTGCAATTATCTAACACACTGTTCAATTATTATTTTCGCTACAGTATCACATAGTTTAATTTCCCCATATTGCCGTTGATCGTTGGTGTTGTGTTTATAATGGCCGTTTCTATTCTTAATCTTGTTTTTCTTTTTCCGAGCTTAGTATAACTAATTTGTTCCAGTTTGGGAGATGGCCTACATTTTCAACGTGTCTTACTATGGAATTAGTTGTTCTGTGATATCTGAGGTCCGCTTTATGTTCTGATAACCTTGTTTTTGTTCCCCGGAAGGTTTCCCCAATGTAACTTTAGTTGCAGCCACCACATGGAGCTTTGTACACGACACTATTCTTGTTCTTTTTAGTCTTGATTCTCTGTTTGTTCTTAAGTAAATGTTTAATTAAAGTTCCCGCTGGTGAACAAATCGTCATAGTTTTCCGACTAGTGAAACAATCTTACCAGTACCCTGTGAAGCTGGGACTGATACAAAAATATTCTTGGTACTATTTTGACTTGTTTCGGCTGACCTATTCCTAATATTCCTGGCCTTCTGTTGTAGTTGAATTAGTAGTCCTAATGGGTAGCCATGGTTCCTGAAGGTGTATTTTATATATTCAAGTTCATCTTTAAGAAACTGCTCGGAACAAATTCTGAACGCACGTAAGTAGAACCCCAATTTTTGTAACTTTTGTTAAAACTAAAACGTAATAAAATAATCCCATTGTAAGCACCTGTTTTACCAATCTGTCTCACCATCCTATTATATGGCACACATGCATAAAGTGTGAGCCTCACAAGCTATCTTTACTTAAAGGTATGTTTAAGAGGAATTCCTTCACTTTTCGGCTGTGTGTCAAACTGCTGCTAATGGTGCTGCTTGCTTGCGAATTTGAGAATACATGGAAATCAAGTTTTTGTCTGAATGCAGCAAATAGGCATTTAATCTTTGAGTCTGTTTTTTAATGCGGACAATTATCGATTTAATTGTCCCAAGGTATATCCTATGGGGTGTGACATCATAAGAAGCAATCTGCGTTTGTTGAACAGGGGCTGTATGCCTCAGATCCACTCTGAATTCAGAGGGCATCATTTTATGCACTTGATAATGTCTGCCTTTAACTTGCTTCCATCTGACACATGAAATCTTTTACTGGCTCGTTTCAAACATGTGGTGAAGACCAGTGGCGGATCTAGCCGGTCGGTTTGGGAGGGACAAACCAAAGTCGAAAAGCAAAAAAAAAAAAAAAACGTCGAGCAACGCAAAATTGCGCTAAAATATGACTTCCCGGTACGGGTGTTTGAGGCAAGAAGCAAAAAAAACGTCACGGGCTGAAAAATATGAGCTCAAGATCCTTTTTTCCTATCCAAGGCTCGATATTTTCACTGAACTTAACTGATTCCGTTAGAAGTTGAGAGTTAAAGCACCAAAATGTTGCCTATAAACTTAAAATGAGTCGGGGAAAAAAGGAGGTCGATCGCTTTGGGGGGCAGAAACATAGTTTTGCCCCGAGCTTTTTCCGTTTGGGGGGCAATTGCCTTTTTTGCCCCCCTGGATCCGCCACTGGTGAAGACATATCTTACTGATCAGTGGCAGAGTCCACCTTGAGCTGACTGGCTGTGCCGCTCTTTTACCTGCTGACATTTTACTGTTTACTTTTGAATTCCTGTGATGTGTATTGCTGGTAAGACCTCTTGTTTTATTTGACTGATTTATATATATATATATATATATATATACACTTAGAACTGCCACCACCTCACAAGCCAGGCAGCCACAAGGGGGCACCATCATTCTACAGTGGGGGCACCACCCGCATTGACATGCAAGATCTGTCCCCTACATAAATGCGCCCAGTGGGAGCAGCCAGCCGCCCCGCACGTGGCAGAGCCGAGAAGTCCCGGGAACCAATTGTCAATGCCACCACCGGCACAGCAGCTGCTTGAGCTAGGTGCAACAGAGGACAGATCCCACCCGCCGAGATGACGAGCACCATATCACTGAGTTCGAAATGCAAACGCAAAAGATTTAAGATCAAGAATTGCCATATAAATGTGGAGTGCTCTCCTAGAATAAGTGTCCTAGTTTCCTAAAATAAATAAATCAATGAATGAATAAGTAATCCTTTCACACTAAAAGTAGGACTATTTAGTGTGCTAGCTAAGTGTGCTTTGGCCCAAAATAAGAACTTCAAACTTTGAAAGCACATAGCTACACCACAAAAGCCTTCAATCATACTTAATTTCATTAAGAATTCATTTTTAATTGTTTTTTATTACTTCACCTGACCATTAAATATCAAAAGAAACATCAACATGGCTTTGTCCAAAAGCGTTCTTGTCTCACCAACTTGCTGGAAACACTCGAGAGATGGACTGCAACGTTAGACAAAAACAGCTGCCTAGACGTGATCTTCCTAGACTACCAAAAAGCCTTTGACTCGGTGCCGCACAAGAGGTTGATCAAGAAGCTAAGTGCTTACGGAGTAAAGGGAAATATCATCACCTGGATTCAAGACTTCTTAACTGGAAGACAGCAGCAAGTGGCCGTTAGATCAGCAACATCAGATTGGCAACCAGTGCTGAGCGGAGTCCCTCAGGGCTCTGTACTGGGCCCGCTCTTGTTCATAGCCTACATCAATGAGCTTCCCGCTCGTAGAGAGCGAAATCAAGCTCTTTGCTGATGACGCAAAGTTGTTCCGGGAGATAAACGGCCCAAGGGACCATGTCCGCTTGCAATCAGACCTTGACACCCTCAGCAAGTGGTCTGATGACTGGCTGCTAAAATTCAACCCATTGAAGTGCAAGACAATGCACTGCGGACCCAGTAATCCCAAGAAAACATACCTCATGCAAGGTGTTGAGATAGCCGAAACCACATCAGAGAGAGACCTCGAGATTGTTATAACCAACTCGCTGAAGGCCACTGAACACTGTCAAACTGCTGCTAAAAAGGGCATGTCTGCCTTTAGAACACTGAAGACTGCGTTTGACGAATTCACAGTTGAAAACTTCACAGGTCTCTTCAATACTTATGTACGGCCACATCTAGATTACTGTATACAAGCTGTTGGTCCCCAACTGTTACAAGACATTGACACCCTGGAACGAGTGCAAAGAAGAGCGACTAAAATGGTAGCAGGGCTAAGACACACGCCTTATGAAGATCGCCTTAAATTGTTGAAGACAACTTCGTTAAGAGCCAGGTTGGAAAGAGGAGACCAAATTGAGGCATATAAAATAGTTACAGGCAAGGTAAATATCCAGAAAGAACAGTTCTTTATTATCAGACCCACCCACACACGAGGACATCATCTGAAGCTGGAGAAGAAGAGAGCCAACCACTACGCAAGAGCAGGTTTCTTTTCTCATCGGGTGGTCAACAGATGGAACCAACTGCCATCACATGTAGTCTCTGCAAAAACAACCAATACCTTCAAAATGAGGCTGGACAGACATCTTGCGTCCTTGTCCTGAAACCACTACCTATCACGATGTGGACGCTAAATAGCATTGCTAACCCTAGTCCACAATACTATACCTATACCTATACCTAAAAGAAGTCAAAAATGTAACCAACACAAATGGCAGGTACCTACCAAGGTGAAACTCACTTGGATTAAAAATAAGCTGATAAAGTTTGGAGTGCTGAAGCGAGGTGCATGAGTATAAGTTGATAAGGTATATGCTGGCCTGTCTCCTCAAATCCAGGATATAAAATGCACTTAGAATATATATTCAGGCACAGCCCTTCGATCAGAATCAGAAATGTCAAATATCAAATTCTCAGTCATAGTGATAATCATAATGATTCAAGGTATGAAAGTCAGTGATTCAAGGTCTGGCTACACTATGACTGAGAATTTGATATTTGACATACTTGATTCCCAGTGTGCAAAAATATGGCACTTTCAATGAGATCTCGTTGGTGTGAGTGCCCTTGGTGACAGGAGCAAGTGGTGTGAATTTGTGAGACTGGTGTGAGGGATGCAACACCAATAACCAAACAAATAATCCAGTCTGCAAAGTATGGCAGCAGGCCAGACGAGCCGCACCAGCCATCTAAAATTATTGCACCGCCAGTGACCAAAAATTCGCACCAACCTGTCATATTACCAGGGAAAAACGCGCCCATTCCTACCCACACAATGCAATGCTGTCCCTCTAAATAGTTAGTTAAGGACTTTTTCTAAGGCCCCCTCCTGTGTCTTTATAACCATTCGGTAATTATTTGTTTGGTTTTCAGTGTCACCTTCCTTGCACCACTCATAAATTCGCTCCAGGTTAATAAAATTCGCACCACTTGCTCCTGTCTCCAAGGGCACTCGCACCAACAAGATCTCGTCGAAAATGTCATAATTTGCACACTGGCATATAATGCATGAATGATTGAGAAGACACAGGAGGGGCCTTATAAAATTAACAAACTAATAAGAGAGGTAGCATTAAATCATGTGGGTCGGGATGAGTGTGTTCTTTTCCCTGGAATTTGCCAGGACTGGTGCAAATTTTAGATGGTTGGTGGTGCAAATTCATGTGAGAATGATAGATGCCTAGTGCGACTTCCCTGGCCTGCTGCCGTACTTTGCAGACTGGCCTAATTCTGACAAAGGGCTGTGCCAGAATATATAATCTATGGGCAATTTTATATCTAGGATTTGAGGCGACAGGCCAGTATCTACCTTGTCAATTTAAATTAAAAAGGAACAATTCGCCAACTGCTCACATTTCAGATGTCCATTCGTCAGTCTCAGGATAGATACGAAGTCGCTTCTTCTCTTGGAAGTCGCTCAAGCACTGACCGCGCCAGTTTTGTAGCACTCTGGCATTTCTATACTGTCAGAGACTTTCCTAAGAAAATCCTCTAAACCCAAAAGTCCTCTAGCGAAAATCTTCTATCCCACCAGTTATAAAGTGCATCCCACCATAAAGTGCATCCCAGAAGTATCTCCCTCCATCTTTCGATAGAATACTGAAATCAGTGGAGCATCTGGTCACTAGCCAGAAACCAATGTATTGTAGGAGGAGGCATAGTCAATCGGCCCTTGGCACCCCTTGAAGTGTTTAGTGCGCTCTCCTGAAAGGTCAATGGGGCGTTTCCCAACAATACCTCCCCTGTAGGATGTGAGTGGGGGAGACACCCCTGGGGAGGGCATTGTGAGGAAAAGCCTCATACAAAGTCCTCCGAAAGTTTGAGGTTAAGGTCATTCAAGATCACTGCAACCTATGTCTGTGACATAGCAGTGACATTCTATCCCAATAACATCCTATAGGTACAATATAAGTGGCATTTTCTCATAAATATGGTACATGCTCCCCCAGTTCGGTTTATGGAGTCAGAGCCTTACTTAACCCACGCCCAACTGGGGGTCCGGCGCCACCTTCGCCCCACCGGGGGCCATCGATGGCCCCCCTATAACTCCGAAAATATGGAGGTTAGCGCAAATTGCAAAGTGCATTAGAAAGCTCGCGTGAATTCAATAAGAAATTGATTCGAATGCTTAAGCGCTCAGGTCAATGGTTCGACCTCCAGAGGTCATGTTAGGTCAAGATCGGTTATTTTCAATCAAATATGCAATGCTTAAGCAGACTGGACATAACTCATGCCATTAGAGCTATTGAGATCTGGTAAAGTACATTTCATAGGAAAATGTCAGACCTTTGTTCCACTATGTGGAACATAAAGACCTCCCGCCAGTGCTTTGACCTCCAGAGGTCACCTCGTGACCTAATATGACCTGAGGTCACGAAAGGTCAGAAAGAGACCTTGCCCTATATCAAATGAAAGCCAGTGACAAGACATACACGATGGTGTTTGATTCATTGCTCTAGCTTAGTTAGGTCAAAATTTATTGTCAAAATACTGTTTTTGACCCTTGATTACCTTGGATGACCTTGGAGAGGTCCCAGGGAAAATATGGCCCCTGGGATCCGTGAAAGGGTGTCTAAGAACGCTTTTCTGAGTAAGCCGAGCATTTTTAATAGTTTTTGTGACTTTTAGATCATAAGACAGCTTTCCCCATGCTTTTTCAATGGGAGAGGTCACCTCGTGACTTGACCTCAGGTCACGAAATAGAAAAATCTCAGATATAGACCTTGTAGACCCTGGATGGGTGATAAAGTGTAGGAAGCTTCAAATCGATCGAGTTCGAAATGTAGCTCTTATAGAGCTCAGAAATTGAAGTGAGGTGATCTTGGTTGACTTCGCCTGGTGACCTGACCTTGGGTGACCCGAGATAAAAATTTTAGGGATGGTGAGAAAATGATGTGGTGAGAGATGGAGCCCTCAACCGCGGTGCTGCGCCTCCTCGTTTTTCTGCTATCCCGGAAAACCTTAAGGGGGCATCGATGGCCCCCGGTGGGGTGAGGGTTAACCCTATTTCCAACGGGCTCCCCGCTACCCCTATTTCCAAAGGGAGGAGGGCAAATTCTGCCCCCTCCGCCTAAGATCTCAATGTCTACCCGGCCGATTTTAAAAATTCAAACTGCAATCGATTCCTCTTGTGCTAAACTCCATTTGGAGAAAATAAAATTTCAATTTCTGAAAATTGAGCGTAAGGGGTTCAAAATATTCAAAATTTCTGCCCTTTTAAGATTATCCGTAACTCTTGTCTCTTATGCTTTATTTTCACGAAACTAGTATGGATTAACAAGAAATTGCTTGGAAATGGTCATATTTCTCATTTGGGCGAAATTCAAAATTCAAGGGCGGTTCTAGGATCAGATATTTGGGGGAATTATATGAATTGGTTTCATGTCTTTTTGCAGAAATACACAAGCCAAGTCCAAATGTAATATCTTTGATGTCAAGCAAAGTGCTCAAATGGCAAAATATGTCAGAGGCGGATTCAGTAAGGCAAAAAAGTGGGGTTAGACTCAAATTACCCCGCCTTTCAGGTATGACTGTTTTTCAAATTACCTCGCCCTTATCCACCCCTGCCCGACTCGGGGAACATTCCTGCACCCGCCTATGGATGAATTGTGTCCATTTGGTGTTAGGACTAAATGCATATCTACGATGCTTTGCTCCATTCAATGCAGACACAACACAAAAATATGCTTAAAAGTTAGTGAACCCCTAATCACGGTACCTGAGGACGCCTATGATATCCTATTATCATATAATACACGGATAGGATCAATAAATCCTTATTTTTACCCCTCCCGTCCATTCTGTAGGCAATTTATTCA
Source organism: Lepas anatifera (assembly GCA_034440635.1). Lineage (NCBI taxonomy): Eukaryota > Metazoa > Arthropoda > Thecostraca > Lepadidae > Lepas > Lepas anatifera. Next base: position 727,368 of record JAOTON010000117.1, on the reverse strand, counting down.
CTTTGGAAGAGTTTGAATGGATAACATTGACGAGCCCCCATTTTGAGCTCCTGGAACCGCCTATGGGCAAACATATATCGAAATACACCTCAAGTGTCATTCCAAATTTCAATTGGTGTTTTAACTAAATGCATAGTTACAATGATTTATACCATTCAATGCAAATACAACACTAAAATGAACTTGAGTGCGAGTGGACCCCTAATTACGGTATATCTGACCACGCCTATGGCTTCTTATCATCATAAAATACACATATGGGAACAATGCATGGTTATGTTTACCCCTCCCGAATATTCTGTACGCAATACATTTACTTTAGAATTTTTTTAATTTTGTACAAGTTGTTCCCAGTTCGACTGTTGGAGTCGGAGTCTCACTAAAGTCATCAAGGGACTTGACACGGAGAACCCGACCCCACCACCCGCACGAGCAACTCCCACGATGAAGGGTTAATCTAGAAGCCAAAGTTTAACGTCCCCCAAACCACAGCGACGGCCGCCCCGGTCAGGTCACCCTCTCACCAGTCAGTTGCAAGCCGACCTGTACGTCGGGTAAACTATTGAGCGCCGGAGCGTTTCAGGGGAACCGATCCCAAGCCTGGACATGCACTGCCACTGCATGCTTTGAGCAGCGGGCCGGAGCCCAACGCTCTACCAACTGAGCTACCTGGGCGGCGTCCCTGTGCGCATTAAGTTCGGATGGATAACATTGTAAACCCTCGTTTTGAACTTTTTGAACCGATTATGGCCAAGATTATAAGCGCCCCTGTCAATGTGCGTGTTAACTATGAAGTGACAGCATAAGATGCGTAAGATGCGATCTGTCCAATTTTACCAATCGACGCGCTCATGAATTCCCACCAATGTAGCAGAACAGCGTTTTCCGACTGCTAACAATTCTCCGGCCACCTTGGGAAAATAGGTGGGGAACACTTTAGGACCCCCTCGCACGTGTTAAAAAACATCACCCACCACTTTTTGGATGCCTGTGGCACAGTCATTGAAATTAACGATAAAAGTGCAATTGGTCAGGCAAAATAGTCTTTTAGCTACAGTCCTGTAAACACTGCATGCTCCTAATGCTTTTCCGTTCTCGAGTTCTCATATTTCCAATGCGTTGATGCTGAGCCCCAGGACAATATACTGTGCCGCAAAGCTTGCCAGCGCCGTCGGCAGCATTTATTTCCCTTTAAGTCTATCTACGGTTCTACTGATTCGGTATATTTAAATGTGGGGTCTGATTGTTCTTGTTACGATATATTCCACCGTTTTGCACTATTTTACAAAATTGTTTAACCATTCACCGCCTGGGGGAAGTGTCCGATCGGACCCTCTCTCGGTGTTTCGCGAATGATTCCGAGCCGATTTCAATGAGACTCACGTCGCTTTGCTGCATGCTTCTGGAAATATTAATTTGATTTATGACTAACAATTTTTTAATCCTGCCAGGTCAGGACAATGAGCTATTGCGGCATTTCAAAGACCATATAAGGCGTTTCTGATCTTTGAAAATTAGGCTGACAAGACCAGGGTGTAACTTGGCTTCTAGAGGAGCTAGATCAAGTTTCTAAACATCATTGGGAAGCTCTTGAAACGGAAAATCCGCACACTGTCATACTTTTTGGAGATCAGGTCAATACCAAGGTCATGAAAGGTCACCAAAGATCACAGTCTTCAAGATTGTTTGTGTCTAAAACTTTTGAACGAAACAATAAATTTGATATCATAGTGACAAACATGACCCAAGGTTTGGTCGTGTTTGCATATGCAGCATGACCTTGAATGACCATTATTTGACCTTGATATAAGGTCAAAATTCCAATGTGATCTTAACACGCGCATTGGCGGGCGTCTGAGTCACCTTCGCTTTGACGGGGGGCGGGTACCCGCACCCCCTAAGATCTCGAGAAGCACGCTAGATAGCGAAAAACGGTAAATGGTGCTGTGTAGCCCATCCACGTTTCTATCGAAAATATCTGAACCATTTTTTTCAGGCTAAATGTGAGGTCACTAGAGGTCAGCATATGCCGTCATAGGGATAACATGTAAATGAAGGTTTTCAGTCGTTACATCTGAGCAAGTAAAGATACAGAAAAATAATGTAGATCATTAGAATCCTCGCAGCAAGCCGAATCGAATGATATATAATATGATCTTGCTAGGTCAAATCAGGTCAAAAATGGCATTTGACCTGACTTGAGGTCAGGTCAAGGTCAAAGTAGGTAAAAATGCATATCGCTAGAACTGCAAGGACGAGGGAAATTTAATGAAGTCAAAATACACCTTCTATTACAATTCATTACTAAGTTATTCAGTAAACACCATTTTCCCATGTATTTCCATAGGAGAGGTCATCGCTCGTACATGACCTGAGGTCATCGATATCGAAATACCGGAACATATTTTAGACAACTCGGCATGGGCCCATTATGTGATATGAGTTTCAATCGGATAAGTTCACTCTGTTCTGGCTTATGCTATCTTAAACTTTTTTGAGGTCCGGTCATTTGACTTGTACTGGTGACCTGAACTGAGATGACCTGACCTGAGATGACCTGACCTTAAAATTTTGAAGAAAAATTGTAAAAAATGATCAGGAAAAAAGGTGTACCAAGTACAGCGGCACTACGCAACGCTGTTTTATGCTATCTTCAAAAAACCCGAGGCGGGCGGGTACCCGCCCTCCCCGGTCAATGCGCGTGTAAAGAGGTCACAACGCATATCATTGGAATCCTTGGGTCAGAACGGACTCATTGATCCCTTTAGCCTTTGCTGCCATTTCAAATGGCTCCCGAGTTATAAGGGGTTTCTTAAATGAACTAAATCTCGCCTAGTTTAGCCCATTGTGACGTCATGGGTCAACTGAATGGGTTCAAACTCGGATTCAAAGTATAAGACAGCTCAGCAGGAAAAGCGTTGGGCTCTGGTCCGCTGCTCAGAAACATGCAGTGGCAGTGCATGCCCAGGCTTGGGATCGGTTCCCCTGAGACGCTCCAGCGTTCAATAGTTTACCCTACGTAGGTCGGCTGGCAATTGACTGGTGAGAAGGTGACCTGAGCGGGTCGGCCGTCCCTGTGCTTTGTGCGACGTCAAACTTTGGCTTCTAAATTAACCCTTCATTGTGGAGGCTGCTTGTTTGGATGGTGGGGTTGGAATGTCCGTCACAAGTCCCTTGATGACTTAAGTGAGACTCCAACTCCAGCAGTTGTACTAGGAACAACTTGGACAAAATTTATAAAAAGACGACAGGGCGCTTTCAGCATAAGTGTCGCCACCGGCAAAAAAGTGGGGGGCCAACCAAACTTCAACCTGATGCTGACAGAAATCTTTCAACGTTAGGACCAAAAACTGTTCGAATTTGGGCTCTTCGTTGCCTCCCGCAGCGGCTGGATATAAGAATGTCCGGTTTTCTCTCATTTTGACTGAGATCAGGAAATTTTTGGCCAAAAAGTGGGGGGGCCACGCCCCCCTGGCCCCCCTTTTCCGACGCGTATGGCTTTCAGTGCCGTTTCAATTTATTCTGCATAATTTCCGGATCCCAAGATCGCTGGGAGGGGGTCCGATCAAGCCCCCAGGCGGTGGTGAACACAAAGACAGCTCAGGCTGTGCCAGGCTAAAACCCACCCCAGTGAGCAGCCGATCCACTTTCGCATCAGTGGGGGGAGGGAGGAGGGTTCGAATAATCCCTCGATCATCTCGGCTCCAATGCAAAATGGCGAACGCCGCGAACGGTGGTTTACAGCCCCATAAGAAATGATAAATAATATCAGTCACTTTTTGGCTCAGATCATTATTTAGATCATAAAAGCTCGAAGAATATGAGAGATTAGAGTGTGTTTTATTCTAGCGTCTGACTAGGTTACGTTAGAGTCAATTTATTGATGTAAATCGACTCCTCTCGTTACGGTGTAGACGATGGTGTAAAATATGACCATACTAGGTCAAAACGTGAAAATGACCAGACCTGAGGTCAAGTAAAAGTCGTTATCTGATATAATACAGTCTGTATGCATATGATCCAATCTAAATGATAATCCAGACATATGGATACCAAAAAGAAAGCTTTATCACTATCTCCTGCAAAGTTGTTGATCCAAGTCCAAAAACCTGTTTAAGCAGTCCCGAATGATGCTGCATGCGTAGGGCACAGGTCCAAGCTTGCGATATGACCCTGATGAGTTGCCTAAGATGCTACTAGTTTGAGAATTATAAACTATTATCAGCGGTCTCTACATATTTAGAGCCGTGTTCTACCATTTCTAGTTTTTCCGCTGTTTTTTTCAATTGAGAAGTCATGACCCATGATTAGCCTTGGGTCATCGATATAAAAATATCGTTACCTCATCTTGTGATACTCAGTAGGTGTATTATGTAATACTAAAATCATAACAATCGATTGGAACTCTTTTCGCTGGTGCTACTTGAAATGTTTTTTTGGAGGCTGTCACTTGTCCTGGTCTGATGACTAGATCTGAAATAACAAAAGCTTAAAATTTGGGCAAAGCTGTGCATTGATCAAGAGTAAAGTGTGCAAGGTATGTAGATTTTCTGGCACCATCAGAAAAAAATCCGAGGGGGTATTCGAACACACCCTCCATTGAGGGAGTTTGCTCGTTGGGGTGGTGGGGTCGGGGTCTCCGTGACAAGTCCCTTGGCGACTTTAGTGAGTACTAGGAAAAACTTGAACAAAATTTATAAAAAATAACGTTCTTGATGAAATTAGCACGCGCACTGCAGGACCTCGGATGTCCCCTCCTCACCTATTTTCATGTTGGCTGGAGAACTGCTCATAGCCAAAAAACGATTCTTAAATTGACTATACTTGAGAGAATTCATAAGCGCATCGGTTGGCTGAATAATTTTTTAAATCGATCAATAGTGTTTTACTTATAGGCTTCCAAAACCAGAGAAATATCTCGAGATCACTACAATCGCGTGCTCGTATCAGTTTCCTGCATTGAAAACCAAGTGGTAACGTTATAACGCAATATAAGCGAGATAATGTCAAGGTCACCTCACATGAAGTTCAGGGCCAAGGTAACATGTTACCGGTCAAGGTCATACCAGCATTGTCAAGGACATTCGCCCCACTGCTTCCCGCCATATGATGTCACGCAGTATGACGTATATTATGCTATGACGTCAAAGTTAACCCATCACCACCTGGGGGTATGATCGGACCATGATTCTACTATGGCAAACATGACTCTTAGCTAGTTAATATTTTTGGTACACCAGGTTCATCGCTATATAGAGCTGCACCGGACCTCGGGAAGAAGGTGTCATTCTTCGTATAACTGTATCTTAACTATGTAGAGAAATGCGTTTGCGTGTGCATGTGCCAACTTTTGGAATCGGCTTACACTGTATACGTTTTGTATAGTGGAATGATATGCGAATTTTATCCCGATAATAAATAGTTCATTTTGCTATCTTCATAATGGAACGCGGAAACGGATACTTGAAGAAGGTAACGGACCTCCAGAATAAAAAATGGACTATGATATCCGGATACCGTTCATGATCCGGATTATGAAACACCCCGATTATGATCCACGGCGGATAGTGGAATCCGGACTTCAATATCCGGATACTAAAATAAGGAGGAAACGTATTCAACTATCCGGATATCGGTCATTATCCGGATGAAAACTGACTGGTGAGAGGGTGACCTGAGCGGGGCGGCCGTCCCTGTGCTTTGTGGGACGTTAAACTTTGGCTTATAAAGCAACCCTTCATTGTGGGCGTTGCCCGTTCGGGTGGCGGGGTCGGGGTCTCCGTGACAAGTCCCTTAATGACTTTAGTGAGGTTCCGGCTCCAACAGCCGTACTGGGAACAACTTGGTCAAAATTTAAAAAAATCGAAAGTATTGTTTGGAAATGGTAATGATTCCTCTATACATTCCTCATTTATAACCGGCAGCGGATCATCTATATGCATTATTGATTACAGTTGCTAATATGTATTTAATACAGTGTTAATAAGATAAGTGCAACGTGTTGTTAATGTTATGAGGTTACGTGATAGCAAAAGTTCAACACTTATCAACAGGATTCAGTGATATTTCTTCCCCAACGATCGCTCTTACCTGACACCACGAGGGAAGTTGTGACGATCAGAATGCAATATGGCGGTCGTGACGGGCGTCGGTGGACAAAAAATGGCGGAAAAAACGCATTTCCCAATCATATCTAAATAGTGTCAGTAGGCTGATACCCAAAGGAACGTATACCAAAATACATTTAAAAACCATATAGCATAATATACGCCTGGCAGTATACGGTTTGTATTGTGCCAGTAGGCTAATATCGAAATGAGTGTATAGCGAAATACATTTGAACACAAAATTCATAACATACTCCTAGCAGCATACAGAACGTATTCTCTTATCCATGGCGGAAATTATTTCCGAAAGAAAACTCACTCCGGAATACGGGCTCATAACAAAATGCAATAAAATCCATCATTTTTTACAGTGTTAGTACGGAATGCTAAGTAATGACCATGATGTGAACAAACTATTATGAAACTATTGTTTTTGTCATTTGGAATGCTAAATTGTGCTACATTGGGGATGAAACATACCATCGTTGGCTCTTATCTATTAGCCTTCGACAACAAACGAAATAAAATGCATTTTTAGGCCACCAATAATGAAAACAAAGCTGCCGAAGGGACGAGGGCTCTTAATGAAAACTTGCATTACTTCAGATCATGTGCATAGTTTTGGCCGTATTTTTATCTATTAAACCTTGCGTTTTGAATCGATTTTAAATCAACTGATTGTCATAAGCAGCGGATGGGAGTTCAAACCAAACATTATTGGTGCATTCGCTTCAGTTTGACATGCCGTGAGAGCTATTTGCGTTTTCAGCGGGCTGTTTTTCGGACGGATGTGGATACTGCGGCCTGAGTGGGGGCCTGTGTACTCCGTGAATAACACCGCAGCAGCGGGCACTGCTCGGCAGTGTGTGTGGGGGGGGGTGGGAGGGGTCAGGCAGGGCGTGTCGCCGCCGCCGGCACTGCCCGCGGCGGTGTCCACCGCGGCGTTCACGGCCCTCACTTACGCTGCAGCAGGTTGTGAAACCGACCGCCCCCGGACCTCAGACTCCCAAAGTCCAGCACAGCGCAATCTCGGGGATACACCACAGCGTTGCTCCCGGCTGTACTCGTTCATTGATGGAGGGCTGAACTGTTGGCTGAGTGTTGAGCTCAACGTTAGAGCAGAGGTGGATCTAACGTTTTCTGCTTACCCCTCTTCACCTAAAATGGTATGTCATAACGACACTTTTAATAGGTCTCCAGATATCCCTTGCGGCTTATCCATCTCTGAACACTGCAAAACTGACATTTCCCATGACACTCCCAGGGGCGGATCCAGGAGGGGGAGCCCAACCCGGTCATGTCCCCTCTCTTAAAGCGAAACAGAGAGGGGGCAAACCCTTTTCGCCGCCCCCTCACCAAAGCAGAACTGTGCTTCATAATTGATCGTCAGTAAAAAATCATTCTTTTAATTACTCATCGTTTGGAGTGTAACCTCTTTAGACGTGAAATAGATTTACCCCAAACAGCCACCGCCTCGCTGCTCTACGTTTTTTTAGCTCGAGGGTGACAGGGCATGGCCCCCCAATCCAACTGGATGGATCCACACCTAGGTATACTCAACCCAGTCTGGTATTCCAACTGGCACACCCATTTTCGCTTAGAGTAAGCTTGTAATCGTTTACGGCATATCCATCTCCTCAAAGGATTTAGTCTGGTATCTCTCACAGTGCCCGCCTATCTCCCCACATGGAAAGTTTGGTATCCCTCCCAGTACGCCCATGTAATCTTTCACCGGCGAAGGGGCCCAGTCGATTTTCAGCCTGATGATGACAAGACTCATTCCCATCTAGCACCAAAGAGCTCCTCGGGCTTGGGCTTGATGTAGGCATCTGCATTGGCTGGTAACGGAATTGTCCGATCTATGTTCGATTTGGCTGAAAAGGATATTCTTAATGACAATTCTGGGACAGACCAGGCCCCCTGGCCCCTTTTTTACGACGTGCTCGCTTTAACTGCTTGAATGTATTCGAAGACACTCGTATAGACGGTAAATACATAAAAATATCATACAACTGCTGCTGCTACAATATTTTCACATTCTCACGTAATTGTCAAATATTCTACATAATTTTGCTCCCCTCAGGTACCGTTTCCACTCTGGTTACCGGACCCACAGTAGCTTTACGCTGATTGGCTAATTTCCTAAGGAACCAATAGCTGTCCAGCTTCTGTTACTCTATGTGGACGAAAAGTGAAGTTGAGAATGGCCGATGAAAATCCTGAGGGCAACATTTGGGGCTCGGAGGAAATGCACCGGGCCTTAGGACTTCAAGGGCAATCTCAAGGAGTGATGGAGAGGTGTCGGAAAGAATGTATTCTTTTGGTTTTGAAGTACCAATGCTCATAATCGCATTTTTTCTGTTTCGGATGTTTAATTTCATCGAATTTCAGGATATATGATCACAACTTCCCAAGTGCCTCCTTGATCATAACCTGGTATCGGGATTGAAAAGAAGAATAAACTCTGTAGGTACTGTTGTGTCATTATTATATTTCTGTTGATAAGCAATTGCGACTATGTTCACCCCGTTGATAGGTTTTGAAGTGCTGCGGCGAGGAGCATGATGATAAGTTGATAATGTGTTCACTGGCCTGTCCCCTCGAATCCGGAAATGTAAAAAACACTGAAGGTTTTCATAGACAATTTTCAAAAAAATATTCAGTGTTCTTTTACATTTCCGGATTCGAGGGGACAGGCCAGTAAACAGCTTATCAACTTATGTTCACCTCATTTACATGCTGGTTTCATGATTTCTTTTCCTGGTCCGTTTTCATTGGGTCAGCATTACTTTTTGGGCAAATCACTTCTATGTGATACGAATTTGATTCAACCATTGGTGTATGACAAAAATGGCTTAAATTTTCTGACTTTCCCCTATTAATAGCGCTATGCTGATTGAAAAGAACGAGATGGGCGAAACAGATGTTTGGGTGTACAGATACATTATCTTTAAGTCTAATGATATTGTTATAAGGTTGATTTTATATCATTCTTATGAAGGAAAAATAAACAGATAACTATTAGCAGTGGGGTTCAATAAAAAGTGAGAAACAATTGACCAAAGAAAACAAAACCTAGCTTACGATCTTTTTGACCCCAGTTGAATGGAATTTATATCAGTGGCTTGAAAGTTTTATGCGTGGATGGCATGCTTACAGGTACATACATACGTCCAAATATGTCTTAGAGTTAGGGTTTAAAAGATAGAGAACCCCAAATTTCAGGCATCTTTCACCTAGTTTCATCTTTATATTTTTCTACTAAAAGCGCAACAACTCAATCCTTTTCGAATAATGACACTTTGAGGGACGAGGTGATAGACTGATTCGAGACAATCAGTGACAAGCCGAGCATAAGTGGAGAAAAGCCAAGGCAAAAACTTAAGACGTAGGTGCAATATAGTTAGGGATAACGCATTGGCTAGATATGCACATGCTGAGTGAGTGTAAAAATGTCCCATTAATGCCAAACTTTGCTTAGAATAGGTAGAGTAGACGGGGCCTACGCGCATCACGAACTGAATGCATCAAAAGTATGCATGCATCACCAGAAAACTAGAAAACAAACAGCGACGCAAACGGGTTCAGAAAAGTTGCGCCTGTGTACAACCTTAGAGAAGAAACTTCTCAAGGCTGGCCCGTAGTAACGGAACTGGAGTTGGATTTAAATGTTCACTCACACCTGAAAGAATCACATCAGAATTGGTTAGAATTTCTGCCCAGAATCGCTACAAAAGGATGTGCCGAGATTGCCTGCCGAAAAGAAATATTGCATCGACAATTTTGTCACAGATTATATATGGTATGAATGAAACTTACGATTTCATTGAGCGCACGAAAAATTTCTGATGCATTCCCGAAATTGGCTACATTGGACCTGTGGTCGATTATTGTTTGCTTGATTATACCAATATAGGTACAACTTCTTTCATAGGTAAGGGAACGTTCAGAACATTAGGGGGACCAAGGTGCATTTTGAAATCGTTTCTTTCCAGACAACACCACAGGGTGAATGGTTCAGATCTTGAACATCGGGGAGGGGGCATGACCCTCTTTCAGTGACTTGTCCTCTTTCATTGACCTTTTTGTTGCGTGCAAAAAAAACACAGAACTCCTGCTGTCAACCTCCGTATTTCTAACTTTTACGACACCTTTGTCCACCGTGCTAAATTAATCTAAACTCTTTGGACGGATTGTAACTTTGAACTGACGTTCGAGGATTGAGTATGGCTCAAGCAGGGGCGCCGCTACGGAATTTTCGTAGGGGGGACGGACCCGGGCTGGTGCTAACCGGGGAGGCGAATTTTGAGCATATTTGGTACCTGACAGCATTAATGACGATTGACCCCGACAATTTTGGGGGGACATCCCCCCTGGTTGGCCAACAGAGGGGGACGCGTCCACCCCGTCCCCCCGCTTTCGGCGCCCATGGGCTCAAGAATTGAAAATATTAGTACAAATCAGGGTTAAATCCGTCATTCGCGCATATAATTCATATTTCGCAAATGTTTTTGGACCGTAACAGCGATAATCTAAGCACAGGCTGAGTTCCACCACCTCGTTCTTCATGTATTCTGTATGTGCGGTATAACCTGCCTTGATAGCAGACATCTTGCATAACCTACGGAGCTGGTTTTGGAAGGTCAGTATTGTCGTATAATCCAGTTTCTGAGAAAACATTAGTCGCCAAATTGTGGGAGGAGTACGGTTTTCACGGGAGAGTTTCAAGTGCGCAAGAGATATCACAGCCCAGGAGCGTAGTCAGGATTTCGCTCAGGGCGGGGGGGGCGGCGCCCCGAAAAGGGCCCCTGCGACAGCGCCAAAAGGGCCCTGATGGGTAATAAGAGCCCTGCTTGTTGCAGAATCGTGTCCGGGGCCTTCGGGCCCTCAGGGGGAGGCTGTCCCTGCCGCCCCCCTTTGGCTACGCCCCTGTCACAGTCATTGATAGGTGCTGATAAAACAATAAAAAGAGGTTTAACAACCACGTGGTTTGACTTCATACTTTAGTTTTTGTTGCATGGGATCTCGTGTATTGCCTAATATTTTTTTCAATATTGTCTAAACACCAACAGTTCTAGGTAGGTACCTACTTATTTCTATTGACAGCTCAATATAAAGGCCATTGAGGAGTCAGGTCAAATATGAACATAATGAAAATTTAATAGGCATAAATTTCTCTAAACGAGAAAACTTAAGATATCTTAAAACTATGAAAGACCTGGGCGTCAATGACAGCAAAGTCTTTACGAGTAATACTAAACAAAAAGGTAAGTCAGATGCTCCACCTTTCACCTTGGATAGCTAAACGCACGTCCTCGGACCTATTGAATATTTCAGCACGTGAGGCTGCATATATGCAAAGGATTTTAAAACTAGCGTGACAGGTTCTAAACCTGATTTAACGAAATAAGGAAGAGATCAGCACCTTGCTCCTGTCATGGCAATCTCAGATTTCTAGCCAAACATGCTTTAGTGTCGTTTCTAAGATTTCACCAATTTTTGCACTTAATTTTGTCTCACCTCTATATTTTAGTTCATAAATTACCCTTTGAATAGTTGTGTCACTCATGTAGTTGCTTATCGCGCCACTTGTCTCCATAGACTGCTCGAAAGATGAAAACTTCTGGTAATATAGGCTTTCTAGCGTGACCTTCCGCCTTTCATTTTTGATCTTCATGACCCGTTTCGAAGACGCAGTGTCTACGGCACTGGGATATCGATGTCCGAAAATCACTGGAGTGCCTGAATTTCGAGCAATGCTAATAGTCAGCATATCAAAGGAGTTGGTATACCACCATCTTTGTTTTAGCCATCATAAATATAATTTTGAATACCTATATAGAACCTACTATATGAAAAAGCATGCCTTAACATTAACTCGAACTTTCTTTGGGGTGCAGATGCACCCTTAACCATATATATATAAATCCACACCCCTGCTAATGTGGTTTTCGAGACTTCTTAACCCCAGAAGACTGCAAGTTAGTTGTGAGGGGAAAGCCGTCGTGTCTGAAGCTAGACCGGTAGCTCTCAGTCGCTGTCCCGTCCATTGTCCGACCCCCGACGTCGCCGGCGCGGAGACATCGACAGGTGGTCTCCGCCCCTTGTCCTCCGGCGGTGCCGGCTGGAGGGGTTGTCAGCGCCGTGGCAGCCCTGTCTGCCCATAGCAACCCGGCGTACCTGGCCCGCTGAGCTGTTAGGGACCCTCGTCGTCTCCGGAGACCACACTGCTGCGACTTCCACGGCCGTGTTCCCTGGCCGGCCTGGGGCTGAGCCCGCAGGCTGCCACGCGCACCCCTCGGTACCAATGACCCCGACGTTTGCCGGAGACGGGCCGCGACTCACGCAGCGAGGGGCAGGCAACGGACAGCGTCCTGGCTGGTACCTGCCGCCAATAATAGTTCCCTTGAATTTAACGGAAAGGTGTGACGGAGACGCCGCTTTCTGGTACAGTTGCTTCAGATGAAGCACGTATTACGGGAAGACGGCTTCCAGGGCCACTGCGAAAACTATCTAATTCGTTCAGTATTCTCAATTCAGCGTAGATCAACCTTACTTAAAAGTGAAACCGCACACTTAGGTTGTTTCTTGAGCAAATTTGTCTGGTACGCCGTGAGAAACGGGTGGTGGCAGCACTGGTCGGCGGCGGCGGGAGCGGCGGCGCGGGGCGCGAACCCGGCCGGTCTCACAGCCAGCCGGAGTGCGGACGGGGCAGGTGTACGTCGGGGTGTGCTACCAGGGAGTGTCCCACCAGCAGGGGAGTCGGCACTGATCAGGTCAGTCCCACACACTGCGGCGGAAACGCACTGGGGCGGCCTGCCGAGGCACCTCGCTGTGAAGATACCAAGATATGGGATTCTCGTGCACATTTGCTGTATGTAATGGATATGGTTCTACAGAATCACCCGGGACCTGTCTTAAAGATAAACGCTCTACTGAACCATGTTCTACATGTTCTATTGCGAAGGCGCATTGGCCACGCTAAAATGTGCCGTCTGAAGGTTAAGGGGGATGGGATTTCATCTAAAGCCGGACTGTAAACCATTAAAACATTCTTTTATTTAAGGTTAAGGCCGTCATTGTCCCGAATAGAAAAATTGGTGCCTTATAAAATCCGGTATTTTCATAAAAATAGGGCTTGTTAATCACATGATTTGAATTAGTATTGTTACCCGAGAGACATGAATTGATCCAATATTTATTTCAATTCTTTCGGTAGAATAAAATAAACTTATGACGCTTTCTTATTTTGTATGGATAAATTTGGAATTTATATCACTGAAAATCCTCTCGAAGAACTCGAAAAAGCATAGTGCCCTCATTGCTTTCAAGGAGCAGTTGTCTAGTCAATACGGTATAAGTTTGGATTCAGTGGATTCATGGGTTGTGAACTGTTGGACTGGGTCGGGAGAAAACCTTTTTATATCCATAATCATGCCGCCTGGGACAATCATACCACCATATGTGCAATGCAAGATTATGTACCTTGTGATGAATGAGTCCTGGAAATTGCGATTTGTAGATGGCGAGGCTGGTTTTTTGGTTGATTGAATGAAGTCTCGCACAAAAGGGAGCAGATAGCCTGTGGTGGCTGATCCAGGTACGGGCAGATTATACCCTGTTACCTGGCGCTAAGTAGACTGGAAGGTTTCATCTTCCGCCGGCATAGTCGTTATGCCTGCTGAGAGGAAAGATCTAAGCACTTTGTGATGATACGCTGACGCAATTCTTCGAGGAAGGTATCGCCCGGCCCTGCAGTTTCTGCAGCGGTAAAAAGCTGCTCGATCTCCGTGCTTCGCCGCGGTCGGAGTGTGTAATTTACTGCACCTCGCACAAAGACGGTCCGGTCCGTTGCCCCGGCGCGAGGAGTGGTCACACAGGTATCCGCTGGTCCATCCCACGTGCTGATTCACTCACGCATCCACTGTTTCCTGATGGCTGCAACTTTTTATGGTGCTCTGGAGGCGGCGGACACTTCCTTGTTTTGTGCTTCTCTTTGTCTATGGGGGTATTGGGGGTGGTAATGGGATGCTACAGACTATGGTCCCCCGATGTTTGCCGTGCGGCTCTTAAAGTGCCGTTACCTGCGTCAGACATACTCGGCATAAGCAGTACTTTGTTTATCACTTCGTTTATTCCCTTTTCTTTCATCATTATGGTTCATTGATGAATGTTCTGCAGCTGAATAGGTCTGGATGTGAGTCATGGGCACGTCGAGAGCAGCGTGGGTAAAGGGCGTGCAAGTAAGAGTTGTCTGGACTGGTTTAGATAATGTCATCGGCTTCGGCGCAGCCCATTACGCAACAGTGCGTGCGCCGGGCGTATTTAGGGACAACCATCAGACGCGGTGCGGCTCTAACGACTAAGGTCAAATGAAAGGCAGTTATCGACCCTCTTTATTTCACACTGTGTCAAGGATGGGAGATATAAGCACTGCTTAGTAGTACTGTATGTCACTTGATGAAATGTGCAATACTAAAATATGAGATGAATTGATCCCGGATGAAAGTAAGCTGGAGAAAAATAAAAATGGCACATCGGCTTTAACCAGCTGGATATCCCCGAATGGAATCCAGTATTTTATTGAGAATCGTTCCGGGCAGTCGTTCATTAAAATAACTTTATATTTCAAATTTTTTGGTAATTGGAGTATTTTGTACATCCACATCTTCTCTAACATATTTTGCACACTTACAGCTTCTTTACAGTTGGTGTTATATCAACAATATCATGCATCACATTAGATGTAAATTTGGGGTGAAATGATCAACAAAATAGCGGGCTAATTTTTATCGAAAAATGCCAGAACTATACATTGGGATTAAGATTGGTAGCTAAATTTTATCCATCCTATCCGACCTTTTAAGGGAACCGTTTTTGCTACAAGTCAGATGTGGGCAGTACATTTCTGAACGTGCTAGCTCTTTAATTTGCAGAGCTGGACGGTCCTCTACGCAAAATCACTAATCCACTACCGCGCTACTTGCGGACTCTCCAAGTGATACTAGAGAAACGGTAATGGTTTCTATCACCAAAATTAGCGGAGCAGTGGGTGTTGAACTCAAAAGAATTCAAAACCGCTACCGCTTCCTACAGCCTGTTAGAAGGGCCACCGCCCCAAATGAATTATGAGATGGAAATTGAGAGGCACGTTTCTTCCATCCGAAGACAAGGAATTGTTTGAATGTTTTTTTGTGATTTGTTTTGTATATGTTGCAATGCATAAGCTAATTTTTCGTGTAATATATGCATAATTAAAAGTTTTTTTTGAAATTCATTTCGAAAATAATGATTAAAAGTATTTTTGGGAGCGCTTTTGCGTTTAGATAGTATGGACAGTATATTCATGTTAAGTAGTATAAGCATATATTATAGTGTATAGTATATATTAGATAAGCATAGATGGCGGAGTAGTGGATGGCGGTTTCGCAATTTTAACAAAGTAGTTCACTAGCGGTAACAGTTTCAAAAATTTGGTAGCGCCGCCCACATCTGATAATTTGTAAGCTTATCACCTATTAATGAATTCAAGCATGACGCAGATAACAATGTATGTAAATTTTGCAGCTGAGCTCTTTGGTAAAAGGATGTTGTTTGGAGATGCATAGAAGCCCGGGTATGTATCGCCTCTCATCTCACCTGCACCCACGCCTGCAACCAGGCTGAACTTCGCTATTATAGAAAATCAACTTCCACGGGGAGGGCTAGAATCATGTGGTGTCGCCAGGCGGCCCTCTGACAGTGGCCTTTCCTTCGTTTTTTTGCTATGATTACGTAAATGGCCAGAATGAACAATCAAAATAGAAATCTGGCGCTTTGGTCCCCCGTGAACTTGCTGCTCTGCAGGCACTTGTCCGGGTGGCTAATTCGGCCACTGGTGCCATCCACTCGGTGCAATTTCAGTAATGCCGCCACGTTTCATTCCACGAGAAGAACTTCATGTGGGATGATTAGTGACTAATTTGGTGATTTAGCTGACCTCTCGGTGGTGCTTAGGCACGTTTCATAACATCTGAATCACTGCAGGGCCGTTTCTGGAGCACCGTCCCCCGTCACCAGAAGCTTCTGTGCCTATGCGCTCATGAACTCGCAGTAACTCTCGCAGGTCAAGGGCATTGCGCTCTTTACTGACAAAGCACAATGGAAAATTTGTATTTGTACTTTGCAATGCACTATCCCAAAGCTGTATTAGATGCGAATGCGACGAGCAAGAGCATCAATGTTTGAAGTGGTTTTGGAAACATTTTGGAGGGGCAAAATGTCAGATCAAACTATTTCTAAGTTGATGTTGTGATCGGGTATGGCTGTGAAGACGTCTTCATCTTCGTTTGCCCTTAATTTTCATCCTTTCACTAGAAAGGAATCAGGTATTGCCTCGAACCATACTTTGAGCAGGGTTGTCGCCATAACAGTAAATACTTCAAAACACAAAGGAGGGTTAAACAACGCTCTGGTTGGAAATAAGATTGTTAAAACATACGAACTTAATCGTTTGGCTAAACTATGTTCGCTGGTAGCCCGGTAGTGTTATTGCTCATCCACAGACTGGATTATAGGGAGAAACCTAGATACGATCCCACTGTGGGGGCACCACATTTTGTGATCCTTCTGTACTACTGGAACCCCTGGAAAACCCGGATCGCTCAATCAGTGAAAATCCCACGAATGGGGGCATAGTTTCCCGTCTTAGATTGTAAGAAAAACACGATTACGTAGAATGTCTGGATTTCCATGGAATGGCTAGTTTTATTTTTATTGACTTAAATAAAACAGTTTCGCGCCGGCTTGCACTGATCTCACGGCAGAACGAGAGACCGTCTTCTTCCTGTGTCCTTACCACTGTCATGATTTATTACCGCACACTTCGCTTCGCTTCAGCCCGGCACATATCATTGGTAATTGTTCCTTTATTTATCTCACCGTTCATTTGTCCGTGATTGTTCCAAGAGGAAGACCCGGAGCGTTTCAAGGCGAGTAACAAGCGTCACGCATTACCGCGGCGTCGGCACCAAGGTCACGTGACGTATACCTTCCCACGCCTCCGGGAACGCCCTGCCCAGCCAGGAACCTCGCACACGGGATATTCTCAGGCCGGTTAGCGATGGTAACATTGGAACGTCTCCTTGGAAAGTGGTGAATCAAGGAAACGAACTGGAGCCTGGCTGCAATAAGAATGTTGCGGCGAACTTCCGAGCAGTGTGGCGATGTTGGAAGAAATTCGCAGTGGACTCTGGGATCTCATTAGCCAAAGAGATTTCGAAAAGTAACGAAATCTGAAAGCGAAAGTCTAAATTGCGGGCAGATTACAGTGAATGCCACAGCCGGATCTCTCCGCGTGAGCGTTCACGTTGAACTGCTCTGCATCAGCAATAAAGAAAGACGCGGCGAAAACTGGTCAGTTTTCTCCGCTCAGGGCAGGGATTAGCGAGAGCCGGTGTTATAGGCCGATGTCACCCGCTGAGCCTGTGGGACATGCGATGCTCTGACCCATGACACGCCCCAGGTAGACGTTTTACAATCAAGGGTGACAAAAATCTGTATCACACATACTTTAATGGTAATATGATTATGCTGCTTTTACGATCATTGGGTTAAATTTAAGCAAAAGGATAAAAACATGGCATTGAATCAGTTTGCAGATTAGATAATCCACTCAGAAATGAAGTTTCGTGCATTGATTCCCATCTACTGGGCATGACCACTGACCAGTCTGGAAAGCAAGGCTCGCGCGCACCAATCCGGCTCCGACCGGCCATCCGCAATTAGCGGCCCAGCTCACTTTCTGTCGACTATGGACCGTGACGGCGCCGACTTAGTCAGCGTTCTCTCCTCCACCACCGGTCTCGCTTCGGAGTTACCCTCCCCTCTCTGCTCTTACCGAGAGCATCCGGCGTCACAAGGCTGGAGGGGAGCCCCGAGTGGCCACCACTGACGCCCTGGACAGTCCGCGCTTCATGTGGCGCGCTGCGCCAAGGTTGGCCGCACGACGCCGCGACCGCCGCCGGTCATCCAGAGTGCGCCTTAATTGCCCCGCTTGCATTCCTCCGCGCCGCCTTCGCCTGCGGCCCCGCGCCGTCTATGGCTGGTCTCTCCAGGTCTCTTATGCGCCATTGTTGGCGGCGTGATGGACGGAGGGTCGAGGCGCCCCAGCCGTGACTCTTGCCAGCGATTGTGAGGTGGGTAATGATCGCCGGCCCTGGTATGGAGGCATTGGCCGCCATGGATGAGGCGTTGCCGAATATGACGAGCATGTAACACCGCCGAAATGGGCAGGGACCGAGGAGGGGGAAGCAGGGGAGCCCGGTGGTGACGCGACGACGAACTGACACAGGCGACCACCGGCTATGGTAGTTAATGGCAGGGAGGAAAGGAGGGCTAATGGCACGGTAATTACCAGGGGAGATAGATGAGGCAGACCTTTGGGTGTAGGGCGTAAACTATACCGGTTTGATGGCCAATTCTTCTCTCACAGTGGGAAAAGGGAAAGTCCTTACACGTTAGCAGCCTTCATAACGCTTCCATCCTACATGTCCCGACAAGAATCGATCCATGTTGGCATTGCTGGGACTGGTCATTGAGGATCCGATTCAGTGATGATGCCCAGAGGGCGTGGCAGCTGGGGGTAGAAGACGGAGCGTGCGGCCATTGCCAGAGGTGGCCTTGAGCACCCCTCAGCCACGCTTACGTAACCTCATCTGAAAATGGGGACAACTGAGATCGAATCATGAGCTAGATGCTTCGACGATGTCACGCCTTGGATACACCCTCTTCTGCCAACCATCAGGGGTCGTACATAAATTACGTAACACAGTTTTTTTTAGAATTTCGACCCCTTCTTTCGTCATGCAACGTTTTTTGGCACCCATGTGTAGCATTTGATAAGGCTGTACCTGACCCCCACACCTCACCCCCTCCCCTTTGTGTTATGTAATCTATGGATGGCCCCTTACCAGTCATCAGAACGCCTACACCATGTTTGAGGAAAACCTGTAATTCATTCAGCGTTGGTCGCGTCATTCCCAGCTCCTTTCTCCTTCGGAACCACCAGAGGTCCAGTCATCACTCACTGCTCCTCTAGGTCTGCAGAGGCAGAGTCAGGTCAGAGCCGCGAAGCGCTGTAAGTCTTCAGACGCACCAATCCTTCCTGAGCTCCGAAAGGACATGCGAAAAAGCCGCTTTGGTGGAGTTTCCTCGTTGGTGCAGCCTCCTTCCTGACGTCGCGTTCAGGCGCCTCTGTCGTCGGTGCCGTCAAACATCGTTACCTGTGCGCCCGCCAGCTCCTGGGACATTCCAGCCGTTTTCCGGCGCGTTGAGGCTCGCCTCCCACCGGCACCCGGGGCCATTAGGGAAACTTAGCATGCACCAGCGCGGTAACGAATCGCAGAGGCCACCAGTGTCAGTGTTGACTCTGCTTGGTGAATGAGCTTTAAGGTTTTGAACGGAATGATGCATATGTGGCTGCTAGGGGTTATGAAATAAGTGGTAGTTTGTTCGGAGAATACGGTATTTTGCGTTGAATGGCTGCTGGTCGGGACTGTTCAGTAGTGGAGTTTTTCTCAAATGATTGAGTGTTTTAATAAGAAATACCGCCAATAACCATCAAATACAGGGAGACGTGATAGTCATAACTTTGCTTTAAGCCTGTGACGTGATCTTGAACTGTATGCAACCAAGTCCAACGATACCTCGAACTGGGCGCTCAGGCTACACATTCGCATTTCTCGCGCTGCGTGCGAGGCCCTCACATCAGTAGTCTGCTCGCTTCACGGCGTCTGCTTGGGCCCACCCACAAGTCGTGTTTATCGGACATGACAGGCAGGCACTCAACCGCGGACCAGCACTTCGCTGTCCCCTTTAAATTAGCTCGGCTCTCCTATTTGCCTCATCAACTCTTGCGCACTCTTCTTTGTTCCCTCTGTTCGCCACTTGTTCCACGATAATAAATCGCGATAAATAGCGATATTGAGATCGATATCGATATCGCGATAAATCGCAATTATAAATCCACACCCCTGGTGGTGCAGATTGCATTACTGTTCAAATATTTGAGCTCGTGATGCACCAGTCGGTTAAATGCCAGTATCAATATTTGGAAACGCCTTTCCACGATTCGTCTGGCCTGGAGTGAGTTTGTGTCCCCGTGTGTGGTGGTGAGGCATGTCGCCCCGTGTTTGGAAGCGGGTCAGCGCGACACCGGCGCTGGTCGGAATGCGGCGTGCGCCAGACTGGCCGCAAAAACGGCGCGGCTGCGGCGGACCCGCCGCACGGAGACGAGACACCTTACACGACCAGGAGCACCGGGTCTCAGCACAGGGTCGTCTCAGGGGCTAACCTGCCGTGGAATGAACGCTGCTTTTTTATTTTAGTTGAGTCCCCGGCCGCTCCGAAGTGATATAGCTTAAACATTTTGAGATAGCTGCGGTACATGGGCATCATATGACCCTCGTTGCGCCCTCAAACTCCAATGAGGATAGCTACGATACACGTCGCTTAAGCAAATGAAGTGGAGTCACAGTGAACGGCCAATTGGCCGTTCACTGCCGGCTATGTTGACATCATCTCTTTGAGAAAATTGAACTTAGTTGTTAGTTTGCAGTCCCTTCAAAGGGTTACTCACTTTAACTGCCTTTTTCACAGATGAAGAAAGTTCCTGAAAAATATAGATTAATGATGGCTTGGAGAGCCCGCCAATTCTTCAAGATTAAATAGTTGTTTTTTTAAGTTTCTAGACAGTTATTTTTCAAGTAAATTTACAGGCATAGTTAATCATAAAAATGTTTATAAGAGCTATGAAAGCCTTGCCCATAGGTATATTGAGCAAGTAGGATGCAATGTCGTAGAAACAACTAATGCCAAAAATAATGAAGTTTTCCGAGATACAGGACTCCCAGCTTCATGTTAAGGTTTTAGGGGACAGGGTTGTGAGACAAGGATCCATTCCAGGAATGGCTCTAAGGGAGGCCAGCTAAAATGTTGCTCTCAATTTCCTCATATCTTCCCATTTAATAAGAAACAAGCTGTTTTCACAATTTTGGAGCCCATCGTTTCCTCCCGAAACCACTCGATGAGCTCCGGCACTGCGCATAGCTGTAATTGGACTTCCACGGCGATCAGCCCGGACAAATTAAGGTTCAAAGGGTTCCAAGTGACATCCATGATATGCATCTCAAAATATTCCTCTGTGTGTGTTTTAATGGTAACTATTTTGACAAAAATGCCCCGTCTTTCCGAACCTTGTTTCGGATTTTTAAGACGAGGAAGCAGCTTTTCAATCTGCTACACCGCAACAGATGAGCGAATATAGCGGTGGGTGAGCAGTCTCCATGCATGAGTGTTTTTAGGGGCGGCGACCAATGACCTCCATCTGTCGACCGTATGCCCGCGGGCACCTCCAGCTGCCACTTTCTCCCGTTCCCAGCAGAGGCCGCTGCACCGCCGACTAGAGGAGACAGAAATGATGGATCTCCAACCCACCCGCGGGACCTGTACTAATCAATCACCACCGACATTGGACTGCTTTTCAATCGATCGATACGGATCGGCGTAGGAGGATGAGCTGTAGAAGGAGTTGTGTCGGTGCCAGCAGGTCTGTTCGGGTTGTAGCCAGGCGGGCTTGTTGGCGGATCGGTGGCTGAACATGGCGCCGCACTGAGGATGCTACCCCAAACCACAACCGCCGGGAAGCGAGCTGTTCGCGGCTTCGCTTCCACGCGGCACCCGACTTTCCGCCAGTCTCAAGTGCTTTCACAGATCATTGCGTTGTAATCGTTCAGCTCTAATTTGTGACGGGACTATCATTATCCCTTTGCCTTTGAATTCGGTACATTTATTTACCTTCCTTTTCTGGTTGGGAACCGTTCGAAGCCGACCCTTGGCGTGTTTTTTGTGTGTGTCCAGAAACAGCTCGCTTGGGTGGGTGCGGCACATCGGCAGCCGCGCCGCCTCGGGCGTCCGCCAACGCCGCATACGAAACGGCCAATCAGCTAGCGGCCGCGGCTCCAGGCCGGCCACAGAGCGGCCCTCAAACGCTACCCCCGGGCCGCTGCCAGCCAGCAGACCGGGCCCACACTGTCAGCCCGTAAAACATTTACAGAGCGCGCTGGCCAGCGTTGCGCGTTATGTGAAACTTGAATGCTAAAATGAAAGATATTGGTAGGTTTAATGGATATAAATATTAACAATTGGATGATTCTCTATTTGGGACAGAGTCAAGAAAGTTCTCATAATAAAAACTGATGAAATTTGCATAAAAACATAGGAACATTACGTAACGTAACAACCAGTTAGATATTGTTGGGTATGAGATCTTGTATTAGCAATTTAATGAGTCTGTGAAATAGAATCAGATCTCATCCATAACCACACAACCTTGAATGCCTCCTGACCATGAATATGTATTGTTCCTGCAGCAGTAGGCAGGTAGATACTGCGTCTGGCACTGAAGCGCTATACGAGAGCCTGCTCCGAAGCTAGACGCCCCTAACAGATACGTTTATTTTTTGAACGCCCGCTCGCTGTAGATTTACTTGTCTCCCATTCTTATTTTTAAGCTTTCTGAAGATGCAGAGGTGGTTGTGTCTGGTATCATGCCGCGTGGTGCACATGAGCATGTCAACAATGGCTACTATGCCTGCCGCGGTCACTGCTGCATTCTCACGTTCAGCCACATTGATTTCACATCTGGACTTCACTCTTTCCCAGCAATGCACCAGATTTCATGCAAACCAGCCTCCCAAGACGAGCATTGCCACATGCTTGTGGTCAGCATGGAAAAATCCTTGACTCCTAGGGATACAGTATGGGTGTCAAGTGTGGATTTTTAGCTCACGTAGTATATTGCTTGGAAGGTCTTCAATCGTTGTTCCTTTAAGGCCTGACAAATTATTCGTCGTAAATGAGGGAGAAAATAGGTTATTATCAGCGATAAGGTCTATCAATGTTTCAAAACATAATTTTTCAACGTAAACTCTATTGTCTGTCTCCTGGAATTTGTTCGTGTCTAATCCTTTGCCTTCGGATGATTACGTGTGATTACGGGTTTCGTCGTTGCACGATTTCTCGGCTCTTCCTTATCGACTGAGGGTTTGGTTGCTACGTGTTTGCGACGCGTGAAGAGAAGCCATAGAAACGAGCTGCAATATGTATGGTGTCTTGCAGCCGAGCTGGGATGACCTCAGGGCTTTGTTGAAGCCCCTGGGGGTCACAGGTGACACGTCAAGGTCGAATCAGCTGACGTCTCGGACCAATCGGTGATCCAGTCACCTTTTGCGCCGGTGATTTAATGTTCGGTACAGCACAGAGCCAGCCTTGAATACTTATACAAAGCCCATAGGCACCGACTGCAAATAGCTAAATGGTATTTCATTAAAAACTTCATAGACAAAAACCATTCAACCTCACAGTCAGCAGACATTTTGAAACGATACCAGCCGCACGCAAGCCTGATCGTAAACGGAGGGCCTAAAGACGTTAATTAAAGGAGGAGATCAAAAACAAAAAGTAGAAACCTAGCATATTTCCATTTAATTAAAGGAGCAGACCAAAAGAAAAAAATAGAAAGCTAGCAATTATTCTCATTGATGAACAGTTCATACGTATACAATATTCAAATGCCCATTTTTATATGAGTTGCTTCCAAGGATCAGATGAGTATAGCACATTTTCCTGGGCGTGCTTAAGAACTTCACAATAAAAGAGCCCTTGATTTTTTCACATTAAAATCATTCGAAGCTAGAGCAGCTTATTTGCGTGTGCAAACTCAACAATATGGGCACAGAGGGGAACGACGCGCAGCCCCTTGGAAATCGAGGTGGATGGAAACTTGAGTGAATTCTATCCAATATCATTTTAAGGTATTTCAAATGTCTGTGCCTGCGCCACAGAAAATCATAGCTGTTTTATTAAAGCTTGTAGTTAATCATCAAATGGTGATCAAATGTTGTACCAGATCCGTCCATGTGACCTGGGTGCTCTCCGGTTACCAAACCACTTCCTGGTGTCAGTCGGAGTGGGCTGGGACATACGTGTATCTGTGACGAACGCCATGTTTACAACGCCTGTGTTAGTAGATTTCCGGGTCCCATTCTATCATCAGGCTTCCGTTTTCCTGATCAATGGTCGCGGCTTACTCGCAGACAAGCGCGAAATTGAAACTCCGAGGACGCTCGTGTCCAGCTGCACTGCCTGCTGTCCAGACACGGAGGAAAAACAGCTCTTTCGCAGACTCCAGTGCACTTGACTGCTTGTTTTCTGGACTGAATTAATCCTCACGTGGCCTCATGCGAGGTTTCTGTGCTTGTACGGTAGAGTATTCATGTCCGGTAAATCTTTGGAATTACGGCTTCAGAATTATTGACTAAATACTTGTTTGTCAACCCTCTTCTCTCAAAGCAAAAATTAGATCTGTTTCCATTTTAATGCTCGGTATTTTTAATCCGATGCACCTAGAAAACCTAATGGGAAACCTTTCTAAAATCTGATATGCGTCATGTTGGATGTGAACGTTCATGATAAAGCCTCCCCGTTAACGATAACGTGGGCGGAACGGAGAGATCTACGCTCGAAGAAAACCCATCTGGCATGACGAACCATCTACTGTCCCGCTGAATATTACAAAATCCGACAAAGAATGGTAGCCAGCTCCATGAGATGTACTATAGAATCCGGTTAACGGAAGCTGAGCACAAAGATTCTTTAGCTGAGCGAGAGAGAGAGGAATGATTTAGTGATTCAGTGACCAGAGATGGGACCCCGCAGCCCGACATACCACCAGTGACTACTCCATCTTCCAGGAAGTCAGTTTCAGCTGGTGACTCAGAGGTTCGGGATTCATGCGTTACCGTTAATAACTACTAGCTGAACCCCCGACTCCCAGACCGCCCCCCTCCGCTCAGCCAGGCACGGACAGAGCGAGGTCGGTGGGATTCCACTGTGCGGTGGGGCGCGCGTCTGGACTGGCGCGCTCCACTCACCTCTCCAACCGCCGCCCACACAGCCCATCACGCCCTGCGGCGAAAAACGAAAACGGCTACCGGCGTGGGCCGCTGTGGAAGGTTGTTTCGGGATCTGGCCGTGGCTTTGAGCTCGGGCTGAAATAGGTCGGCCGGTGGGCGAGCTCACAGCGTCATAGTGTATTCACGAACAAGCAGTGTCAAGAGCGACCACCTACAGGTGAACAAAGGTCACGTGCCAGGCCGAGATTCAGGCCAGCAGTCAGACGGGCCCAAAAGGTGCGCCATGGCATGGGTGTGAAAGACGTTACCACAGCGTGGCGAAGAGATGTCGGACGACAGTTACAGATGCGTTCGTTTGCAGCCGGTTGTATAGGACCGGTGCGTGGTCGTTGATAGATGGCGTCTCACAAAAATGGCGTTCACGGTGAGAGGGTCGCTATAGAAGTCTGCACCACATGACAGTGAGAGTTCTGCTGGAAGCGGTCTGAGGACCGGCACTGACGGACCCTGAGTACTGTAGCCGTCAGGGGATTTCCACCAGAGCGCGGCTAACACGGGATCAACTCACCCCATCCGTGAGTGACACGCTTGTGGCTCATTCATACTTCTAAGCCTTGTTGGCAGACAGGTGTTATTCTGGGAAGCAGGACCCATGTTCGGACGCTGTTGTGGATGATAATAATCCATTGCTGGCACTTAACAAATGTCGGTGGTGAGCTCATATGTCGGGATATGTCACTAAATTTGTTTGCACTTAAGCCTCAACAGCGGCATGTTGCGCTAATTTGTGTCGCATCATCGCAGATAGGATTTCCGTCCCCGGCGCGCTAGCCATGCCAGGGGCGACGCCGCGGGGTAGAGGAAGTGAAGTAGGGGGAGAGGCACGCGACCTTGCACCCCTCCCCCTCCCTCCTGGCGAGACATCCGCCCCTGTGCGCTCCCGGATGTGGCAGAGCTATGACGGAGTAGTCGTGGTATTGGACTGCAGCCCACATGATCCTGCAGAGGTGGTGGAGTTAAAAGGGAAGCGCTTCATATTTGGCTTTTCCTACCGATACGCTGTGTACCACAGAGTGCATAAAGTGTTTGTGGGTCAAAAGTTTGCACAACGTGTCATGCAGTGCATCTTTGTTTACGAAAGAGGCTTTTTCGGAATTTGTGTCTGCTTTGCTGTGCTTAACCTTGCCAGAGGGTGTGCATATTTTCGATGTGTCTAAAGTTTGTCTCCAAAGCTATAAACTCTTTGATGAGCTTGTAAACCATATTTTAAAGAGTTCAAGAATCTGCGACAGTGCTGCCCCACTGCTACCAAGAGCTAACCTACTTCTATTTCCACTGAAAATACCATTTTCATGTTGTAAATACCTAAAAAAACCTATTGTCGTACCAATTGTATTCAACCTTCAATCATCTCGGCCATTTACCTGCAGCTCATTGATTTTGCTCGCCTGTCTGCGGTTCTTTCCACGAAAATTATTGGAAACCAAAAAATCTAATATCTGGGACATGGTGAGTATTCATAGCTCAGTATCTTACGACATTTCAAGGACGGTGTCTGAAAAGACTCCGCCATCTTCTTGAGCTCCAGAACCGGCGTCTAGCTGTTCTGGTATAATCTGGAGGCCATTACTTCTCCCACCCCATAGACAATTTCATGGTGACTGGCGGGATCGCCACAAAAAAGGCGCGACCGTTAAAAAGCGCTGCGGTGCTTTGTCGAAGCGACGGCGGGCTGGCCAGCTCTGCCGCCTTACCTGACCACGGTCGGGCTCTCAGCTGGAATGCCAGTGATTTCGCAACGGTGCCGACGCCGGGCGGCTCAGTGACGACCCTGATGCTGGTCCCGCCCTGCGGTTGGAGCCGACCCTGGTCCAGGCTCACACCAGCGATCTGATCCGACCCTGTTCCAGGCTCACACCAGCGATCTGATCGCACTGCTGGCTCTGCCTGCTTTAGATGCGAGACCAGTAGTAGAGTGCGCAGAGCTGTGAAGAGTATCAGGTTATTCAGCTTTGTGGGTCATGGATGGTCATTTTTTCTCGTGTTTAGAGATGCTCATCATCTTTCACATGCTGCCATTTGCGCAGGCGGATCCAGGATTTATAATGGGGGATACCCGATCAGGGGGGTGCAATTCAGATCAGAGGGGCACCACTTTTAGACGTCGCAACCTATCAGAGGGTGGTAAGTGACTTTTCAGGGGTCGCCAAGAACGTTTCAGAGGATCCAAAGTTAATATTAGTGGTTCCTGAAGCTCGATCGGAAGGATGAACTCGGCTCTTATGCTCTCTGTCTTGCCCATCCCCGCTGGATCCGCGCATGGCCACTTGACCCTGTAACGGGGCTACTCATCATCCACTTTCATTAGCTCGTGTGTGACTGGCATCTTGTGGTACTGGGGCGCAAGGACGAGGGGCTACTTGGACTCTCATCCGGACAGGTGGCGCGTGCGTGCGAGTGCCCTGCGGCGGTGGCCGCTGTAGTTTCAGCTCGTGGACGGTCCCAGCTTCGAGGCCGCCGCTCGTCCGTCCGTGACGGCGGCTGCGGCCACTCCTTGACCCGCGCGTGCTGCCGGAGAGGATAGAAAGCCGGACCAATACGTCTCCAGGTTTCTCCATCTTTGAGGCGCCGGCGTTCGTGTGGCTGAAGGCCCCTCTTTACATTCGAGAGCTTGTTTACTCGCGGTAGAGCAGGGCGACTTCCGGTCCCGCCGCTGTTTTCTCAAAACGACCTTCAAGGCTGGTAGATACTTTATGACTTATTTGCGCCACCTGCAGCACGCACACTGCATGCAGATGAGTTACGGTCGTTTCTATTTGCGGGTGAAACACCATTATTATGCACACTACAGGCCTGTTGTGATAGCGGCGTTAAAGTTCAAGGTCTATGAGCCACGCCTGGGCCGGCCGTCTCCGCGGTTCACTTGTGTCGAAAACGTTCGGTGAGTGCCTCCAGAGCACGAGTCGCCACACCCGGCGAACACCGTCCGCCGCGACAGTCGGCCCTCCTACCTGCTGCATGCTTGACCGCGTCACGGCTCCGGACGCGTGCACTGGACCGCGCCCGTTCCGGCCCGGGAGAGACCCCAGCTCTGCAGCCCAGCGGCCGTCCGCCGCGGCGCTTGGCGAGCTTCCCAGCCCGCCGCCGCTGGCTTCGGCACCGGTTTCGTGCCGCGCCGGCGTTTGTTGCTCTGTGCCCGCCGACGGAGGTACTCCGAATCGCGCAGTATTGCCTGAGGGCATGTGTGCAGTCGAAGGTCATGGCAGGGCGTGAGGAGGTCCTGCGTCGATGCGCGGCTGCCCGGCGGTGCTCGTGGCTGGTGCGGCGTCGCAGTTTCGTGGTGTTAGACGCTGTGCTGAGCTGGAGTCTCCCGTGCACGCACGTTCGGCGGCCACAACCATTCATGACAGATAGCCTGATCCGGACGGCTGCCGCGCGTGATACTAGGACGTAACTCATGGTTTTTTTGTGCCTTATCGCGCTTTTTCTTTGCAAAAGAATGAGAATCTTTGTATTTCATACATGCTTTTCAAGCCTGTACTTTTTCGCTTGTGTTTGGATTGTAATAAGTTTCGGTTAACTTCTCTCCCAGCTGAACCAAACAACACATGAGGTATGCCGTAACCTTCAAACGGGCCTCGTGATCTCTCGTCACGGACATTTGCCGATGGTGCTCATAACTACCACCAAATTCCGTTTCGTCACAGCCCTGGTCCAGTGCCTGACTTCGAACCACATCTACCAAAAGCCCTGCGTATGCCTCTGCTAATGGTTGATTCCATTAGCGCTGAACTTCTAATAATCCCTCAGTACTGGGCCTCTCTAAAACTGAAGGCTGATGGCATTGGAACCTCCCATTCGTCACTGACTATGAATTTCAATCGTTCAGTTCTCTCGATATTGCTTTTTGTGTATGGTCCGTGGCTTTGGCGTCGGCGGCGGTGGGGGGATGGACGTGACCTTGGCGGAGGCTCGCCGGGGCAGGATGGCGGTGAGTCGGCGCCGTGCGCGGCGGCAGGAAGCGTCCAACACCTGTCGCCCTCCGCCTCCGCCGTCACTTCTGCTACTATGCCGCCGCCGTCGGCGACACCGCCGCAGCCCACAATAGAATTACGGCCGCATCGCGAAATCTGAATTCCCTCCTGTTGCGCCACAAGTAAATCCCTGACATTAGTTGGCCCCATTCAGAAGTGTGCTTATCTAAACGCTGGATCATAGTTTTTGCTCCATTATTTTGATGTTGTAAACGTCTTAAGACGCAGCGTTGTTCTGGTTACGTAATCTTGTAGCCTTACTGTGGCTCCTTCTAGTATTAATGCAAGTGAATCTCGTTTGTCAGACGCAAAAACACTTAGCTGAAGAACATGTCATTTGCGGGATATGATAAAAACTATGATACGGCCGGTAAACTAAACAAATAGGTATTACGCGCCTCAGATGTGGGTACTAAGATGGCAGCAAACATATTAGCACAAAAGATTCGTGGAGAAACTGGTCTCCGTGATAGAAATCGCAGCCATTCGGTGGCTTAGAAACAGATGAGCAGACATGTGAGCCATTTTCACCATGGGCAAATGTAATGACACCCTGGCTTTGCCTTGGGCGGGGAGCGTGCGGAACTGTTGTACGGAAAAGTGTCAATTTCAGCTGCAGGTGTGCCGTAACATGCGGGCCGAACGGCGCAGACAGCTCACTGATATGCCCACTGAAAGGGCGACGATATCACCGAATTACAGCTGATTCGCTAAGCCTGTGGCTCGTGCCGAGGCATTGTAGGAAATGAGCTGCTATAGAGGCGGGCAGTCAGCGAGCACTGTAATGGCCATTGGTATCGCCGTCAAGGGCAGCTTTTGTGCAGTTTAGCTGCCGCGGCAAGGTGATCTGTCTGGTAGTGCGCGTGATTACCGACAAACCGTCTGAAGTGGAAATCGACTGAAGCTGTCTGGGTGGTCGAAACATTGGCCCATGCTCAGTAACAATGACGTGCAATTAGACCGAAATAGCCGTTCGCGGTAGTCATTGTTCAGATTGTTCAATTGAATCTTTTTTCAAATTTGGGAAAACACAATTTCCACTCCTGGAGAAAATTACTCTGCACTGAAAATTACGAGCCAGGTGTCCATATAAACTAGGCTAGAGATACGAAGATCGCATTTATTTCTTTGCTTGATACAAATTATCACTTCTTCATGTTCTCTTCGGTCACATATTCTTCTGAAAAGGTGACGGGTTTGATTCTCTCAGAGCCTAACTCTCAAAAGCTGCGAATGGGTATAAGAGCGGCAGTTGTACCAAGGGATCCTTTTTCAAGCAGTGCGGTATTGCTTGTCAATGAATGTGATCACTCACCCCTACGATTCTTTGACCTGTTGTTGTACAACTTAAAGTCCAATTCATACCTTAACGAAATCTGGCACGGTTTTCCGGCGGACGCTACAAACCCCTACAAAGCCCTACAAAATCCCTAAAAAGTCATTCAAAGTCATAAAAAGACGCAAAAATGAGGAGATTGCCCGTCGAAAAAATATGGGCAGATGTTGTCGCCGCCTCTGCCATGTGTGAATGAGCCTTTGAGCTGTATCTGAGCCCCAGCGGCGGATGCCGTCATCGTGATCGGCAGTGCTGGAGCTAAAGTAGACACGAGCGACCTGTCGCCGCTTAGGTACTGGTTAGAGTCTCAGTTTCAGAGTCTTGGGGCACAGTGAATGCAGTGGTCTGGAACGTTGAGACTGAAAAAACGTTGGGAACATATTTTCGTTATCACGTACTGTAAACCAAACATTTTTTGACAAGCTCACCCGCGTGTGCCTATCTTTGTTGTCATCGCTATCTACCCTGGCTCTTTTTTGTCCCTGAAATGGCTTGCTGATGGTACTTAATGGTCTTATACCACGCTCGATTGTCGTCCGTTGGCCATCAGGTATTGTTTTTGACAACCCGTGATTCGACCACTGATATCAACCCATTGTGTAATAAATTCTCCGTTGGAGGCAATCAAGTGGAAATTTGTGTGATAACCTAAAACGTCATCTGTTTGAAGATCGAGGTTTTACTTTCTAAACGGCCATGCGAGACATCTTATTCAGCAAAAAAAAACAGCTTGTTTCCAGTGGTGGATTGGAATCGCACCACGATAGCTTAAAAACAGGACTAGTCCCTGGCTAATCCAGGAATTCATTTGGTAGGGGGGGGCAGGTGCTCGAACAACCCCCACCATAGCCTCGGAACAGCCTTCAGGTATGCAGTTATTTTATAACAGTGGTTGACAGTTATTATCACTTAAACCAACACAGCAGACAGAAACGCGTTCATCTGTCTGCTGTGTTGGTTTAAGTAATATGCAGTTATTATAGGCATTCTGACATGGGGGGTTAGCTTGAGCCAACGGCTCCTTGTATCCGTCAATGGGATAAGTGTTCGCTTTTTTCCTAGGTGTTAGCTAGGTCAAGAAACTGATTCGTTTACTACAATACCCACATTAGTAAGAGGCGATGAGGGGTCCAGGTTTAAGGATGAGGAGGCACCATGGACTTCTAACCCATTTCTTTCCAGTCAACGCCATAGTGTTGTGATAAAATTTCTCATTTAAGGGGGAGGGGGGGCACGGTGCCCCGGTATTTCCCTAGTTCCATCGAACATAGCATTAACAGATGACCGCTGTTTCAAAGTGCTGGCATTCGTTTTAACTTGTTCCATCCAGCAGATTATAGGAAAAAGTTGTTCCCTACCTTGTTTACGATCATATTGCGTCAGACACAGCAAGAAACCTAAACCGGTTCTATTATTAAAGAACAGTTACTCGAGTAGGCGACTGTTGCCATGTTGACTAGTCCACGGTTTAGCCTATGTTGGGGTGTCCACGGCAGCAACAGTCCCAAGCATGAGTTGGCAGTTCTATGCCTTTTGGGGTACTCGGACGTCTTCAGCAATCAAATGATCAAAAGACACGGAAAGATGTGCTCATTTAACCACCTCAGGCACTGAGAGCGGATAAACCAGATTACTATGGTTTATCCAATAATTGTGTTTCTAAAAAAAAACACAATTATTGGCAGCTTTTTCATATATCATTCCCGGTCACATGGACTGGCAGACATTCGCGTCTTTTCGGAAAGGCTGGCTTACGTTAGCAGTGAAACTGTGGCGCAGCGGTCAGCAGTCGGAGTCACGTGCCGGCCCTGCGCTCGGCGCTGACGCTCGGCACCGCCGCGCGCTAACCCGTCGTGCCGGTCCCGGTATCGGCCGAGAAAGTGGCCAGTGAAAATGCACGCCGCATTCACAGTCAGACCATTCCTGGGACAGCTGACCCGCTCTCTGGCGACTTTCAGCTGCAACTGCTGTCTTCCGTCATCTCAGAGACAGGCCTGTTGCCCCAGTACAGCGCCGTGAGGCTGTGCTGATAAATAGCCTGTTGGCAGTGTTTCAATGTTCGCCACGCTGGCAGCAGCTGCCGGAGCCAGTCTTTGTCGGATCGTGAGCGGATAAGCACGCCATCACGCTCTGACACGTGCCCCTGCGGATGAATCGGTCACGAAATCAGCGTCACGGCTCCACTGCGGCTGCAGGGGCGAAGGATATGTTATGGGTTTCAAAAGCCGGGAGAGAGCATGGGCCATGACAGAAAATACAGAAGTGCCAGCGATAAGGAGTGTCCAAAGAGCTCAAGAGGAGTTGAAGCAAAGTGCTTCCACCTGGAATTATTTTAAAGTACACTTCCTTATGCTCAGCATCGCGCACTGCTTGCGTAATGTGCGTGATTGAACCGCAGTGAACCTGACTAAATAAATTAGCTTTTTGTTGCTGATGCAGCTACTGTTTTCTGCATTCCTGCACCAGCGTGTTTTCCGCTTCAGTATTCCTTGATCACTTAGCTGATTGCTCACGACTAGGCATTCAAGAGAAAATCCCACGGAAGTGGAAGTGACCGCAATGGCTAACTTCTGAACAGATGCTAAGGATCTCGGGTGCATGGCAAGAATGAACGTCCTGATTCTGAAGTAAATAATGGTTGGTTTACCGAATTCTAGCAAAAAAAATGTACTGTTTTTTAGATGGGAAGTGCCTACTCGTTGTGCAGAGCTTAATAATTCCTCCTTACGAATGCATGTAAGGTCTGCTATGTGTTTTAAAATGCAGTTCAATACTCTACTACATGATAATAAATGACGTTAATTTTCATATTTGTGAAAGGTGTTTTTATCACGTCCAGACTTTTCGTGAAAAAGATAGGCAGATGAAAGCGATAGGTATCTAGGTAAAATAGGCAAGAACATTTGCAGGAGCTCTTGTTATTCGATTTGTTACAAACCTACGTGAGGCACAAATGTCCACAGCCTTTTTACGGAAATGTTCTTTTTCATAAAAAACGAGACAATGTTTGTAATAGTCAGACAATCAAGCAGGCACAAGGTGGCCTAAACCCAAATCAAACACTTGAGCAGCTTTAAACCTTATTGGAATATTAATAGCTTATTTTAAAAGTAAAACTTTTACCTCCTTCAAGTTTTACATTTCAGAAGTCTGTTGTCAAAATATTATTTTCTGATTTCTTCAGAACGCTGAAAGATTCTGTAATGATAATAATTTACGTGATACTAGTTCTTATTAGAGTCAAGATCAAAGTGTTGAAGTAGTTTTATTTCTGGTGTCCCCGCTTTTTTGGCCGCTGATACAAAGAATAGCTTACCAAAAGTCATGTAATTATTAGTGAAATATTAGAACAGTTATTTATCATTATACCTATCTCTGGTATTACTTGATAGTGACAAGTATTATTTCCAGCCAAAGTGCCTCAGTTTTATAATGGGTTTTGAACTGAGAGCAGATTTGTAGAGCGTGTTGAGAACACTATTACCATATTCAATTTCACCCAGAGCTCTCGTTAAAGCTAAAAGTAAAGGAGCTTATTGCCTTATTTCAAACTCTGAAATAATACCTTCCATATAGTTGCAGTAATCTGATTGGTCATAAGCCTTAAGCCTAGTCCTCTAACCGAAAATACCATGCTAGCGAGTGAACCAGCATGCAACTGCCTGTCGACTGAAAACTTCAGGCGAGTAGTTATCCATTGCAGAGCGTCATTGGGCCGAAATTAGCAAAATGGTCGCAACATATCTCACATGCTCTCTACCCCGCATTTTCCAAAACAAGTATCAATTTTTGGGTCAAAATTCAATTTTAAAATTGTTTCATAACATCAGGCAGATGCATTATCTTTCCACCACTGAATAAACACGGGCTGCGTAACATCTGCCGTTCAGTTTTTACACCAGTGCTTCTTGTACTGCATGCGATTTTTGCCATGCGGAAGCGCTCTGAGTGGGCCTTTAGAGCGAGTCTATGATCAATGTTTGAGATTTCACTGATTATTAAAAGTTTTATTTTGATGACGTCTCGTGCTGTTAGAATAGAGAAGATATTTCTGTTTTTAGCGTTTGAAAGGAGGGAAAATTTGTTTTCTGGTTTTCAGACCTCTCTTGTTCTTAAATTGTTCTTTTTCGGATTTTGGCAAATAGGCCCATTCCCTTTCAATGAAATCATAGTCGCATGCCTCCCACCTACTGACTCTCCAGAAATGTCCCTATCAGCTACCTCACCGGCGCTATCGTCCGGTGGTGAGAGGGTGACATCATGGCTGCAGCCCGTCCTCCGCCTCTCACCAGACTGAGTCACTGAGCTCCTCCGCCTGTTCGCGCGGGGTGGTGCGGAGGTGCCCCGCGCGGTGGCGGGAGATTGTGAAGGTCAACGGGGCCGTGTGAGGACTCGATAGCGTTAGCGTTACTGGGGAGAATAAGGACGTGTTTGGGGACGGGTACTGGCTGCCTCAGGGCTTCTGGAAGTCGTCACGCGAGTTTCGCCGCCTCAGTTTCAAGATGTGCCAATTTTGATAGCTTTTTCTACTAAATGTCGGACAATGCTTGTTTCTAGTATGTACCGAGCCAATCTACAGCACTAGAACCGTCTGTAACACTATCTATACCATCTTCCATCTTCAAACGGTACGGAATAAGAACCAGTAAAACGCCTTCATTAGCGATAACCATGGGCGGACGTTTCTGTTTACAAAAGATAAGTGAAAAATAGAATGAGGTTAACTGTTATGGATCACTTACATAAGTGTGACGAAATCGCACAGCAAGTCCAGCCGCAACAGTTAAATACCTTACGAACAATTTACATTGAACACCGCAGGAAAAATCAGGAAATTAATTAGAACAACGCTGATTTAATTTTCCTTATGACTTTCTAGAAGAAATTTAATTCATCCGTTTAACTACCGTTAACTAAAATCGAACAAAGCTTCTGAAATACAGACGTTTCATTTAAAGCGTATGTGCATTCGGATTGCAAACATTTCGTTATTCTAGCGTTGAAACTTATTAAAACTATTAAAATCATTATTCAGATGGCTTTGCAAAGTCTCGGGGAAACGAACAACTCATGTATGCAAGGCTACAGTTTCATTAAGAGATGTAATGTTGGTATATCATAACGATGGAATATACATGATGTCATAAAATAGTATATATCTCGAATTTTACGGGGTTATGTACAAAGTGTAAAAGAAAACTTTGTGCTCCACTATCGAGACTAGCATCAACATAACTATGAAGGAAAAATATCGTATAGCAAAAAAGTGACTGGATGGATCTTCCCGTCTGAAAAATAGACTGTGAAACTGAGGAAGTTAAGGGACCAACACCCGCCGGTAGGCAAATTCTATCTGGTACTTGGATAGTTTTCTGCTCCTTAGGGAATGGAAAAGTAGGCCTGATGCATGGTAGATGAAGGACATTTTTTCTCTATGATACTTCTGTTTGGCTATCATATAGGGCGTTACTACTTAAAAAGGAAGTGAAAACCCAACAGCGCAGCTAGATGCCATTGTGGTGCTAATTTGGACAGGTGGAAAACCTGGCAACTAATGAGACTTTCTCGCTGTGCCACTAAAGCGAAACTTTTGTTCACTGATATCCTCAGGACGTTGACTAGACTTAAAGAAACAGGAAGTTGCCACTTACGGGCAATTAGCGCTTTGTAATCAGAAGTACAAATCTGTATTTGAAATTTAGATAACCTGATATTACTAGCATTATTCAGGATGTAATTTAGGCCCGGCGTCCTTTGACATTGGAACACATTAAACTGGGAACCTCTCTGACGAGCTTGAATGATGCATTCCATCCTTTCTCTCAAAGAAGGTCAAGGAGCACTCAGCTTCGTCTGTCATGGGTCAGAAATGTTGTTGCATTATCCCAATAACATGAAGCGAAAATAAGTCTGGATAGGGCGGCAAGCTATAACTGATACTCATTAATATAAAAATTATATATTATTAATAATATTATTGAAGAATATAATGATATAATTAATATATGTGTATTCATTTTCTTTATATCCCTGCATGTAACCAATCAGCTAAAGCACGGTTCTGGCAATAATATTTGCAATAACATCGCAATAATAATAAGACAATATCGCCACTCACAGTGACAACATTTTGACAGTGAAACCATTGCATTCTAAATGGTGCATAGAAGTGAAAATTAGCAAATATTTCCTTCAGAAATAAGGAATGCAAATTGGCACTAATTATCAATGCTTTAGCAACAGGATGCCAGGATAGGTTCGCCATTTGGTATCTATAACGCAAACGTGCCACATTTTAGCCTGGCGGTGACAATTAGGGTTAAATTTCAGTGGTACACCTGAACACTTTTGGCCCCTGCATTTTGAAGCTGTACCAAAAATCCATATAGACACTGGCGTTCAAATATCTCTGTACATGCGGGGTGTCTCTCTCTTTCTCTTTTCTCTTTCTCTCTCTCTCTTTTTCTTTTTGTTCTCTTTCTCGTTCTCGTTCTCGTTCTGTTCGTTCCTCTCTCTCTCTCTCTCTCCCTCTCTCTCTCTCTCCCGGACCGCGGTGCCCCGGTGCTCAGCTGATACGCTGCAGCCGCCAGCTGGCTCCGGCCAGCTCCGCCCGCCGCGTGACTGCCGTCATGTGACTCCGACAGCGCCGCCACAGTAGGCAGCTGTCATGTGACCGGTCCCGGGCCAGGCACCGCCGCCCTCACCTCCCCCCACTTCTCCGAACGGCGCCGCCGTTGTGTAAGCGAGTTGACCGCGGGGGCTGTGGCGTAATGTGGTGTCTCGGTACCGCGTGAACTAGTGGACGGTGCCGCCGGCTCACAGGGCGGTCGGACGGCGGTCGGCCGGCTCACAGGGCCGGCAGAGAGTGGCCAGCCGGTCCACAGCGCCGGGCGGGCAGAGAGTGGCCGGGAGGCCTGCAGGGCCTGGCCGCTGCAGCCACGGGCCAGACCCGCCGCCACTCTCGGATCTGTTGCCTGCCAGAGAAGTCACGAGTGGTCAACCATAGGTTGGCATGGTCACACTGGTGGAGCCTGGGGAACATTTCGCGACACCAACCCCTCCCTTTGGTCGGCCTTTCTTTTGCATTATATACACTGGCCTCTGTGGCTAGGTTGGCCCGCTATTCCATGTCCCTCATGACTAATTGCTGGCTACGCTACTGAACGACAGGGTTCATTTGCCCAGTCATGCAGGCAAGTCCGGCTTGGTTCACTGAAGACGCACTTGAAGACAACTGCCCTCGGTGGCCTATCATCGGCGCCGGAGTTTTAGGTCGCGCTGACAGTTTGCGGTTGGTCCAAGGTCTTGGTAGTCCTCGGAGCCGCTTCAGATGCACTGCGGTATCTGTTTACATCTCAATACTCGTCTGAGAAACCACGAGCAATGGCGTGTGACCACCGTAATGAAGCCCTGACCTGATACTGATGTCCTCGTCAGGTCTGCCCGCTCCAGCAACTGTTCAAATCCAATGTATATTTCTCTTTCAAACACTCGGGAAGTTCGGTCCTTCAGTCCTGCTTATAATAGTGTGTTCGTCATTGGTGGAATGATATCAGTGGCGGATCCAGGGCTTCATTTCGGAGGGGGAGGGGCTAGGGGCTCGAGCCTCCCCATCGTTGCCTCACATCAACCCTGCCTATGCATTAACCATAGGACCTCAGATATTTTGGGGAGCCTTGAGCCCCCTACCTGCTTGTGTCCGCTTTTGAATGATAGGTAATGTTTTTCCTCGTGTGATGCTTGTTCTGCCTATATTTGTAGTTCCATCCGTCATTCATTTACCTTTTCTTGTTCCTTGTTTTTCATCTGAAAATTGAAAAAGAAAGTTAGAAACAAAAGTTTTACTCCACCAAATGCCCAGTTATCTCCTGCTGGTTGGCTCTCGCCTACTACTTATGAAACTTTTGAAGGACGTGACCAGGGACATAGGTTCTGAACGCTGATGTCCTCGGCGCACTATACTATTCATGTATGCATGTACCAACGGGGAGCACACAATGCATAACGGGACCTGCGGGGTCAGCCCACGGGACTCTGTAACAGAGCCCCCACAATGCTGCAAGGAAGTGGGTGGGACGTTTTGAGAGCTTCTTTGCTGGCCAACACAGTAAAAACATTGGGCTGTGCCTGCTCTGTCGGAGTCCTACATCACAGAATGCACCTCATGAGCGCTCAGGCCACGTTGATTGTCATTAATATAACTGTATAGAGTTCAGTAGTACGAATGCACCCACTCACAAAATTTATAAACTGTGAAACTGGTAGGGGAAAACAGCACTTGCCAATCGCTGACAGAAACTCAGAGCTATCAAAACAAATGTTCGCTGACACAAAAGTTTCAGGACATGGGGAAGTCCTTTGGCTAGTGCTGCTGTAGCACCTGGTGATTTATTTCCAAAAATCGAGTTAAAAATGTGCTTTTTTAACCAAAAAGGGGAAATTTGTGTGATACTACAGCCGTTGATTCCGTCTCTGAGTTGGTGGGGAGCTGGTGGTGCTCGACGGTGCCGCCGGTATTACCTGGCGCGCTCAGACTGTCAGCCCGTGCCCAGCCGGACCTGCGGGGCTTCCGCAGATCCTGTAACCGAGATCTCGTTAGTGAAGCTGGACGACCGTGACGTCACAAATGCTAGTCTTCAAGGCGTGTCAGCTGGCCTTCGTCAAAAGTGCGCTAGTGTGCCACTGAGGCCGACCCCAGTGACCCCATCACAGTGGGCGGGGATGCAGCGGAGAGCGGCTTTGAAAACAAATACAAGATCGCCCATGCCGAAGTTCACGACCCATATCGTCAAAGATGGAAGAGAGGAAACATAGACTTATTCGTTGGCAGTGCAAAGGTCCATCCTAAACTGGTCCACCTAAACAGAAAGCTTTACTACTAGTAAACCTTAATCTGCCCACAAAACTAGCTTTCAGCGCACACGGACTTGTTCTCTACTGTGCGGCGAGGGTGCCGCCGCCACCTTCAAGGCACCCTCTCCTGCAGAGTGTTTCTCCGCTCCTGGGCGAAAAGGGAACCGTGCCGTCCTGGCGGCTTCTCAGTAGTCACGGCGGTGACAGGTCCGAAGCCACCGGCTGAAACCCACCAACAGTGCCGTTCGTTCTTGCACGCCTGTGACGTCTGTTAGCATCTGTAATCCTTACTTCAGGTGATGCTTTTCTCACGAGGGTAGCCAGGGCTATATATACTGTCGAATAGTGTCGGATCAATATTTTCATTTCGAGGGGGCTAGGGGCTCAACCTCACCCCTCCTTTACCTCAATCAATCTTTATACTATGTGACTACTATAGGCACTCGGAAATGGGGGTGGTGGGTAGCTCCTAGCCCTGTATCTGAAGCCTCATCGACCCGTCCAGAAAAGTACCCAGGATGTGTGAAGGGGGTGTTTAGGATTGATTACATTAATATTGTCACCATAAAGAATAAAATTAAATTAAGCACCAAGACGTCATCACTGGCAAAAATGGAAAAATGGAGGGAGAGGGAGGGAGAGGAGGGAGTCTTCAGTAAAAATATAAATCCCCGCTGAAACAAAACTGTAATCTGTATATCCAAAAACTCATCGCCTCTGGGCTCCTCGTACCCTTCCGCTCATGCTCGCTTCAATATATTTTTTTGTTCTGTCGAAACTCGGCTGAGGTAGAAAATTTCCGACGAAAAAATGGAAAGCAGGACTGACTGCCCCCTACCCTATCCCTCCCGCTCCAGCGGTGATGACGCTTGTATTCCATCAATGGCGAGGACCAAGCCGCGAGCTTGGGTGAAAAATTAAAGTGTATTATTTTGCAGATCAATTAAGAAACATGTTTAAAGTATCCCAAGACAATGTTTTTACTTGCCACCCGCAGACAATCTTAATATTCTTTCATCACCAAAACCGATATGTTTTACACCGTTTATTGACGGTTCGCCCCGCTGTCTTTCAAAAAGTCGAAAAATTTGCCAGCAAGCAAAGAGGTCAACAGTCTATAAATGTGCTAGTCAAGAAACCTCTGTCGAGGACCGTACTACGCCTTAACTCTGGGTGACAGATATGGCGCCGCTCTGCCGGCTTAGAGCGAGATGGTGTGTGCTGACGCTGCAGGGTCGTGATGCTGACGCCACAGCCGATGCATGATGCATGAGGAGGAGGATGGGAGGGGAGGGGTGTCAATGTCATCAGCCGGAGCGTGTCCGCGAAGGAACACGGAAACAACGACAAGAGTTCCCCCGATGCAGGCCTGTTTTCGATTCTCGTTTTTCTCGGAACTCACCTTTGATCTGCGCGTTGCCAGGTACCATTACTCTCGATATGGGCCGGGATGTTTCTCTATTCGAAAGTTGACTGCATGCATGATTTAGGCAGTTCTGCATGGTGATCATGCAAAGTCCGGCCGGTGACCACTCTTCGTATGGCACCGTTCAATAAGATAAAAGTGAAACCACGGTGGTGCCAAGCACCGTGGTGACTGGCAGTAAGGTTAGGCCGGTTTCGCCGGACACTGGCAGCAGCAGGATGACGCGGCCACCTTTTTCTGGCCGGCTGAAGCCACCCGTCACCACCGGCTCCAAACATACAAACAGCCACGCAGCCGCCGCTTTGTTCTGCGCTTTCTGGTAGTGTGAAATCCGTTACGGTGCCTCACCAAAAACCCGACGGTTTTCTGAGACTGTAGGAAGTCAGTCAGCTGTGATTGGATTTACAACTCAATTAGTGACAGTGCAAATGCTTGTAGGCTTTCTATTGGAAATTATATAGGAATCCCAAGCATCTGTGTTTGACCAGGACATACTGGTGTTCGTGGTCTGACACTCTCGCTGTTACGGTTGTAAAAAAGCGATGTGATGACCAGCAGAGTAGGGACGCCTCTGTACCTCTCCCTGCTGGAGACCGCCTCTCAGACCGGCTCTGAACCCACTCTCACTGCTTCACCTTTGCATGCAGGGGAGCGGCAAGTGACCGCAAATGGCAACGACCATCGAGGCCAGGCGCGGGGTGGGGCACTAAAGCGTAGGGGCGCGTTGAGCGAAATTGTTGCCAACGTGCTTATCTGGTACGTAAGGGGGTCTTGAGGTCGTAAAATGTCGCGGCAGAGCGATTTTCTTTCTTACCTAATGTAGAGTCATTACACCAATACGATATTTGTTGACCAGAAGTATATCTGAAGATCTCAGCACCTGCTACTGTCGTTTGTCAAAGCTGCCACACTGAGCTGCCAA
The DNA here is from genome assembly GCA_034440635.1 of Lepas anatifera. Lineage (NCBI taxonomy): Eukaryota > Metazoa > Arthropoda > Thecostraca > Lepadidae > Lepas > Lepas anatifera. The sequence goes on along the minus strand of JAOTON010000117.1, from coordinate 685,737 downwards.
ACCTGTCCCTTATCCCGCTATCGAAGATCTTAGCTGGTGCACAAAAAGGAGGACACAATACTGAATGATAAAAGTAAAACAGTATACTTTAATCTATTGATTGTTTTATTATTACCATTCCCTGAAAGCAAAATGGAGGAAGAACAAAAAAATGACCAAATTAGTCGTTAATTGGACATAAAGTATAATGTCGATATGTCTTCCATTAATACAACACAAGTTATGTCTTTAGCTTAATATTAAATGGGGCTTGAATACAAAACACTGCAGGCTAGTGTTTTTTGGGCGGCGACCTCCGCAATTTTGCTGTCGTAAAATTTTCCTAGTTGGTAGCAATATATCAATGGGCAGTCATTTATCTGATTTTCTCTGCGCCTGAATGCTTGCAGTTGGACGAGTTTAAAACCTAACCTCCTAACCGCCGCCGGTGTGGATCGTCCCACTCCTTGTCAACCTAACTACTGACATGTCCATATTTGTGTTTGCCCTGTCGAACTAACCCCGTCTCGTCGCTGCCGACAGGGTCTGAAGCCAGAGGCGGGTGACCCACACCGAGTTCGAGCGCCGGCGGCAACATGTCCGACGACAAGAGTGGAACCGACGTGGAGGCGGCGGTGGACGTCAACGTGCAGGGCTTCGACAACCCCGTCTTCCAGGACGACGAGAACGACGAGAAGAAGCAGCCCGAGCCGAGCACGTCCTCCCACTCCTCCCACTCTTCTTCCGATGACGAGGACGCCGAAAAGAAGGATGGAGCGGCCAAGAAGGAGCAGGAAGCCGTAGACCTGGAGTTGGTGTCGATGACGCCGCAGAAGAACGGCAACGGCCTGGACATGAAGGGCAAGGACGCCGTCATTGACATCACCTACCACGACAACGGCGACGCCATGCCCGGCGCCAACTCCCACCGCAAGATTATGGGGTGAGTAAATGTTTAAGGTGAGGTTTTGGAGGTGGAATTGATTTGTTGTATTCGAAAGCGTGGTTCGCTCTGAAAATGCCCTTTTCTCAGAAAAGCTGAAGCAAGATGTGTTATCTGTAACCCGACCAGTTTTATCTGGGTGGGGTTTGCCCTTTATTCTGATTTCGAAGATAAACTCCCGGAAATGTTTTCATTTTCTACGCGAGCCGATCGTTTTCAAACACAGTGGAGGTCTCACTTTCACCGGAATCCAGCTGTCGTGAATACCGGATACAGAAATCCAGTAACGCCAATTGGGGGCACTTCGCTTCGCCTGGCGCAGGCGCAGTGGTGATCGACCTTCAAGGTCAGAGAAGGCGGCTGAGGTCGTGACCTTGTTGGCCACAGCGTGAGCCGGTGGTTGGGTCCCGCCGAGAAGGCTGCTGACGTGGGTGGTCGCTGCTCGGGCTGTCGCGTCTGAAGGCTGCGCGACCCACACCCATCACGGTGCCGTGTCACCCCCGATCACGGCGCCGTGTCACGCACGCTGACGGCGGCATTGCCAATCGGCTGGTCATCAGCTGTTGGCCGCTACCGGCACGTGATGTCACAGCACTGTCGGTACAGCCGAGCGTCTGAACCGCGCCCGGTCACGGGTACCTGGGCCATCGATTGAAACGCGGTGTAACGATCCAAGGCAGAAGACTCAGTCCTGTTTAGAAAAGACTGCAGAAGCAGCCGTAAGACCTGTTCACAAGCCGGCCGCAGAACCTGCCGACGGTACTACGGTCTGTCTAGAGATATATTACCGCCAGTCTTCACAGCATCTACCGACAGAAATATTGGCAGGGCTTGCGATCGATTCTGCTACGTGTGAATGCGATCTTGTAGATACTCGCCACGTCTGTGATGTGGAACTATACAAATGTGGCAATCTCGAAGTCCTTTACGCTTCGATTCCTACGCAGTAAGCCCCAAGCTATCTCGACAATGAGAACTATTCCAGCGCTGCCAATACCAGCAGCGGTGTGTCGCGTGAGAGCGGGCTCCAATATCTGCTTGTGCAACACGTGCCGCGGTGTCTGCGCGGCAAAAAGGGCGTGCCGTCGCGTGCCGCGAGATTGCAGCTTTTTGCCGGCATACGTCAGGTGGTTTGGAGGGTGACGGCCGTCTCCGGCTGGCTTGTAGCCGCAGTTCCAGACATGGACGTTAGTTCGGGACTACATAAAGCACTGTGATATGACGCTGAGCTGCTTCTCAAAATCGCCAGATTTGGGTAAAACGGAGGCGTCTTGTATGAGCTTGAACATGTTCAGCTACCTGTTAAAGACTTTGAAACAATACTTATTTTAAGAAATGCCACGGGCGAAAAAAATCCGATGAGCAGTTACTAAATTCAACAGATCTGAGAAGTGCTGGCTCATGGCAAACGGTGATAGTTTCTGAGATATTTGAGGTGTTTCATATCTCAGCGTCATTATTTGAGGCTTTTCATACAACCATGATGTGGTCAGATCTGGTCCTTTTCACTAAATGTCTGGATTTCCCCGTTACGCTTGTGATTCACAGCCGCATCAGTCCTGAAGAAAAGTGTCTGAGTCCCGTGAAGCCTCGCGGGAGCAGGCTTCTCAACGATCACCGGAAATCTTCCGCTGAGCGAGCTCGTTAACAGTGCTGTGCCTGGAACTGCAGCATTTAGTTCTGGCGATCCGATGAGCCGGACGAGGCGAACTACCCGTGGCTTCCGGTATAGACCGGTCTTCGATCACGAGCACGGCCGGCTTTCCAGGTGGGCGCGCGGGGGCGCTGCGGAGCGCAGCTGGCGACCCCGGCCCGGTGGCAGACGCGCAGAATCGCCGGCAGCGGTCCGGCCTCAGGTACCGGCACTGCAGATGATCGCTGCCAGGGGGCACACAGAGCGGAGCCTCAGTCTCTCACGAACGCCAGGCCGGACGCGCCGGCTCGGAACAATGGCGGCCAGGGTCCTCGGCCAACGCTGGCGTGTGGCAGAGTTCACGGTCGTGTGGTGAGTCACCGGCCTGGAACTCAGCGCCTGGTGAGCTACGGCCACGGGTGACATTTTCGGTCACAATGAAGCAGATTCAACAGATCACAGCACGTCTTTTGGTGGGGAGCTGACGCACGGCAGTTGTGCAACAGGCGTGCAGACATAGGCTGACTGCGTGGATCTTGGATTAGGGATTGGAACTGAGAAGATTTGAAGAGGGATGTCCCGTTTCGGCCCACTGTGAAATTCACGTTTGGCAGGAATGTCGGACAGAAACTGGCCAAAGCCGCAAGCTGCTACAGCAGGCTCGAGATCACCAGTGGCTAGCTGGATAGTTCCGCAGTTATATTTCATCACATTTCGAATAAAAACAGGCATTGATATCTAGACATGCGAGTGCCACAAGGGCTCTGATGCTCGCTAAACGGGAAGGAAGCCCGTTATCGCGCTCCTCTAATCGACCCATGGCAATCAGCAGGTTCATGGCCACTAGCCAGGCTACCAACTGCAGGTTGTGCCGTAGTTTCTCCGGCTGTGGCAGATCCGCTGCAGACGCTGGCGAAGCTTCACCGACTGGTGCACCGGGCAGTCACTGCGGCAGCTGCCGGACCTCATCACTTACGTAACTTGCGGGGCTCTGCATGATGTCCAATACGCTGGATTGCTCAAGAAACCGGCACCTGTGTAGTGTCTCTAAGAAATCCCGTGCCGCAGCAGAATTTCTGGGTCGGCAGTGTCAGCGTCTTCGTCACTACCTGGCTCAGGTAACACGTGTCGGCCAAACCAAGGACGGGCCCGGCCGGGCCGCCCGGCCCGTGAGGCGGGTAACCCAATAAATCAGAATCGGCCCGCCGCCGGCGCCCCCGGACCAGCCAAGGCTAGCGACTCGGGAGCGGGCCGAACGGCGCCCTCTCAGCAGCGCCACCGCCGACCTGAGAGAGAAAGTGATGACAAGAGAATCGCTGACACATAAAATACGTGCATACACCTGGTGGGGATAGAATCAAACAAACGCGGCGCAAGAATGCGGTTCTGGTTTCTTTGATAGTGTGTATATTAGTGCTCAATATGTTTACTCGTCCGAAAAGTGTATTCTTGTCTGAAATGGTCGAATACAATTTTCAGGAAAAATTGAAGGTATCCAAAAATATCATAATCATGGTAGTGCCTATGAAATGATTGTCTCAGTATTTTGATTGCTTGAAAGTTTAATTTGCTGGTGTTGCTTGAGTGTTCTTTGTCACTCATTGTGCCTGCTTTGTGAAGCATGCGCTTAGGCGCGGTTTTCTCGCATTTTCCCACCACATCGCGTGATGCTCCAGCTACACTGAGTAACAAATGCGCATATCCAGCACGTAAGCAAGTGCGCATTCGTACCTTATCCCTAACCATATTGCGTGTGTCTCACGAGTGAAAATGGCAGCTTTCCGTTCTTATGCTCGGCGAATTAGATCTGACAAACCGGTTTCCTCCCAGCCTGCCAAGGGAGTCCACCGAAAGCGGGTTTGACCCCACGGACGTGAGTACAGCCTATCTTAAAGACGATCCTTTCGCCTTGCACTCTTCCTCTGTCGAAAAGGACGAGCGTGGCGTCGCCTCTCCTGCCTGGAGGGTTCAGGCAGACCGGTGGACGCCCCGCAAACCGCGCGTCACTCCCCTCAAGCCCAGCGTCTTCACGCTTCAGCGGGACAGGGTGGTAAATGGAGGCGACCCTGCTGTATTCCAGCCGCCCATGCGGAAGGAAAACTCCTTCGACGCTGCAGTGCACAGTCTGAGGTACCCGTCTCAAGAGAAGAGCGTCTACGCTCAGCACACCGCACGACCTCAGCCCTCCGCGCTGTCGCACCTCACCAAGATACCGCTGGACGATCTGGTATCGGGTCCCATGTCCCAGATCTCGCTTGACAGCGAGCCTGACGAGCCGACCTCAGTGCGCTACCAGCGAGATGACAGCTCCGAGGACGTGGTGCACTTCAGCGTGAAGAGGAGTAGCAAGCGGAGACGGCCCGCACCTGAACGCATTGCACCGGCACCGCCCACTGACGCCTCGTCCTCCCGCGGGGTACTGCTCACTCCCATCTCCCTGGGCGGCAACTGTTCGGCGCCCTGTCCCTCACACCGACCCCTGCGCCGCCCGTCGCGACCCTCCGAGCCAGAGCCGCGCGGTTTTCCGTTTACGATGCGAGTGCCAGCGTGGGTGCCGACCGTGAAACAGTGGTGTGTTCGGGAGAGCCCGCGACTGGGCGTCCTCCACAGTGGCCAGCCTCCGGAGCGGCCGACGAGAGTCAGCGCCGCAGCCGACTCTGGCCGACACGCCCTCCTCCAGCAGCGACATCGAGATGAACCACGGCGGCTGGTTCAGTCGGCTGCGGCACGGTCGGGGTCAGGCGGCAGACATAGCGGACGGGGCCGTCAGGCATCGACAGGACGCGGCCGGACATCCACGTCCAGCCGAGCCTCCTCCCGAAGGAGACGCCGCCGACGGCTCAGAACACTCGCGTCCCGCCGCCACCAGCGCGCTTCTGATCCGTCTGCGGCAGGGTCTGGAGAGAGCGCTCCGGCCTGACGCCACCCTGCCAGAGTCGGAGCCGGCGCCTGGCATTGCCGCCCGCCTGAGGCACAGCCTGGGCACGCTGTCGCAGCCGCTGCAGAACGTGCGGCGACGGAACAGCTGCCCGGAGCAGGGAGACGAGGATGAGAGGCGACCGCGGCTGGAGAGGGCGCTCCGGGAGAGTCTGCCCTCGCTGAAACCCGACCAGCTGGCGGCAGCCATTCGCTCCTGGTATACTGGCACTCCACGTCCCCGTCAGCCCACCTCGCAGTGGTAGAAGAAGCCTCACCTCCCGGTATAAATGTGCCTCTTTGTGCCATAGAAACTAGAGGTATTTGCCCTTCTCTACCTGTAACTGCTGCGTCAGTTATTTCTCTCCTGTTGTCTTTCTTATTCTCTTGATTCGCTGCTCTCCCCTTTTCTTTCCCAATACCATCCTCTTCCTTTCTCTGCGGTTTGTCTCACTCCTTTAGTGACTGCATTTCTCTCTTTTCTTCTTTTCATACCATAGCTACCAATTCCGCGCAGAACTCCTTTCTCAGAGCAATAGTGCAAGTAAGCATGCTATTTTATCGGGACTATTTATCATCCGATGTTGACAAGGCATTAGAAATCCATGACAACTCCATTTCTCTGTTGGGATAAATCTGGTGAGGTGGCCAATGCGAAAGAGGTAGAGTGGGCAGTAAACTCAGGACCTCGAAAGTTCTGGCAGAGGGACTGAATAGCAACGAGGATTTTTTGTTTCCTATTCCAAATGCTCCAATATATTTCATGTCATTCCTTTATACCTTGTATGCATTTATCCACGAAGTTGGAACGGCACTTCAAGTGTCAATGGCACCCTGTAGTGTTGCATAGATTACAAGTCCTTTTTATAAGGTCTGAACACGGTTTGAATGCACATACCTTTTTTGGTTTTGTTTGGATTGTGTAGCTGTTTTCAGTAATGAGAGTGGTTGACTTATGGCTGCACCCAAGCCCCGCACCATCAGATGCTGCCCTGCACTACAATCAGATGTACAGTTGCACCGATGCCCTGTCTGATCTTATGCTTTCCTGCTTTTACTGTATAGAAAGCTACTGTTCTAGCTCTGGTACTAAACCATTTACCTGGAAGTCAATGTACGTCTTCATGATACTTAATTTCAATGTGATCACTCCTATCTGTAAAAGCGTGAATTCCCTTTTGTTGTTTGTCACGCTATGATACCCTATCTCATCGACCGCAATGCGATCCACGCCATATAAACTCAGCATGACGCTCTAAGACGGCGCTCTTGTGCAAGGCTGGGCGGTGCTGCCCTGGTAGTTATGACGTCACCCAGCAGTGATACTGCATCTGATGCATCAGTGCATCATCCTGCCGTGACGTGCGACAGATGCAGCTGGTATAACCGTTGAGCCAGGTTCCACAGCAGTGTCACGTGCCGCCCCTGCGGTCACCAGGGTGATCGCGAGGCCTTGGGGGTTTCGCCAAATGCGTTCAACATCGTGTGGGGTGTTCTGACCGTGAATTCGGTCCGGCAGGGGTGAGAAGTACTACCCGGGTGGTCGGGAGGCCAACACCAAGCAGCGCTGGCTCTGCTGGGCCGGCATCCTCACCGCCATTCTGGCCGTGCTCGTCTTCATTGTTCTTCTCTCAAGTGAGTTCCAGGGATCGATTGTCGGCACGCAGTGCCAGGCTTCCGACAAACTGAACACAGGAGAAGATGTGAAATCTTCCATGTCACATATTTATCGCGTCGTCAAGGGCTTCCCCTTATGTGGGAACACCATGTGATATTTTGAAAGTTTTATTGGCGAAAAAAGCTGGTCATTAGTGAAATATTATCTGGAGCAGGAAAACTGCCCATTGAATATCTTGCTCTATCTGCATCATCCCAGGCAAAGAAGTATGCAGGTCTGGGACGCTAGCCGTCAATTTCTCAGATGCTTTATGACAAGAAGGACCAGAATCATGCAATGCATGCGAGTCGGCACAATTCATTGGTTTCGAAATAAGGGAATCGTGCAAAACCGTCCTGTAGAAAATATATTTAAATTTGGGCCTTGCAAGGTGTGTCTCAAACGTTCCTTGCTTCAATCAAAGCTGGCGGTACCGTTCCGCCTACGACCGCAGGTGAGGCGTACGCTCACTGTTTTTTGCTGAGGCGTATTAGCCCCGGCTGATTGTGATTGTCGCGCTCATTGTCATGCAGTTAGGTGCAGAGGCCGTAAATATGTCGCGGCGAGCTTTCACTGCCCATCCAGCAACAGCATGTGGAGGGAGCCGGGCTAGCCCGGAGTCTGCAGCGGCTGCTGGGGTGGATGCAGTGCCTACGACATGTTGTAGAATCGGCTGGACCAGACGCCCCTTGCAATGAGCGTTTGAAATGTTCACTACGAGTTAGTTAATGGGAGCGGGAGAAAATGTTCGGCATTCTGAATTCTTCAAGGGTGTTTTCGAATTTCTTCACATTTGAATTTCGTCCATCAAAATAAGTATTTACGTTGTCTCTCATCCTATGCCCTCAGTTTCCATCAGGAGGTGCCACGATCAATTTTACCGCTAGGTAAATTTTATTGTAATCACTTCATATACATCACGGCAGCACTTCTAAAGCCATCTCAATAGTGTGGACGTGTGTATAATATATAATATATATATATATATATATATATATAATATATATATATATATATATATATATATATATATATATATATATATATATATATATATAATATGGAATCCAGCAAATGACATGCACATCATTAAAATGATGATAAACGGGACAAAGTCAAGGCTGCCGAAAGATACATATCATACATTGCAATATTATTATTGAAAAGTCTCCACCAGTGTTTAGATAGTACTAAATTCAGGAATATGTTGCTGCCCTGCTAATGCAAAAGTACTTAACAACCCGCAGCCTGAAATCAGAGCCATCTGAATGTTTTACTTCCACCCAAGGCCGTCCTCAAGCGAGGGTCGGAGCGATCTCACAAAAGTTTAACGGTTTCAGAAGGAGATCTGGTTTGCGAGCTGGTCCACTCCTACTCGCGGCCTCCCGAGTCCTCATGCAACCAAACTGTCGCCGCCCTTGTCTGCTGTGCGCATCTGTGCAAGGTGCAGGCCCCAACTGTCACCGTTATCTGTTTTGCAGCTGGCGTGTTCTCTGGTGAAACGGATGCAGATGCGGCCAACTCAACGATGGCCTCACAAGACGCTGCCACGGATCAGATGCCACCTAGCGGTATTGTAGGAACTTCGAGTACACTACCGCCTCCACCGCTACCACCGATAAGTACGTATCATGCCGATAAGTACGTATCATGCCGTTGCAAACCATTCCAGTAACCATTGATAGCCTTTTGAGCTTTGGCGGATACAAGGGGAGGGCTAGGGACTCAAGGTCCCCCGAAATGTGAGAGTGGCGGTAGGTAATGGGTGGAGGCTAATCCGAGCCAATGGTGGGGGAGGCTCGAGGGCGTGCTCTCTGTTTCAGTCGAGGGCTTGTTCGCCGTTTCAGTGTAGGGAGTGTTCCCTGTTTCCATTTCAGGTAATGTAAGGACATGTTCTCCTTGTCTCAGTTGAAGACGTTTTCTCTGGATCGCTGCGGCTGGAGCAGGAATTTACGGATGACCTGAACGACCCCCAGTCGGTTGGATACCAGCAGCTGGCAAACGAGGTCGCCCGGGAGGTAAGGGGAAGCTCGACTGCACATTAGTAGAACGGCACTGTGAGAAAAATCCCTAACTTTAAAAAAACTCTGTCAGGCTTATGATTTTCTTCTTTCTAATATTTGCGGCTGCCAACGGTGACTGTTCTTTCCTCGGACCTAAAGGTACTATAGGTTCGGTATATCAAGTCAGTGCTGAATCTAAGCCAGTGGTTTTGAGGGAAAGGGGGGTGCAGCAGGGCTCAAAATTGTCAAAATATGCTGATCTAAGACAATGAAAAAGGTGCTTGGGAACTAATTTACCCTCCCCTGGACCTGCCCCTGTATAAAGAAAAATAGCCAACTGAACAGCACATCACGCACCGACAGGCGTTGCAATGCCAAAATATGTGAGAGAGAACGCATTAGCCCATTTCACTGAGCCAATGCTGTCCCACAGATGGAGGCAGCCTATGACGAAAGCTGGTCAGATGGACCGGTCGACGTACAGATCACTGGGTTCAGGTGAGAGCTTCCAGCCGATGGGCTCAAATGCAGCCTCAATCTAAACACAAATCGACGTCATAGTCTTTTTCAAAGACGCACAAACTTAGAAAGAATACTATGTTCAGCATGACTATATGTTCGGGTATCAGGCCTAGATGCAATCGAATCGATTACTGAACCAGTATTAATCCAATTGTGAGCATCTCAGATTCGTGCTCCGGTGTAGCGGAACTCAGTCAGGCTCTGTGAAGCAGGTCCTACAGATAGTTTCAGCACTAGTGCCGGTGATGCGGCGCTTCTGGCTCTGACCTGGCCTGCCCGCCGTCTCGGCAGTCCCGGCAGCGTGGTGGTCAGCTACGGACTGATGCCGCGCCAGAGGAGCCAGGCCGACCCTCGTGACGTCAGCAGCCGGCTACAGAGCCGCCTGGCCGAACACTTCAGCGCTGGCGCGGCGGCAGCTGCCCCCAGCCGGCTGGTCGTCTCTGACGTCACTGTCCAACGTGAGTGGCAGGAGGGGAGATATCGCTGGTGATCTGCCGCTTTTTTCCAGCATGCAGGCGTTTTTACGCCCGAGGGATTCACCAATGGAAATACTTCGAGACAGGGCTAAATTCCGGAAGAAGGTCAAATGCGAGAGAGAGAGAGAGAGAGAGAGAGAGAGAGAGAGAGAGAGAGAGAAGAGGAATATAGATATGCTCAACCTATATATTTCTAATCCCCTCGGGACCCTGTCAAAAAATTGCGTTGTTTATCATTGTCGGTTGAGCTTTACTAGACGGCGCTGCTAGGTTTGGAATTTGTTGGCTGAAATAAATCCAGGATGTAGATGCTCTGGCCTTGGGTACAGTTTCCTCAGAATCGTGCCTGTTGGCCTTTTCCACACCTGGTTTCTAATCATGACCAGGAAATGTTACGAGACCAATAATTGGTATGGAAATGCAGCAGGACCGCGAAACGGCACAGCACCCTAGCAATATACCGGGGTTGCATACAACAAATGGAAAACCGCAAACAAAACTTAATAGAACTAAGTCTGGGACGTGATATATCTGAGGAGTTGTTGAGGTATTTTAGACTCCGCATCTTTAAGGTGCTGTGTCAGCGAACTGGTGACATCTTGGCCCGTCTAGAAAAGGGAGGCGAGCCTGGCACACGAGTCTGCGTCAAAATTTGACGTAACATATTTTATATAGCTCGGATATGAACCATGTCTGCGAACGAATACATGAAATATTCAAATGACTTGTATTAACAACAGTAATAAACCGCTGTAACCCTAAAACCGCAAACAATTGCTGTCATTTATTGCTGTTCCTGGTTCTATCAAGGCAGATCTACAAAGCGAACCAGATTGCCACTCACTGGATTGCCCCTATGCAGATCAATGTCTGCGATGTGAGAGACTGACGTGGGATGTGTTTGGCGGGCAGCTCTGGACGACCTCTGCGCCAGCGGCCAGTCGGGCTGTTCGCACGGCTGTCTCTTCCAGCTGGAAACCGTGTCCTTCACCTGCACCTGCTCCGACGGCATGGTGCTGGACGTCGACATGAAGACCTGCCAGTTCCCTGGTACGTCCTGCACAGCACACATTGTTTTTGTGATCTCTCGGTTTGGAGGCGAAGCCACCTTGTGAATGCGTATAACAATAACATTCGGAGTTGTTTAGGTAGTTCAGACATAAACAGGCATCACTTTTAATCAATGCCTGCGTTCAGGCAAGGAAAAAATTCCTAATCATACGAAAATAAAAATATATTCACGTGTTATGGAAGAATCCTTGCTAGCCAACATCTCTGGCGTTATCTGTCGGGTTAACCCGACACTTGACGTTTTAATTCAGAGGTCTCTGGCCGACGCTTTGATTCAGAGGTCCCAGGTTGACCATCTGCCTGGAGGTGTCATGTTACATACCTTTCGCTACATTTCGTAGTCCTCTCTTTTTAATGGTTTGTGATAATGTATGTCTTTTTGCTATTATATACCCATACGTTTATATATTGACTTCACCTGTAAAATAAACCGAGTTCTGCGGGCGATCTTTCAAAAATAAACGATAAATGGTATACACTAGGTATAATATGGCCATCAGTATGAGACTATTTTTATTTGACAGAAACTGCGCCGACGGCTTCAGAGCAACCAGCAGACCCATCTCTGGAACCTGTTATACACCCGGACTCAACCTACGAGACTGATACGGAGTGGCGCCACATTGACCATGAGGCTTCTCCAGAGCCAGAGCCTGAGACCACTGCCGAGCCTGAGCCAGAACCTGAGGCCGCTGCTGAACCCGAGCCAGAGCCTACGGCCGAGCCGGAGCCAGAGCCTGAGGCTACTGCTGAACCCGAGCCAGAGCCAGAAGTGGCTGCTGAGCCTGAGCCTGAAGCCACTGCTGAGCCGGAGCCTGAGCCTGAAGCCACTGCTGAGCCAGAGCCTGAGCCTGAAGTCACTGCCGAGCCAGAGCCTGAGCCAGAGGTCGCTGCCGAACCAGAGCCTGAGCCAGAGGTCGCTGCCGAACCAGAGCCTACTGCCGAGCCAGAGCCGGAACCTGAGGCTACCGCTGAGCCCGAGCCAGAGCCAGAATCGACTATTGAGCACCACATGGATGGTCATGACCACCACAGCCATCACGGGGCGGAAGGCGAAACCGTAGTCAATGAAGAAGGAAAAAGTCGTGTTCTTCTCACAGGTGACGTTGCAATGAACGAACCAGTCACTACCCCCGAGCCTGAACCCGAGACCACCGCGGAACCAGAGCCCGAGCCCTCTGCGCAGCCAGAGTCAGAGCCTGAGGCAACAGCTGAGCCTGAGCCAGAACCCGAGTCAACTCCAGAGCCTGAGAATGCGACCACGGCCGAGCCGGCCCCGCTGGGAGATCTCAGCTATGAAGAGAAGCTGAAAGTGATGGACGAAATGGAAATCAAGCCTGAGTGGGAAAACGAGGCTTATGCAACACCTGAGCCTGAGCCTGAGACGACAGCAACGCCGTCTACTGAGATAGAGTCGAAGCTCGCTGAGGAAGGTTTTGAGGCGGTCATGGCCGAAGAAGCGAATGAGGTGTCGGAGGAGCCAGTCAACGAACCAAGTCTCGCCGATGACGAAATCAGCTATGGCGAGCGGGAGGAGCACGCTGAACTTGTGCCGGTGCAGGACCGACAGGGCAAGAAACTGGACGAAGAGCTGGAAGGCAGCGGAGCGAAGTTAGAACCTCTGAAGGAAGCGGAGGTAACGGCGGAGCCGGAGCCAGCTACGGAACCTGAGCCGGAGCCAACTTCTGAGCCTGAGCCAGCTTCGGAGCCTGAGCCAACTTCAGAGCCTGAGCCAGCTTCGGAGCCGGAGCCAACTTCAGAGCCTGAGCCAGCTTCGGAGCCGGAGCCAACTTCAGAGCCTGAACCAGCTGCAGAGCCTGAGCCAGAGCCATCTGCGGAGCCCGAGCTAGAGCCTGAACCAGAAACCACTTCTGAGCCCCAGGCAGCTCCAAAGGAGGAGGCACCTGCCGAAGCAGAGATGATGATAGACGTCACTGGAGAGCAGGCCCAAGAAACCCAGAGCGATAGCGACATGATGCCTGAGACGAGCTCAGACATTGAAGAAGATTCTGCAGTCGATCCGGCACTGGAGTCTTCCACCGACGCTGAGGTCGCTGCTGAGTCTGAACCTGTTCTGGATGCTAATGTTGCACCAGAGCCCGAGCCGCAGGCAGTCGAACAGTCGGAACCTGAACCGGCGGACGCACAGGAAACAGTGCCTGCACCTGATTCCGAGACGGTCACTGAGCCTGCCCCCGAGGAGAGCGAGGCCATGCCTGAGATCCTTCCGGAGGAAGAGGCCATGTCAGAGGAGGCTGAAATCAACCCTGAAGTACTTCCCGGAGGCTATGCCAGAGGAGGCTGGGGTCATGCCTGAGGTCCTTCCGGAAGTCATGCGGGAGGAAGCTGAGGTCAACCCTGAAGTCCTCCCGGAGGCCATGCCAGAGGAGGCTGAGGTCATGCCAGAGGTGCTTCCGGAAGTGATGCTGGAGGAAGCTGAGGTCAACCCTGAGGTCCTTCCCGAAGCTGTACTAGAGGAAGCTGAGGTCATGCCTGAAATCCTCCCGGAGGTCATGTCAAAGGAAAGTGAAGTCATGCCTGAGGTCCTCCCGGAAGTTATGATGGAAGAAACCGAGGTCAACCCTGAGGTCCTTCCGGAAGCCATACCAGAGGAAGCTGAGGTCAACCCTGAGGCCCTCCCGGGGGTCATGCCGGAGGAGGGTGAGGTCGAGCCTGAGATCCTCCCAGAGGTTATGCCAGAGGAGGATGAGGTTAAACCTGAGGTCCTTCCGGAGGCAGAGCCTGCCCAGGAGGAGAACGGTGAGGTGGTTCCTGCGGTTGATGCTGTAGGTGATGCAGTGGCGCCCGTTGCGGAGGCAGAGCAGGCGGAGCCGTCGATAGCCTCGGCGCCGGTGGAGGCAGCCCCGCAGCGGAGGAGGCGACTCTGCGGAGGCGGCGGTAGGGAGCGGACTGGTATCTGTGCGCTGTCTAGGAGTGGATAACATGTGATACAAATGTGTGTGTGCCTGTGCGCGCGCCAGTACCGAGAAGTGGGGCTCGGACGGTGCACTGTCAGCCCCGCCAAACGCTCAGCGGAGTGCGGAAGCCCACGAGTTTGAAAGCGTACATACGAGATTGATGCGTAGATGTATCGGTTCACCTGAAGTTGGTCACTTAAGATGCATTTTATTCTTTTGGATTTTGATTATCTCATTCAACTATCTGGTGGTACGCAATATTTTATATGCGTGCCCGCTCAATCAGATACAGCTTATGACTGTGGAAGGTAAGATATTCTGCAAAGCAGATCATGGACAGAATATCCTTTGAGGGTTCTTATGCGCTCAATTCTTTACTTGACTTAGGGTTGGGTAAATTGCCCCAGTGTTGCTGTATATCCTTGCAAGCAACACTTCTGAACCTGCTAGGGACATTGATAGCCAGCTCTGGGGCGTTGTAAGGTAAATACTAACGTGACACGGGCTATTTACCTCCGGACCCAATATCGGGCTCATGCCCTTGTTCCCGCCGGCAATGAACAAGTACTCGCAATGACAGTCATGTTGGTGCTTGATCGATGAGATATTGTGCTTTGTGACGGATGCGAATGTCTATCGTGCGTGTGTGTGCGTGTGCGTGAGTGTGTGTGACGTGAAAAGTGATGGGAAACGAACACATTCCTTCTCTACTGTAACTAGTGCATGGATGCAGTCATTGTAAATACCGACCAGCTAGCTAGGAGAAAACAAATACAATTACAGATGAAAGGCCGTTTCGTCATTGGAACTCTTGCCAGATTTGTCAATTTCGGGGATGACAGGACATACATTTACCTTCGACACGCTGTTCTGCGAGCGTGACGGGTTTAACAGCTCACACAGAACAGGACGCGCAGGAACAGCCGGCACCCTCTGCCCGGCGCGACGGAAGTGGCGGCCCTCTGCAGCTGATCCAGCTCGTTAGGGATCAATTGACAGCCGTTAGCTGGGACTGAGGAGACCGGGGAGGTTCGCTCCCTTTCCGGCGGACGCCTGTCAGAGGGCCAATAGTCGCCGCTGGCGTTGGCGGCGGTTCCTTCGGATCACATCAATTCTACTTCCCATCAGATGAGACTCTGAATCAACGCAATGGATACAAATAATAGAAAGATGAGTTCTAGGAATCTGAAAACAGGCGTGTAGAACATAATGCAACTTCAGGGGGTACGCAATCACCCAAGTCGGAAACATATCCAAAAAGCACAAATAAAGCTTTTAAGTTATCTTGGTCCGGCTTTCTAGTATGGTTCAGAGTAAAAAGCAGCATAGATCACGGGTACATCCTACCAACGTCCACGGAGGAACTACTGGCCCATAGGCGAGCCCAGCATTGCCGATCGGGGAGGGAAGCCATCCGGGCCAGGGAAAGTCAGTTTTGGACGGTATAATCCATCAGTTGGACGCCAAATCCTATCGTGGCGGCGCTGATACTCGCATCATTGGAGGAAAAGGGGTTGGGAAGTGACGTTTCAGGGGGAGGGGTCGTGACCACTTTGGTAGGCATCGAGCAGATCGGGAGTGCCCTCTTGCATCATGGATCCGAAACGTTGGCTTCCGAATTAATTTGTCATTGCGGGAATCGCTCGTTGAGATGGCAGGGTCAGAGTTTCCTTGAAAAGTCCCTTTATTGCTTAGTGAAGCTTCAACTAAAATCCGAGTCGGCAATAAATTTGACAAAAAAATTAAAATCATTTTCATGTTCTACAACCTGCTAGAAATTGTACGGAAATTCATCAACGCAGATTCCTAATTGATCAACTCACCATGAGGCTTAGGTATGTACTTGATGCATCAGTCGTAAGCACACCCACTGCCCTCACGCTTCATTGAAATTTTTATTCAAGCAAGCTGAAGTCAGTGTAAGAACAAAATGACTAACAGGCGGACCAGCGGGCGTGAGGACATATTTATCCCCGATCAACCAACCTCTGCACCCCCAAGCTGTGCCTGGTAGCCCCCTATAACCGCCGTTACGCCCCCTGAAACGTCACGTTCCATCCCTGCCCCCTCAGGATGCAAGTATTGGCGCCTACGAGACAATCTGGCACACCTCTGTTGTTAGAACTGAATGAGAGTTGACGCCTCCAGCCAAAATAGCCTCCCAACCAGTTCCACACAGAGCTCCCTCCGGTCCCAAACGGCGCCCCAGTGGTCCGAGGCCAAAGTGCACCCTCCCTATCGGAAACCCTGAATTTGGCTGTGATGGGTAATGCCAATTTGTACAAGGTTGAGGTCTGGTGTGACTATTTTCCATAGCTTATTTTTCAAAGTATGTTCTGAATTTGTCAAGCAGCTTTGCTGGCAGAATAAACATATGTTCAAATATAATGTTCAAATGCCGCCCCGGGGAAGCTCATTTAGCAGAGCGTTGGGCTCCGGCCCGCTGCTCAGGAACATTCGGTGGCAGTGCGTATGCAGGCTTGGGATCGGTGCCCCTGAGACGCTCAATATTTACTCGACGTCGGTTGGCTGGTAACTGACTGGTGATAGGGTGACCTGAGCGGGGCGGCGGTCCCTGTGCTTGTTAAACTGTGGCTTTTAAATTTACCCTTCATTGTGGTAGTTGCTTGTTCGGATAGTGGTTTCGGGGTCTCCGTGACAAGTCCCTTGATGACTTGAGTGAGACTCCGACTCCAAAAACCGAACTCGGAACAACTTGGACAAAAGTTAGAAAAAGTGAATGTATTTATGGATACATTTTTTAACAGGCTCGGCAGCAGGGGCGCAAGTTTCCATATATTTGGGGGGCTCGAGCCCCCAATGCTCGGAGAAGCCCCCCCAATGACCCGACGAGCCCCCCAATCCCAAGTTGCGGGCCCCTGCGGACACAGTCGGGCCCCTGCCACGATTGCGGGCCCCAGTGGTCTACTTGGGCTAGCTTTGGCTGAGGCCAGGCTCCCTGACATGCTAGCGGGTCCCCTGTGGGCCACCCTTAACCTCGGTGTCCGCAACCGGGCCCCTAACGATATTTTTCAGGCCCACTTTGACTGCAGCCGGGTCCCTAATTCCAGCAGTCTCGGGCCTCCTGTCATCCAACCGGGCCCTCTGTGATCCACCCGGGCCCCCTGTGGACTGCAACTGGGCCCCCTGTAATCCATCCGGGCCCCCTGTGACTGCAGCCGGGTCCCCTGTGAGCTATCCGGCCCCCTGTGACTGCAACCGGGCCCCTCTTTGATCCATCCGCACCCCCTGTGACTGCAACCTGGCCCCTGTGATCAGCCGGGCCCTATCCACTGGGCCCGACGACGGGCCCCTGTCATCACGGGCTTGTACGAACCGGGCCATTGTGATCACCCGGCCCACCGTACTGCAACCGGGCCCCCGTAATCCACCCGGGCCCCTGTGATACACCCGGGCCCCCTGGGACTAGGGCCGGGCCAACTGTGATCCACCGGGGCCCCTGTGACTGCAACCGGACCCTCTGCGATCCACCCGGCCCCCTGTGACTGCAACCGGGCCCTCTGTGATCCACCCGGGCTCTCTGTGATTACAACCGGGCCCCCTATCATCCACCCGAGCCCCTGTGATACACCCGGGCCACCTGTGATTACAACCGGGCTCCCTATCATCCACCCGGGCCCCTGTGATACAACCGGGCCCCCTGTAACTGGGACAGAGCCAACTGTGATCCACCCGGGGCCCCTATGACTGCAACCGGGCCCCCTATGATTCACCCAGGCCCCTTGTGACTGCGACCGGGCCCCCTGTGATCCACCCGGGCCCCCTGTGACTGCAACCGGACCCCCTGTGATTACAACCAGGCCAGTTATGATCAACCCGGGCCATCTGTGATCCACCCGGGTCCCTGTGACTGCAACCGGGCCCTCTGTGAGCCACCCGGCCCCCTGTGACTGCAACCGGGCCCCCTGTAATCCACCCGAGGCCCCTGTGACTGCAACCGGGCCCTCTGTGATACACCACAACACACATGATATTTTGAGTACCGGATCTTCTGACTTGTTTTAAAGCTTGGCTATATCCGTTAAAATCACGTTATGAATGTGCCACATTCCCTTTAACACGTGCTTTGACGGGAGTTTGATCCACCTTCGCTTTGACGGGGGAGGACAGGTACCAGCCCCCTAAGATCTCGAGAACCATGCTAGATAGCGAAAAATGGTAAACGACGTTTAGTAGCTCATCCGCCTCTCTATCAAAAATATTTGCACTATTTTTTCAGGCCACATTTAAGGTCACTAGAGGTCAGAACATACCGTCATAGGGATAGCATGTAAATGAAGGCTTTCGGCCATTACATCTGAACAAGTAAAGATAGATCAAACAATTTGAACCATAAAAATCATCCCAGCAAGCCGAATCCAATGATATATAACATGGCCTTGCTAGGTCAAATCAGGTCCAATATGTCATTGGACCTGACCTGAGGTCATGTAAAGGTCAAATAAGGTCAAAAGCATATATTTAGGACCGCAAAGACAATGCCAATTTACTGAAGCTAAAATAACCACTCTGTCACTATCTATGACAAATTATTTAATTAAAACCACTTTTCCCACGTATTTCCAAGGAAGAGGTCAAGCCTCGTGCCTGACCTTAGGCCATCGATATAAAAAATACCAGAACATATTTTAGACAGCTCGGTGGGGTCATTATGTGGCATGAGTTTCAATAGGATACGTTTACATAATCCAGATTATGTTATCTTAAAGGGAATGTGGCACCTTGGTCGAATCCTGAAATTTAGTGTAATTAGGCGTAATTTTGGCCGAAAATAATGAAACCACTCATGATTTCTCTGAAAAAATGTACAATAAGCTCAATATTTTTATTTTTAACATACTCCTCTAGAAAAACAAATAAATATCAGCCTGTGGATGATGTTACGATCTGGCAACCACTACCATACTTGAAAAGCTTCAAGGGCTTCGATTGGCTGATGCTCATCGTGGCGTCAGCGTATGTCGTCACACCAGCAGCTCACAACAATGGCCGCCCGGCGGAGGGCTGATGATGGGGCTGGTGTCAGGTAGGTTTTAGCTTTTTTCTACGGAAATATCGAGTTCCAAGACAAATGATTTATGGAGTACCGGGTTTTCCGACTTCCTTTACAACTTGGCTATCTCAGTTAAAATCACGTTATGAAGGTGCCACATTCCCTTTAAAATTTTTTCGGTCAGGTCACTTGACCTGTACTGGTGACCTGACCAGAGTGACCTAACCTTAAAATTTTGACAAAAGTTGTAAAAATGATCAGAGAAAAGGTATACCAAGTACGGTGACGCGTGCCTTTTTATGTTATATTCAAAAAACCCGACGGGGGCGGGTACCCAACCCCCTCGCCCCCGTCAATGCGCGTGTTAAAGCGAGCACAGACTGTATGTTGGATTGGGAAAGAGTCTGAATGCAGCCATTTGCGTGTTTAAGAGGTATGGAGATAAACCTAGCTGCCTGTCTCGGCCTTGATTACTATCAGATCCCAGCACTGAGACGTTGAGAATAAAAGTAAAACGTCTACTTAACATTCTCGCTCATTCAGGAAGCCTTTCTCACCGGCTCACACGAGCAGTGCTCAAAGTACTTCATAACCTTCTTAGCAAAACAAGACGATTATCTTGAGATTTGCGGAGCGGTAACAGGACGCCGGCTGGCGCGGTCGCGGTGCCTGCCCAGTGGCTGATCCAAGGGGCGGGGCAAAAAGGCATTTGCCCCCCAAACGGAAAAACTCGGGGCAAAACTATGTTTTTGCCCCCCCAAAGTGATCGACCTCCTTTTTCCCCCGACTCATTTTTAGCTTATAAGCAAGATTCTGGTGCTTTAACTCTCAACTTCAAACAGAACCAGTTAAGTTCAGTGTAAATATTGGGCCTCGGACCGGAAAAAGTATCTCAAGCCCATATTTTTCAACCCGTGACGTCTTTTTGCTTTACGCCTCAAATACCCAAAATGCAAAAATTCTACCGGGAAGTGATGTTGCAGCGCAGCTTTCACGGCGCGACGTTTTTTTTTGCTTTTTGACTTTTGACTTTGGTTTGCCCCTCCCAAACCGACCGGCTAGATCCGCCACCGTGCCTGCCTGTTGGTGGGCGTGTCCGGCAGGCTTCTGCCCATGGCTGTCGGCATCGAAGGAGCGCCATGAAATCGGCTGGTCCTAAACTATTTTATATTGAACGCATGCTTTAGATGTTTGGTTAGTTGATTTATTTCTTTTGAACGTGTATGAATGAATACATGGGTTTATTAAAATTATCATGACAGCGCCGCCAAGACTTAAGCCCACCGAGGTTTTGCACCAAACTTAACGCTATTTTGTAATGTCTTTGTATGTCAATAAAAGTAGTAATGATAAGTAGGGGAGACTGGGGCAAAACGGACTTTGGAGCAAAACGGATTTTAGCTATTTCGGTATGTTACTGTCGTTTTCATCTATATTTTAAAAGATGAACTACTGCTTTGGACAAAGGACGTCAGAATATAGCGTGTATATAGTCAGTTAGCGGCATCATTTCGACGCGGGCTGGCTGGAGAGGATTTTCCGTACGTATTATGATATTTGCAACTTTTAAATCTTCGTTTTTTCGAGTGACCAACTGAATTCAGTTCTGATGGTGATATGTCTGAATTAGTGGCAGTGTGGGCTTAGGATAAGGGTAATTTGAAATCTCAAAACCTGTCATTTTTTCCAACACGTAAAAACTTGAATCGGAGTAGCTGTGGGGCAAAACGGAAGGGGCAAAATGGACTAATGGTGTAAAATGGTCTTTGATGGTCCGGTAACCCCAATCACTTATAATGATGTGCTATGTAGTTTGCTATTGTTGTAAGGTCAAAGAAACAGCGAGAAAACAAGGCAGGGGCAGGTCCAGGTTGGGGGCAGTTTTGTGCCAAAATGAAAGCAGGTTAAAATTTTCACTGAGTTAATAGATGATGACGCTTTAACGAAAATATGATGTTTTTTTGCCATATTACCAGGGCTGTCAGGGATATGGATTTATATATCTTTGGGGGTGCCCGGGCAAAGTCCGATGACAGCAGGTCATTCTGTCCATTTTGCCCCTTACTGAAAACCATTATGCCCCAGGGTTTGGGGCAAAACGGACAAAAAACATTGGCTTATATATTTTACTGCCATATTTTGCCAAATGAACTTTTTAGGTTCATACTCTTACATTAGAGACACAATTCATTAGGCTACGTCAGGGTGTATAGCTTAAACTTTTCGGCCCGCTATTGAGCTTGCTATGTTAGAAAAACACTTACGGTGTCCGTTTTGCCCCGGTCTCCCCTACGGCTGCGCTTCGCGTCATCATTTTTTCGTGCCCCTGGAGCAACCAAAGGGTTTTCATCAAACACATCTAGAGCGCTTAAAAACATCTAAGTTAAAACCTTGCTGAATTTTCAAGAGCTTTCCGCTGTACTTTGTAGATTTGCGTTAGCCCCAATATTTTCGGAGTTAGAGGGGCCATCGATGTCCCCCGTGGGGCGAAGGTGGCGCCGGACCCCCGTTGGAGCGCGGTTTAACATCACTCCTAACTTTAACGACCCAAGGTTTTGGGAAGCAAAAAACGAGGCGCAGCACCGGTGAGGGCCACCTCCACCCATCATTTCCCACATCCCGAAATTTACCCCGGGTCACCCAAGGACACCAGACGAGGTCAACCAAGTCACCCACCACCTTAGAGCTAAGAGCACATTCAAAGTCAGATTGAAACTCCACACTCAACCCTCCAGGGTCTACAAGGTGTATATCCGGATTTCGATTCGTCCGAGGTCAGGTCACGAGGCGACCCTCCCATGACAAAGCATGGAAAACATTCAATATAAAACCACAAAAATAATCAAATACCAGACTGCCAGAACAACGTTTTGACACCCCACGGATCCCAGGGGTCATATTGCCCTGACTTTCCAAGGTCATCCAACACCAGAGGTCAAAAACAGTATTGGACAAAACTTACCAATACTAGAGCAGTAAACAAACACCACGTGTTTGTCTTGTCACGCTTTCATTGATATACGGCAACACTTGACCTCGTGACCAGGTCATATTAGGTCACGAGACCCTGCGGTCAAACCACTGGCGGGAGGTCTTTACGTCCACATAGCGGAAAAAGACGGCAATTGCTATCAAATGTACTTACCAGGCCTCAATAGCCTAATGACAAAGAGTTATGCCCAGTTGCTTAATCATTGCATATTGTGAAAATAGCCGATCTGACCTAATTACCTCGAGGTCAAACCATTGACCGAGCACTAAAACATCAAGTAATTCACGAATTCACGCGAGCTTTCATTGCACTTCAATTTGCGCTAACGCCCATATTTTCGGAGTTAGAGGGGGCCATCGATGCCCGTGGGCGAAGGTGGCGCCGGACCCCCGGTGGGGCGCGGTTAATAGGGTACAGAAATGGGGGACAGATTTGGGAAATTGGGAAAAAGTAAATTCAAAGGTTACAAAATCATTAGTTTTAATATATTTGGGACAAATGACCGCTGTCCGGATTTGTATACGCGAGAAGCAGGTAGGTACCATTGGAATATGTATTGGAAAATTAACATATTGCGGTTGCCATATCTTTTCTGGTCTTCAAAACTTGTAGGGACATTCCCTACAAGTTTTCGGGGGTCTCAAACTTGTAGGGACACTGTCCCTAGTGTCCCTAGTGGTGGCTACGCCCATGCACCAGCCGGATCCCGTTTGCTAAAACACCCTCCAACATCCATCCCTTCTGCGTCGTCCGGGGCTGATCCTATTGTACCTCCGGAGGAGAGCATCCGCGTGGACGACGAAGACGGTAAGTAGACACCTACTTGTCCAATATCTTTACATACTTTGGCAGCTCGTTCAAAAGATTGGGTCTTCTGACTACTTTTTGGGCTAAGTAGTGCAAATCAGGAACAGTGACGAATAGCGCGCTAAAAAATTGTTATTTAACCTTTGCAGTCAGTTTTCGAAAACAAACGGTCGAAAATACGTTTTTTCGGTCACATTTTCATTAAAAAATACGGGCCCCAATCATGTACGGGCCCCCTTTCGAGCCGGGTGCCCCCCCAATCGAAAACATAAAGTTGCGCCCCTGCTTGGCAGCAGAATTGGAGTTACAAAATCGGCATTGAGCAGGTGGGAAGCAGATCTTCCCTGAGGGTTCTTGATGCGTGACATTTTTTCTCCAACAGACCATCCTTCACATCCCTTCATTTTGGAAAATGCAATGTAAATCAGTAGAAAAGCAAACTAAATTAACGTGCTGACGAAGAGAGTTTGAAGGAATGCAAACTAAGATCACCTGACATTGGGCACGTTTTGTCCTGCAGCCCTCCACAATCATATCAGCAGTTTTTTCAGGTGCTGTTTAATCAGAAATTAAATTATTAAAGTATCCAAACGCCATGGGTGGAGATCAGGGTGGGGGTCAGGACCTCCTAGATTCTGGGTCTCGCATTGGGTTCGCCGGGCACCGGGCTCGTATCGCCTTGTCAGTGTCAACCGTTCAAAAGCCCCTCCCCCCGCCACTGGATCGAGATCTCCAGCCTTGCAAAACACCTCGTTCCCTGCACGAGGCAGACCTTCGATTGAGCATCGGCGCCCCGACGCTGCAGCGGCGGCACCTGCAGCAACGTTTCCCCCTCCTGCCTCACGCGTACTATCCGGCAACCACCAGCCCTCCAGCGTAGAAGGCCGTTCTTCTGCATGGTTCGCCTCCGTAATTATTGATGCTGGATTCATGCCGATCCGACCATGTGTGTATGCTAGCATAGATACACCAAATTTGGGTCCACTAACGCTCAGTTTCAACGATAGAGCACTTCAGCGAATTTTCTCCCCCACATTTTGGCTCGAGCCAGCGGGCAGAAATGCCATTCCTTATTGCTTAGGCGTGTACCTTTAAATTTGAACCGTCTTCATTTCAAACTATTATTTTGACCGTTGTTCAACATAATAGACCTGGTTCAGTTTTCAAACCAGCATTATTCAAGACCACAATATCTCTTGCCGAGCACTCCAGCCTCCAGTTATTTCAGCTTAGAACACCCCACGGGGCGAAAATCCGAAAGGATTGGGGACAAACGTCACTTGTCAGCAATTGCGATTATAACGCAGCCGATCCGGATTCAAGGTCCAGTCGGGTTCCTTGAGCAGGGATCAATTTGACTCCCCGGAAACCCCTCTAAGAGGACGAGAACTGACGACGCCATATTATATTAGCAGTTGGTGTGTCGACAAACCACAAATACTATTATTCGATTCAGAAAAAACGCTTGCTTATTGGCCGGCAGCCACTATATCGACACCTCTGCTGGGAAATTGTCCCAAAGTAGCGACTTTAGTTTCTGATCTCACCCGAAACACCATGTACAGAATAAGTTGTTTATTTCATGGACCTATACATAGTTTAAATCTGTGACCTATAGGCGTTAAATTACCTTTACATCCACGTTAGATGATTCGAGCCAAAGTGAGGCGCCAAACTACAATACACAAGATGGTAAATACAATGAGCAAAGCTGAAGTCCATGATAAGATGAGCCGGACACGTCCCGACCACACAGCTCCAACAGCGCCACAGCTCCGCACGGCGCACTCCTGCAACCGCCCACAACTGCCACCGAGCCACAGTGCACCGACCGACTCGGTTATAAACATTACCATCTGGGGCCTCTGCCGCAATGATATACGTACACACCTGCACGTGTCTAACACAGGAAATAAAAATATTAAATTAACAGGCATTCTTTATTGAACTACTGATAACACGCGTGTTCAGGCCACGCGCGGATAAGCGAACACACATTAGGTATCGCCTGGCTGCATTAGGTCCACAGCTTCAAACAGCCACAATACTAGATAAGCGACCGGTGTATCTCTTATATATTCTCTATGGCGGCGACAACGTGCTCCACGGCGGTGGAGAGCGTGTCTGTGTACAGAGCGCAGTAACAGAGGCGGGGAGCGGCGGCGGGCTCGCACAGCCGGGCAGGGCCGCCGACCCAGCACAATCCGCAGCAGCAGGAACTTTCCAAACGCCGGCCTCGCCACAGTAAAATAGAGGATTAATACTCACGCTCATCGAACGCCTCTTGAGCAACAGCATGCGTACCGAATCGTCGCCGTCTGCGCATATACACCCAGCAGCTGGAGTGGTGTACGCCGGGACCCTTCTGATGACACTGCTACGCCGTCAGGTAGCCGTCGACTCAGTTACACATACACATACACACGCAAACACACACATGTATCCTGATACTGAGGTTACCAACAAATAACAGGGCGGCGGCGGCGGGATGGCACGATTGCGACGCGGCGGCGGCGGCGTCAGCGGCGCGGCACCGGGTTGCGCAGGGTGAGCGCCGTCTCGGCGGAGAGAATCGGCACCTGGTAGTCGCGGTGGTACTGGATCAGGTGCGCCACGCTGTCGAACGTCCGGTCCTTGGTGCGCACCTGCCGCGTGCACAGACCACGCTGTGAGGAACAGGCGCCGGACAGAGGTGCAGCCTCACGGGTGAGTGTGCAGGAGGGGGGCTTACAACGCTTCGGGATCTGAGACGGTATTGACCTATAAGCTGTGGGAGATGATGTCGGTGAAACAGGCAGACAAGAAAATATTTTCTCAAAATATGGTCAATTGAATTTGGTCGATAAACTTATACAATCATAGAGACATGAACCGCAAAAAAATGGCATCTAAAGTATAGCTGAAGCACGATAAGAGCACCAGAGGTGTCCCAAAATTCAAGTTTTAAGTAGATTTAGTTACACTCCAGCGACCAAAATTTTCGACTCAACCCATCAGGGTTCGAAGCTAGGACTTTATTTCTAACTGTTCCATAGCCACTGAATCCTCATGTGAGCAGGATCGGTTCAAGGGAAGAGAAGAGACACAACTTCTTTTAACTTCACTCGGGCAACGGGTATGAGCCACCTTCGCCCCGGTGGGGGAGGGGGTAAAAGACAGAGGCCTAACTCGAAAACTAAGACGCCAAGAAGACGTACTAAAAGGCAATCGAACGCTCGCCCCAAATGCAATCAAAGCTACTTCGGACATTTTTCGTCTGGTCAATACAAGATTTGACATACTGTGTACTCACAAAACGTCACTTATCTCAGGAACTAAAATAGTTGAAGCGCTTGAATGGCTCTTTCATTATCCGGCATCCCGTTCCGAGTCAAGTGAAAAGATAGGGCGATCAAAGTCACTAAACAAGGCGAATTTTAACACATACCGTCAGGCTACAATACCAAGCAGGCTCGATTTAGACGCTACTTGTCCGACTTAACAGGCAACATAGAACAGTGCTCTCACGACCATTTGAGAGTTGCTGTTTGAGGTGCCCCACCTGACCTGACCTGACTTTGAGTTGAAATTTACAAGACTAAAAAGTGATGATCACGAAACAGTTCTACCAAGTACAACGGCGCTACACGCCGCCGTTCTTCGGCTGCCACGGGAAAACCTTAGAGACGGGCGGGTGAGGGGTACAAAGGCCCCACCTGGGTGAAGGATATTACATACAGAAAATAATATTCGAAAAAGAAAGAAGGAACACAACTTATCAGGAGCACAAACAGTGGAATTCTGTCCTGGCACACTGCGCCTAAGTTCTGCAATCACTCACGAGGAATTTTGATGTGATTTTTGTTTCCCATTCAAGCGCAAAACTAATTTTGGAAATACCGGAGCACGGCATCCCGCAGTGAATGCACAACTGATTACCTGGCCGGATACGGCGTTCGGACAATACGATGCATTCATTCTACAGCATCATTTCTGTCATAAATAATAAAACCGTTGGATACAATGCTTGCACGTTTCTAAGTAAACAGACTACTGGCACTATGGTCGCCAAACATAATAAACCTCGGGTTTCCCTCTACAAAATTTTATTTATTTATTACACCTTCATGGCCAAGGACAGCACTTTGAGGTCTGAAGAGCCTTCCAGTCCCAAAAGCTTCACTGCACTAGCCGCAACATGGAAAATGTGTGCTTGTCATGGAAGCCTGTGGTCTCAAGCATTGAAGAATGCGTAAGTGAGGGCCAAACTATTTTAAAACCATTCTAGTATTTTAACCGTTCATTCATTAAAAAGTTAAACATTTCGCAGAAAAATTCAAAAACACACAAGAGACACAGGTAAACATCATATTACACTTCGATTAGACTAGCTCTTCGACTACATTTTTCAACTCCTAGTAACTTTATGCGGAAAAATACATCCTTACGAAAGAGACTGAGAAAAAGGCATGGTGTATAGCAACGCATTCTTAAATTAATGGTTATGGATTATAAATTATCATGCTTTTTAGTGTTTTTATTACATTGCATAATAGTAACATGTATACCCATTTTCAATCAACCACGAATAAGGAACCTGAAAGTGTAATATTAAGAGCATTTACAGAGACAATAGCAAGAAAACGCAAGATCGCCTATAAAACTCTCCCTTATCTCTTACTTTACACTGTGAAACCTTTTGATAGAATGAGCAATTGCCTTATTAATTTTTAGAAACCCTTTTGCTGTTTTAGTCGTCTCGTCCTGTCTCCCACCGTTCCACACTCGCCACGCCCTCCCACTGGACTGTGCTGCACTCGCCACGCCCACCCACTGGATTGTGATGCACTCACCTCCCACTAGACTGTGCTGCACTCGCCACGCCCACCCATTGGACTGTGCTGCACTCACCACGCCCACCCACTGGACTGTGCTGCACTCACCACGCCCTTCCACTGGACTGTGCTGCACTCACCACGCCCTCCCACTGGACTGTGCTGCACTCGCCACGCCCTCCCACTGGACTGTGCTGCACTCACCACGCCCTCCCACTGGACTGTGCTGCACTCGCCACGCCCTCCCACTAGACTGCGCTGTACTCACCACGCCCTCCCACTGGACTGTGCTGCACTCGCCACGCCCTCCCACTGGACCGTTCCACACTCGCCACGCCCTCCAATTCCATCGTTCTATATACAGCACCACACCCACCACACTCTTCCGCTCACAGCGCCACACCCACCAAACTTTTCCGCTCGAAAATGCAATACTCACCACGCCCTGTCACTCAAACGCTCCAAACTCACCGCACCCTCCAACTCCACACGCCCTCGCATTTCACACTGCCAGATTCACCACACCCTCCCTCTCCACAGTGCCACACTCACCACACCCTACCGCTCCACAGTGCCACACTCACCACACCCTACCGCTCCACAGTGCCACACTCACCACAGCCCCCCCTTCCACAGTACCACACTCACCACACCCTACCGCTCCACAGTGCCACACCCACCACAGCCCCCATTCCACGGCACCACACTCACCACGCCCTCCGGGTCCACCAGCAGCAGGTGTTTTTTGACGCCGTTCTGCAGGCCGGTCAGCACGAACTGTCCGGGCGCGCCGTGCGACTCCCGCACCAGGAAGTCGCCGTCCCTCACCAGCAGGGTCTCCGCCGTCCGCCGGCTGTGGTGCGGTCACACCGGTTATACAGACGCACAACACACC
Organism: Lepas anatifera; assembly: GCA_034440635.1. Classification (NCBI taxonomy): domain Eukaryota; kingdom Metazoa; phylum Arthropoda; class Thecostraca; family Lepadidae; genus Lepas; species Lepas anatifera. Next base: position 657,097 of record JAOTON010000117.1, on the reverse strand, counting down.
ACGGAAGGGCGCTCACCAGACTCACTGCCAAATGGAGACCGAGTGCGGCCGCTAACAGCAGGCTGCGTTCAAGTTGTTTGGCAGCATTACGTCATCGCGGCTGGACGGACAATGCATCGGACGCATCGGCAACGCACGAATTACTATGCATCGCAGAAATGGCAGGCTTTTGAAGCTCTAAAAATTCATCTATAAGCCAGATCGACAAAGGTGAGGTGCTCGAATGGAAAATTGAAACATATTATTGAAACCAGCATGCGCTTTGCACAAACTCCTGCGGAGAATACTCTATTTTCAAATTTATCGAGCGTGTTAGAATAAGAGTAACTTAAGCGCTAACACCTATTGATAGTTGGTCCTGAACCGAGCTGGTGTCGCATTGGATTGCTCGTGTTACCATGGCAACGCCCGAAAACAACAGACCCAATTTGAATCGCTTGAATGATCCACGGATAATTGTAAACGTGTTTTTCTAGGCTCTTAATTTAAATGCAAGGATTTTAACAAGTTTGCAGGATTTCTATCTGAACTTTAATGTTCTTGTATTTGTCGAAGTGCATGGTTGAAAATTTCCGTGAGTTTCCGTGACATCCAAGCGCAAGATATTTCAATCAAATGGCAGCGCACGGTCTCGTCCTACTCAAAGTTACTCCTGTTTTCTTTTATTTTGAATTGTTTAAATATGTGCATGGCGTGGGTGGGGGGGGGGCTGAACACTACATACTAAGCTGATTCGATCTGCTCAAAGCGTCTGAGGGAGACCGGTCACGAGAGGCAGGTGACAGCAAGAGATGAGCTCTACCTCGGGCTGCAACCGCTGTGCCCCCTCCCTCTCACCAGGAATAAGCAATCCAATTACTAGCAGGTAGGTGCCGATAATTTGAATTATGTGATAGGAGGTATCTGAAATTGCGATTGAGAGGCGACAATTGACTTTTATTTCGTAATTTATAGCTAATTATCTGTTTTCGTACGTCTATCAAAATTACACTTCATGGCTGTATCTGGGGCTGTGTTGATCAGTTTAACTGATGTGCTTGAGCAAATTATTTAATGTCTTTTACTTTTCAACAGATGCGTATAAAAACGCCCTCACTGGTTAGTTGAAGGTTGCTGTTTTACGGGTGAAGGAGGTTCATTTAAATTTAAACTAGGGTGCTGCCTTTGTCACCCAAGCTTGGTATATTCCAGCTGGTACTCTCAAGACTTGGGAGTAAAACTTAGTAGGAAAAGCTGGTGACGAACTACATTTGGTAAGAAACTTAGTTTTCCCCATAGTTAACGTACCCAATCTAAAAGTGCTTGCCACGTGATATCAAAGCAAGCCAAGCAGTAGTTAACGTAAAGTATTTTTCTCAACCAAAAGACGATGAATAAAATGCCTCCGCAACGAAACAACGGACGAAAGTTATTATGCGTATAACAGTCACCTCTTTTGAAACAAAGCGGCGGACAGAAGTTTGTCTCGAACTTCAGTCAGCCTTGTGCATCAAAACAGAAGAAGATTTTTCGCACTACAGTAATAACAACTTTATATTATTCTTGTACTGTCCCCAATATTTCGCATCAGCCTCCGGTTACAGTCCTGGTAAATAGTGTTCAATCTTTATGTCAAGGCTGGACTATGTCATTCATTCTTTCCAGCACCAGCGTCGACACCGACAGCAAGGACAGTGCTTTCACGAGACCAAAAATAGACGAAGCTAAAAGAGTAGTCCGAATCGGGCTTCAGAGAACCGAGAGGCCCTACACATCAGGCTAATGGCTGTGCTGTGATGTATGGAGCCGGCCACGTCTGGGGGGCGCTGATGGAGGTCGTGTGAGTCACGCAACAGGGTCCGCCAGCGATCGGTCGTTAAACAAAGCTGGCGTCGCCGCTCCTGCGCCGTTTGGGCAGCCTCACGCTGCGTCCAGCGGAAACTAATGCACCATTCCGCTGGCAACCTTTCCAGTCACTCAATTCGACGGCTGATGTCTATGCTTCCCAATGAGCTTAATTGTTGAGTTATGGCGAGGCAGTTGGCACTGTCTCAGTTCTGTGTCACTTTCACTGAACACTTAACTACGCTGGCCAAAACTGGGCGGGGATTGGTAGCATGACGGAGTAGAGCCCATAGCCAACTCACCGATTCCTGAAAAAGTGGACGGTGTGGGGGCATGGTGGCAGCAGCGTGTGGGTAAGGTAACAACAGCGCGAGGGCTTGGTAGTCAGAATTATGCGGGTAGGTAGCAGGGTGCGGGTGTGGGACTGGGAGTCAGTAGTGTGCGGGTGTGGGACTGGGAGTCAGCAGTCTGCGGGTGTGGGACTGGGAGTCAGCAGTGTGCAGGTGTGGGACTGGGAGTCAGCAGTGCGTGGGTGTGGGACTGGGAGTCAGCAGTGCGTGGGTGTGGTGCTGAGAGTCAGCAGTGCGTGGGTGTGGGGCTGAGAGTCAGCAGTGCGTGGGTGTGGGACTGGGAGTCAGCAGTGCGTAGGTGTGGGACTGGGAGTCAGCAGTGCGTGGGTGTGGGGCTGAGAGTCAGCAGTGCGTGGGTGTGGGTCTGGGAGGCAGCAGTGCGTGGGTGTGTGGCTGAGAGTCAGCAGTACGTGGGTGTGGGACTGGGAGTCAGCAGTACGTGGGTGTGGAACTGGGAGGCAGCAGTGCGTGGGTGTGGGACTGGGAGCCAGCAGTGCGTGGGTGTGGGACTGGGAGTCAGCAGTGCGTGGGTGTGGGGCTGAGAGTCAGCAGTGCGTGGGTGTGGGACTGGGAGTCAGCAGTGCGTAGGTGCGGGACTGGGAGTCAGCAGTGCGTGGGTGTGGGACTGGGAGGCAGCAGTGCGTGGGTGTGGGACTGGGAGTCAGCAGTGCGTAGGTGTGGGACTGGGAGGCAGCAGTGCGTGGGTGTGGGACTGGGAGTCAGCAGTGTGCGGGTGTGGGACTGGGAGGCAGCAGTGCGTGAGTGTGGGGCTGAGAGTCAGCAGTGCGTGGGTGTGGGACTGGGAGTCAGCAGTGCGTGGGTGTGGGACTGGGAGGCAGCAGTGCGTGGGTGTGGAACTGGGAGTCAGCAGTGTGCGGGTGTGGGACTGGGAGTCAGCAGTGCGTGGGTGTGGGACTGGGAGTCAGCAGTGCGTGGGTGCGGGACTGGGAGTCAGTAGTGCGTGGGTGCGGGACTGGGAGTCAGCAGTGCGTGGGTGTGGGACTGGGAGTCAGCAGTGCGTGGGTGTGGGACTGGGAGTCAGCAGTGCGTGGGTGTGGGACTGGGAGTCAGCAGTGTGTGGGTGCGGGTCTGGGAGCCAGCAGTGCGTGGGTGTGGGTGGCGCGCGTTCAGCAGCGTCAGCGCTGGTCTCTGTCTCCCCGGCCGCCCACCACCGCTAGCATCGATCCCGCCCACGCCGCATCGAGCCGCTCTGCCTGCTCCCCCACCCTCGCCGGACAGTCGGACGTTCGGCAACATCTGCTCTCAGCGTCAGACCGGCTCTGGCATCGCTCATGGGCTCTGGCCAGACCTCTAACTATATAATGATTCCAGAAAGATTGTGACTGGCACCAGTGACGTAGCCGGGGGATGGAGAGAAGACATTGGGTCATGGCCCGTAGCCGGGGGAGGGAGGGAAGACATTGGGTCATGGCCCGTAGCCGGGGGAGGGAGAGAAGACATTGGGTCATTGCCCGTAGCCGGGGGAGGGAGGGAAGACATTGGGTCATGGCCCGTAGCCGGGGGAGGGAGGGAAGACATTGGGTCATGGCCCGTAGCCGGGGGAGGGAGGGAAGATCAATTGGGTCATGTCCCGAAGCCGGGAGAGGGAGGGAAGACATTGGGTCATGGCCCGTAGCCGGGGGAGGGAGGGAAGACATTGGGTCATGGCCCGTAGCCGGGAGAGGGAGGGAAGACATTGGGTCATGGCCCGTAGCCGGGGGAGGGAGGGAAGACATTGGGTCATGGCCCGTAGCCGAGGGAGGGAGGGAAGACAATGGGTCATGGCCCGTAGCCGAGGGAGGGAGGGAAGACATTGGGTCATGGCCCGTAGCCGGGGGAGGGAGGGAAGACATTGGGTCATGGCCCGTGGCCGGGGGAGGGAGGGAAGAAATTGGGCCATGGCCCGTAGCCGAGGTAGGGAGGGGAGACATTGGGTCCTGGCCGGTAGCCGGGGGAAGGAGGGAAGACATCGGGTTATGGCCCCCATTCCCCATTGGCCTCTCGTCTGTAGAATAACTTAACCCGCGCCCCACCAGGGGTCCGGCGCTACCTTCACCCCACCGGGGTCATCGATGCCCCCTCCTCTCAACTCCGAAAACATGAGGGTTAGCGAAAATCTGCAAAGTGCATTAGAAAGCTCGTGTGAATTCAATAAGAAATTACTTCGCATGTTTAAGCGCTCAGGTCAATGGTTTGACCTCCAGAGTTCAAGTTAGGTCAAGATAGGCTATTTTCACTATAATATTCAACGCTTAAGAAAACTGGGCATAACTCTTATGCCATTAGAGCTATTGAGATCTGGTAAAGTACATTTGATAGAAAAATGTCAGAAACTGTTCCGCTATGGGAGCGTAATCACCTCCCTCCAGTGGTTTGACCTCCAGAGGTCATATCGTGACCTAATATGACCTGAGGTCCCGAAAGTTCAGAAAGTGACCTTGCCGTACATCAAATGAAAGCCAGTAACGAGACAAACACAATGACGCTTATTTCAACGCTCTAGCTTAATTAGATCAAAAGTTATTGTCAAAATACTGTGTTTGACCCCTGGTGACCTTGGATGACCTCAAAGAGGTCAAAGGGCAAATATGACCCCTGGGATCCGTGAAAGGGTGTCCAAGAACGCTTTTCTGAGCAAGCTGAGCATTTGCAATCGTTTTTGTGACTTTTAGATCATAAGACAGCTTTCCCCATGCTTTTTCAATGGGAGAGGTCAACCTCGTGACCTGACCTTAGGTCACGAATTCAAAAAATCCCGGATAAACACATTGTAGACCCTGAAGGGACCATGAAGTGATGGAAGTTTCAAATCGATCGGCCAAGAAATATAACTATTACAGAGCTCAAAAGTTGAAGTAAGGTGACCTTGGTTGACCTTGCCTGGCGACCTGACCTTGTGTGATCCGGAGTAAAAATTGACGGATGGTGGGAAAATGATGGGGTGAGAGGTAGAGCCCTCAACTGCGGTGCTGCGTCTCGTCATTTCTCTGCTATTCAGAAAAAAACCTTAGGGGGCCATCGATGGCACCTCGGTGGGGCGAGGGTTAACCACAATGCACACGTTGCTGCACTATTATTGCTACATTTGAAGAACAAAAGCAATACACGTCCTCCCCAGTCAATTTGGGGCGTCACACAGTGGGCCCCCTTGAATTTCTAGCTGGGAAAATGATCAGAGCACATGGAATGTGTTCAATTCAAATTTATAAAAAGAGCAATGCTAAGCGATCTGATGAACTTTATTGTTTATGTTGATATATAGAGTTTTGATCTATTTCTAGCAGCACCATTTTCTTCCTCTGAGCTCACGATGGTGCCGATATGTAAATTACTGATAACAAACTAGATAAATAGCATTGTTTCAACCAACAAACGAAATCAAAATATTTTGCTAAGCTTTGCGGCATAACTGGCCAGTATCATAGAGTTAGTCGATCAGCTTGGCGTCACTTTGGATCTAATGTGTTTACTTGCACTAACGTGGCATTACACGCTCATTTACCGGAGATTGCAGGCTTGCACGACGGAAGCATTCACTGCATGGCCAACTCATAGACACCGCTTCCATTTTCAGCGTAACAAATGTTAATAACCATACTTATCGTTTTGCAATGTAATAAAAAGTTTGCAACGACCTTCAAAGTGACGATTTCTTGCTCTTTCAGTGCTTAACCACAGAGGAGAACCAGCTCCTTTTTAAGAAATACCAGAGTTTTAAAACATTCACAAACACCCATGCGTCTGAGTGTGGGTCTGTGGATGCTCGACTTTAATCCCCAGCTGCCTTTGACTATATATATATAGCGCCCAATCTTACTGGTATCTGCCGTTCTATTCACACTGGAGCAGCCAACAGTACAGATACTCGTCATTGCTCATTCCGCGAGGACATCTGCAGTTGTCACCGTCCCATGTTTTATCTGGTTCTGCTGCGCCTCGTAAGCATGACCAAAACCCACACAACGCAACACCAGGTTTTCTGAATCAGCTGATACCTGTTTCCAGGAGAGTTTCCCGCCTTTGCCACTTTTCATCCGTGCCCAGCCGAGCCATACAGGACTACTGCCGGTAGACACAGACCACACAAGATCGCCCACCTGCCGCCGTGTCACCTCTCGCTCTGGGTGCTCACCTGATGGGGCCGTGGTACCAGACCTCGCCGGCTAGCTTCCGTTTGTGCTGGGCTATGGAGCGCGGCGTGGGGCTGGGAGGTGCCGCGCCGCCGCCGGTGGCGCCGCCTACCGGCAGACACGCGCCGAACGGTTCTGCCGGTAGGTCGACACAACACGTCACACCACTGCTCGTACGTTCTACGCCACTCTACCGCGCAACGGAGCGCACGGTATGGGGGAATAGTTGAGTCAGAGGTTAGTGCTCGATTTAATAGGGCTCTGTAGCACGCAAAATCATGCTGAAAGTTTGTAAGCTTAGGTTTGATAAAATGTTTCTAGAAGCAAATGTACCTTATCTTACATTAAACAAATAATTGAAAGCCAAAGGAGCAAAATGGGTGTCCTAGAAAACACGAGTTAACATGAAACGATGCAAATGGGACAGACGCGAGTCCTCCGCTTCATGAAGAGCATCTCGCCCCTGCCATCCAGCACCAATGCTCCACTCACGCATATCAAACGGGTCCCGCGGGTCTGCCACGCCGCTCTGTCTGGCCGCCGCCGCCGCCTGCCTCGTCTCGGCGATGACAGCCCCGTTGACGTACTCGTGCTGCACCGCCTTGCTGGCCGCAGGAGGCGAGCTCAGGTCGATGAGGTTACTGTCGCGCTCGGCGGGGAGACTTGGCAGGCTGGGCAGTGGCGGCAGACCGCCCTCGGCGCCGGTCGGCCGCCGCGGCGCCGCCCCCGCCGCCTCGGCAGGCACGTCCGGGGGCACCTTCCCCGGCAGGTCGTTGTAGTACTCCGGGTCCTCGGTGGCCGGCAGCGTCGGTGCCGGCAACTCCATGCAACTGAAACAGAGAGAGACGGTGTAGAGTGCAGAAGGGGTCGCACCCGCAACCGCGAGTCGCCCTGGCTATTGACCACTGATGCAGCACACTGTTGGCAGGGAACCCTCTGTAGAGACTCTTCTCCTCCACTGACTAGTGAACTTATATCATAGGGATGCGCAGACCCGGATACCATTCGCGGCCCTCATCGCGGGGACTAACAGACACTCACGCTCATGTGTTTATGTGTCTGCAGAGTAAATAATGGCGATGTACGTAATGTGAAGTGCCCTATGTAGTTGGTATTTCGTTTGTGGAGTCGGCGCCGGGGTTCGCCCAGTGCTGTCGGCTCTGCACAACACCGAGGCGCCGTTTCCGGCCCGTTCCCCAGTATCAACAGAGCGGCAGCGCAGCCGACCGAGAGCGACACTAGCGCCGCTATAAATACACCGCCAGACAGACTTCTCGGAAGCTGCATTGATTGACCCCTGAACAGCCTCAGGTCCGGTTTTGAATGTGACCGGTGACTGGGAGTGATTAGGTGTTCTCTGCGCCGCCGCGCCGGGTAAAGCCCGCTATCGCAGCAGAGCGCAGATGGCAGACCGGAACTAGTGCTAAGTAGAAACGCTGCTGGCGTCAAAACGTGAGAGGTCAAAACAAATGCACAGAACTTTGACGATCGATGAAATCAACCAACCGAGAGAGAAATCCAAAAGTTGAAGCAGACCATACACTATGCGACATTTTCCACACTAATGCACTCGAATTTGTGAACGGAACAGTGATTTCAGGGCACACCAACAGTTACTGGCTATGCATCAACCCACGCTATCAAACCATTACCCATTCAGACCATTCATGCCCTGTTCCGTTAGCACCAAAAATCATCGGCAGGAATACAGGTTCCAGTTTTTCCTTCTTGGCCCCGGCGCCGGCCCTGGCGCCAGCGAGCCTGAAATGATCCCGGCAGTGTCGGTAGGATGAAAGTTGGTCCTAGCGCTGGGCTCTGCACAAAAACAGCTTTTACGTCGACAACGGACCTGGACTGGGTAATTCGGGCCTGTATAGCTATGCAGTACTTGAGACAAAAGTGCCGGTTCATGTTATGACACTTTTTGTTCCGATTTGGTGCCTTAGTGATGGAATTTAAGTGCTTTTGAACCCGTTTTCGACAAGCTTTTCAGGAATATAAAGAAACTATAAAGCCGTGACAATTACTCCTGTGGGTAGCACTATGCATCACCTAGCCGCATTTGGTGCCCATGGTCACTGTGAAGTCTACGTGCAGGGCCTCTTAATCCCGGCGAAGTCCTGGCTGGGACCAGTACCGAGTCCTGGCGCCAGGACCAAGAGCACGACCACTAACCAGAGACCATCAGATCTACAAAAAAGCTCGACAGTGTTTAACATTACCATGACACCGGCAGATGGTAAGTGCGTCCTGAGCTTACGGCTCCGAACAGATCCTCAGCATGTCTGGGATCTTGGCGCATGTGCCAGCTTCCTAATTCAATCGAACTCATACACTATGAATCAAGTGAGACTGGCCAGAAAAGTCGATGACACAAAAAGTTGTGATGGTTCTCACAGCCTAAAGGGCACTGGGTGATGTTTGGAAAGTCCGGCATCTGCTGCAGAACTTCAGGCACACCCTGAGAATGCAGTCACACGTCCTACGTCAGCGTGTGATTTATTTCCAACCATACACTGTGTTGCAACACATGCAAGGCCGTGCATATGCAATCACTTCCGGCGCTCAAATAAATAAACATTGCATAGCCATGCAAACACTCCAAATGATTATTTCGGATGCAATAGACATCACCGTATGTTGGTATAACACCGTATGTACCGTTGCATTGTATGGGGTTACATTACTAGCAAAAATATACTAACGAATGTCAACCATGCACAACGCGGAAAAATGTCAAACCCAGTTTTGATGACATCCGATCTTCTAATGATCCAACATGGAAACTCTACTATAATGAAACTTGACGAAAAGGACCACCTACAAAACAAAATGATTGGAAGCAAACAAATATTATAGCTGACGTTGGTGCGCAGATCGTGTCCCGTCGTTTAGTGTTCCCGACCCCTGGCCATGACCGCCGCCTCACTCCTATAGGTCCTGCTTCCTATCCATCCATCGACAGCAGGGCGCGGCGCAAACCAGCAGCCGGCTCACAGGGCCAACATCCACATGACAGCCAGCTCATCGGGCGCATCGCCTCACAACTTTCGAACACATGCACGCAGCCGCCTCCAGCCTTCATTCAGCTTGCAGTTCACTCTGCCCACGTATTATCTATGACTGCAGGCACGACAAAGTTCCAAAACCTGAGACTGCCCACAATCGACCTATATCCGCTTTTACTCAGAGCTCGGTTCCAGATGGCGTCCATTCGCAGCGCACTACGCCGTTGATGACACATCCTCTGCCCTGGCACGTGGCAGGGGGCCGCCCGATCGATGCCACCGGAAGCCGGCGAGAGCCGACGATGCGTCGTTTCCGTCGCCATTGAGAGCCGCGCCGCATCGCATTGATCCAGAGCGCGCCACAGCCGTCACGGGCGCCATGAATGGCGCGGCGGCGCGCGGCGCCAAACACGACAGCGGCGCGGCGCGCGTGACGGGAGGCGCGCCAAAAGGACGCGCGACAGCAGACGATAGAAAGGCAGGCGAGAGACAGAATCGGAGAGCGAATGCACGGCCAATCGATGGCGATGAATGAATACATGATGAATGCAATGACGCATGAATGGGTGAATCAGACGGTGAGACATCATCTGAGTGGATGACTGAGAGAGCGCTAGTGAGTGAAGGTGGAAAGGAGACTGGAAACTTCAGCTTATTTCCATTTGCCTGCCGCAGTGAAACTTACATATGCATCATTGCATCATGAAGTGGTTGTAGCTTAACTGAATAGAGATACAAACAAGTGTAGGTAGCCACAAATTGAGGCGACATGTCCCAACCCGAAACTATGGAATTGGTCGGGAGAAAATAATGAAAAAGTTAAAATGAGATGTGACCTAAAGTAACGGAAGCCACATTGGTATTATCTTTTTGTTTGAAATATTCATTCCAGCAGAGGCCGAGCGCCGAAAGCGCGAAACCGTAGTCCAACAGATGATACTCATGCACGTATGTATATATGAATGTTTTATGGGGCGGATCTGCGAAGTGTCATTTGGATAGATTAGAAAGGGTTCAGCAGAAGTTTCTCATTTGGCTTGCATTTCAAAACCATACATATCAGCCCTCTCAATCACTAACATATCATGATCTCTTACAGCTTTTCAAAATTAGCAGCTTGTCCCAGAAGAGACTACAGTGCGACATTTGCTTTGTTCATAAAATTCTCTCCGGTAGAGTGGACTCCGCTCCCCTGCTTGGGAGTTTCCCACTGCATGTGCCCCAGCGAAGAACCAGGGGGCGCCTCACCATTTCTTGCCCGTGCCGGTGCCTCGAGTTGAGGCGGTGAAAAGAGGCTTGTTTCGCCGGGCGGTGCTTGCTTTTAACGCACACGTCGGTCGCTGCCCCGAGGTGGATCCTATTAAATCACCACATGCTAGTTTTAAGTCTAGTGTATTTAGATACATTAAAGATCATCCTTTTTAAAATCATCCGTGTGCTTTAGAATTTTATTCGTCGAATGAACTGCTTAACATTTCGGGAAGTTTTAAATGAAGGCCGACAAACACCAAAAAGTCAGGCAGGTTTACATATAATAACCAGGGCGGAGCAGGCGGTTGGGAGGCATCCACAAACCAAGTATTATCGATGCAGGGTTCTTAAAACCCCGATCCGATACCAGTAATGGTTTATATATCATTTTAGAGAGAAGCACACAATCACATTTATTCATCAGGGGCGTACAGCAGTTCAAAAGGGAATGTTATCAAGAAACAAACGTTAGAGTGGAGACCTACAGCCGTGCCAGGCAATACAATTAAAAAATCAAAATATAAACCAAATAGATACCAGAGCGTGTCCAGTCACACACATTTCAAAACATATTCCCAGCCAGTATCACCGCCGCGACCAATATCGTTGTATATTAAAAATGTGTTTCCAATCACCCCCACCCGCCCCCACGACGAGAGTCCTGATCCGCCTATGTCACCCCCTTCCCAGAGCTGCCATGGAGGGTAAAATTATCAAAATAAATTTCAACTAGTCGAGGACAATATACCAGCAACCACTCCATATTGTGGATGTATTTACCCCACTGTTTACCTACTGCATCCGCCCCGATGAGTTTTCACTTTTTCATTTATTTATGTCAAAATGCCAACAGTATACACGGCTTCTAATCCGCGTAACAAAAACTTTAGGTTGTATATATTTCCCTCATAGTCCGGTCCGGAACGCCATGAATTCAATTTTGCGTAACTCAGTATATGACAATTTGGTCAATTATTGAAATCGAACTAGTTTGTAAAATCGTACAACAAACAAGGGTTATGGAAAATCTAAAAAACACAAAAATGTATATTTCACGACTTCCCTTAAAAATCAAAATTTAAATTTTCTTTTTCAAAATAAAGTTTAGCGTCAGGGAATCATAGCACTTAATTTTCAAAATCGGCCGGTAGATACGAGATCTTAGGGGGCCGATATTGCCCCCCGCCGGAAATAGGGGTAGCCGGGGCCGACGGAAATAGGGTTAAGTTGCTTTAAGTCATACTTTTACCGTTTTGAATGTGTTTTACCTTATATTTTTAGACATTGGGTCCCTTTACCCCCAATAGGAGATATGTCATTGTAAATACTCATCTAGTGTTTTCTTTTACGTCCATGACTTCAGCTGTAATTGGGCCAGATACCTGTTGCTGATCTAAGTGAATAAATACAAATAAAAATTATGAGGACATATCGCAGTCCAAGCAAAGCCAGTGATATCATATAGCAGTACCGTAGATAATACATTGTTTAGACAAATTCCAAGAAGTGCGCGGACCCAGATCATAGTTACGGTAGGTTCAGTGTGGGGTGGCAGCATTATGTACAGTCTCCTAAGCATCGTTCGTCGTGCAGTCTAGGTGGTTTGAAAGTTCCACACCTAACCACCCAAACCACCTAGATTAAGACGACGGCGTGATAGCAATGATCAACGATACTTATGAGAGAGACTGTACAGTGTACATACGTCTGCCCACCATATGCCATAGCATATATGAGTAGGTTTTAGCAAAGCGGGTACATCTACGCACGCCCTCACCATCGCATTAATATAGCGTTGGTCGAATGAACAAATCCGGTTTCGATACACACCCAAGTGGATCATCACGCCAAATCTTGGTCTCCCGCTCTTAAGAAAAGAACAGCGCTAGAGTCGAGTCCGTGCTCCGATGTCAGGGCCTCTGATTTTAAGGGGCCGGCTATCGTGCATAATTCAACCATTTTACGGCAGATCTTCCAAATACTTCTGTTCGCAGAAATTATAAATGTTCAACTATCGCAAAGTATAATTGCAGTAGCACCGCCCCCATCTGCTTTATATCATGTATGCTACAACTAGTACCCATACTTATACAAAAGGAGGACACTCTCATTTACACCCTCGACACAACCCTCTTACGTTTTGAACGCTGCACCGAGTTGCTAGTGCAAACATGCGGGACACGAATTCGTCGGAAGGGGGGTGGGTAGATTATATGCAGCAGTGGGCACTCGGATAATATCACTCCCACTTTGATAACGATAAAGGTTTTCAAGTTCAATCGAGAGCACATAAACATAGTTTTCGATGAGGTTATCGAGGAGCCCACAACGATTATATGTATGGAGTCATCGCCCTGTACACTGTGACAGCTTTAATTTTAGTGATTACTGTTGGATTACATTACCAAGAATTTGCAAGTGTTTGGAGGCTTGTGCAAACATGGCCGATTGCAACCGACACTTCTATGGATCTGGAAATTCCAACAATACAAATTCTGAATGCATTCTACTAAGTTAGGTTTTGCTACTTATACTGGCACCCACACATTAAAGTGAGGAGCGGTCACTACTATCGACCAGTGGCGGGCCTACAACGGTTATTTGGGAGAAGGGGGGGGCAACAGAGTCCAAAATGGCAAAAACGTAGTGCGTGTATAAAATCAAGCAGAAATTGGGAAGTTTGGGGATTATTTCCTTGCTTGCCCCTCCCCTGGATCCGCCTATGCTATCGACATTTCTTAGACGTCTCCACCAATTTTTTCGAACGCACAGTGATTCTAAACTTACCGAGCTATCGAGCTATCAATGAACCTATTTTGAGAATATATCAGCAGAAAATCTATAAGTTCTAGTTATCATAAAAGCACCACAAGAGGAAACTGTATCAAACAATAAAAGGGTCGGTCAGGGCCACCGTTGAATTCGCTCGTCCGCCGCAGACATGACCCGAGTCCGACTTCTCTGCCTCGGTGCTGCGCACACCAGCTCACCACGCCCCCTGTGAGGCGGCGGTCCGTGTCGGTCAGCCAGCCTGGCGCTGGCCGCTGCCCTGCCGAGACCGCTCCCAGGCTGGCCGGCCGTCAGAGCCGCCCCGCCAGATATAGCCGCCGGTTAGTAGTACTCTAGAGAGAGTGGTGGTCGGCGCTGGCAGCGGCCGCGGGGCCGCCCCCGCCCCCCGCCGCCGCCGGATGTGATCTATTTATTCTGGGATCTGGGCCGTTTAATCTGCTCTGCTCTCTTGTGGGCCGTAAAGTGGCTGGCGGCCTCCACGGGCGTTCTCCAGGGACGACGACGGATCGTCAGACGCTGACGGCCACGAAACGAGAAAACATATACCGATGCAGGGATGTGCTACAATGACGTGGTCCGATCGAATTGGAAGCTTCCACGAAAACATGAGGTCGGGCCTTGGCAAGAATAGTGCTCCAGGTTCTGATGTAATTTGACAAGAAATACAAAATAAAACAACTGAAGCATGCGGAGGGCATGGGAAATGCGAAAACCAAAAACAAATCAGCTCGCGGTAAGCCGGACGAGAAGTAACAACAATAATGCAACGAAACACATGTGCGCAAACGTGCAGTTTAGCTACACATTGTGAACCAATATGCACTCCTGCTTTAAATCCCTCCTCGAAACATGGCTTATGATGTAAACATTGCGACACCAGCGCCTATGACTTGTTTGTGAATGGAAACAATGGTTTGCTTCCAAAGAATTCATCAGGCCAATGAGCGCGTTGAAAACGAATATATACAACTCTGATATTTCCTCAGGGTCGGGGGTGGCGGCAGCGAGAGCGGCCTAGAGTGGCCGAACCCCTCCCATTGCTGACAAAATGAAGGAGCTCTAACCCTCCTGATGCCCACTTTTGGCTTACCACTCCCAATCAATTTTTCGAACGATAGCTTCGCTGGAATCGATAGTTCTGGTCTAAATAAATGCGAACGGTGTATTTTGAATTCTAGCAATGGATCAGAATAACAGTTACACGATCAAATATTTGGGCTGTTCACTGCAGTAAATGTCCACCTAAGCACACGAAAAAGTGAAAATAAGGTTCTACCGCCGAGTCTAAATCCCACTAAAAAGTTATTGGCGAAGCCCTTGCCATGGATGCTTAATATCCTCTAATACCAGTGTGTAACCTCCTTGAAAGCTGTCATTTTAGTGTGAACCGGACAAAATAGTCGCAGCCTGGCATAGACCGACGAAGAACGAAGAGTTCTTACAGCCTCAAAACTATCTATACAGCCTACATATCTATCGTACAGCCTCAAAATTATCTATATCACACATGCCACACAAAAGATGCAAGTAAAGTCACAAGGCGAGCGTTGGTCCAAAAGAAAGGAAGAGAACATAATCCTGGCGAGTTCATTCAGCAGCCGGCTACTCCAAGGGCTGTAAATTAGACGGAATAAGTCAAAAAGACAGGGTCCAAAGCTCAATACTACACACCATTTAACAAATCATATTTTCGAAGAGGCTGAGCTCACCTTTTTGGTGTAGGGCGGTGCCCGTTTGAGGTACTCCTTGAAGCGGAGTTCGAACGCCTGTCCGATGGTAGTGATGACGTTCTGCGCCACACCGCCGCACTCCAACACGAAGCAGACGCGGCCGTACCGGTGGTCCTTGGCCACGTACGCCACAAAGTCCATCGTGTCCTGCAGCAGCGCCGGAGGCACGGGTCAGCGCTGGGGACAGCGCCCACCAGACGCCTGGGCAGGGAAGACAGCGGAGCGAGGAGCTGCCAGGGAACGCTCCGCGCTCAAATAAAATACTGGGCGCCAGTACCCTGATCATATCTGCTCACACTAATGGAGTCTTATGTATTTGGGGTGCTGGTGCTGGTAGTGCTGGTAGTGAAAAATGCCCCCCCCCCTTGTAATCGTGCAGTGCGCCGGTGAGTGTGAGCCTGTTACTAACCCACAGTACAACCAGTCGACCGGTCCAACGTAGCCCTTACAAGGCTGATATGACCAGAACAATGGAAATGAGCGAGTGAAAGCAATCGAGCGACTTGCAAGTCAGACAGACCCTTACCGGGACATGGATACTTGTATCTGCAATTACGACAACGTCGCATGCCCCTGGAGGTATTATGGCAAACCCATGTTGTAATGAGCTCAGCATACAAGCCAACAAGACTGCATGGTATCTATATATCTATAACAGTTGGTAATTTTCGTGAGCTGAGCTCACTGGTTAAGTAAAGCTGGCCAACGCCCCAAGCTAGAGGTCAAATAATATCTAGGTACACCACGCCCCCGCGGACCGGCACAGCATGGCGTGTGTTCAGTGTCCCCGGGGCGACGGCGGAACACGTGGCACACGCCACCAGCGCCCCGCCAGTCTCATTACAGACCAGCAGGCTGACATTAGAACATCGCATGCGTGCCAGTCGTGAGCGGGTGTTGTCAGCGCGCCGGGACAGCGCGACAGCGGCGACCTCCTTGGCGGCAGTGCCCCACCACTTCCGGCCGGCGGGCTAATCAGTCGGCCGCCGACCACCTTCGTGTGTCAGTTGTGTCACGTGAATGGCCACCGCTGGCGGCCGTGCACGCCACCGGAAGTGCTGACGTCGCTGTACATTCAGGCCGCGATAAATTAATTACCCGCTGCAGGCCAAGCCGTAAAGCGCTGGTGCATATGCAGCATATTGACAACACGTCACTGTGGTAGCGACGCTGCAGGCAGAAAAAACACGGTGTGGATTAACACAACAGGTCAGAAGGAACACAACACGACTGTGCCACTTTCTGAGCACGACCAACTGGCATGGTCATAAACATGGCACGCGAACAACACAGACATGACAAGCTAACAATGATGAACACGCTTCAGACTTGGGGGATTTAGGAACGCACCACCTGCTGAGGTCATACGGCATCGCCAACTCTCACCCTGCTGGAAGGGTATACTGGGACTCAGGAAGTCCTTATTTAGTACCGCCGCCGGGGATTTGAGCCAGGGTCAGCGGCATGGAAGTCCGCGCTGTCACTGTGCCAAACCATCCCTTGTGAAGACGCCTCACAGAAACACTCCTCACGGAAGAGTCCGATCCAGCTGCAAGGCCATATACAACAACGATCGGTCCATTCCGTGCTGCTATACATCCTAATCCTTCGCTGGTGCTTTCTCCTACTAAAGACGCCGCACATAGCCTCTAAGTATTTTCCAGGATGAGCGGGTGGAACCAAAAGATACAGCGCCTGACTCAATGTCAGTCCGGGAAACCAGCTCTTCACGTGCTGTTGCAATCTTGCATTCCGCGCTACCCACGTCGCCCGGGGCGGTTTCCGGTGGAGACGAATCCGCAGTCGTGCACCCGAAACAGGGTGCATAGGGTGGCGCGCTGGACGGGACACGACCCGGCGCCGGGGCGTGGGGCCGCCGCTCCACTGCCGCGCAGTTGGCAAGGCCACAGGCAAGGCCACATACCGGCCGGCGCCACTTGTGGCGCGGCAGCGGCAGCCGTGCCAGACGCCATGGCGAACACGGCCACCGGCGCGCCGCCGCCAGCAGCCCGGTTTTCCCGACACAGCGCCGCAGCCCTGTAGGGAAGTACCAATCAGATCGCACGACACATCGATTGTCGACGGCCTTTTCCGTTGGAGCTGGTGCGGATGCGTCGGTACCGGGCGATACAGGTGTTGCACTTTCCTTACTCCATCCGCCAGCCCCAAAATGGCTGCCCGTGTGCACGCCAGCGGCTAATGAATGACTCAAATGAAGTGGTCGCCCACCACTGATTTTTAACTGTGGAAGTGGGAGGCAATTTTCCCACAATTTTCTTCTGTATTTTTTTACCCAAATAAGACGGTCGTGGCATAAAAAGTGGAGTGGCTTAAAGTGACCCATCAGAATGTTACATGGAATATCAGCAAGGCATCAGAAAACAAATCAAAATAAACAGCATACCCGACCTGTCAACATAGTCTAAGTCAACATACCAACATAGTCTGCAAGGTGCGCTGCCTAGACCTTGGGTAATGAGACAATTTACCTCCTCCCAAAATTCTGAATATACCCGCTCAAAAGAATAACAACTGTACGGAGGATTTTATAAACACCCGGGCAGACATTAATAAGGGTTCGAAGCAATGACCTTTCAGCAGGACCCCATGAGAAAGTCAGAACTCACGAGCATGCTAGATTCGGGGGAGAGTGATCCTCTCACACTCCCCAGATTATATTTGTTCTTAAAAGATGACCAGTTCTGGTGAATGTCAACAGTTGCGAATGAATGGGGCTGTGTCCTGGGTAGGGGTAGCACAGAAAGTGCCACACTTGCAAGAGAACCCGATGACAGGGCTCTGTCTTCCTTTTGCTCCCCGGTCAATCGTCGCGGGAGCAGCCGGTATGAAAAAAACATGCATGAGAAGTCACACGAACTATGATGCCCCCTCAACTCAATTTATCAACAGTCCAGATTGTTATATAAATGAAAAGAAACTAGGCGTTTCCCTGTGCATTTCCATCCATGCTTCACTGTAAATACTGCACTGCCCAGAAACAATTTATCAGTTTTGAATGACTAATTGTCCTCCTGTCCTCATTCTAACCCAGCATCACTTGCTCCATCCATCCGCACGAATTCTACAGCACAAAACCGCGTCACCAAACACGAGATGAGTAGGCACACCACTAACTTCTACCTAAGCCTTTGACGATGTGGCGTGAAGCTTGCTATCCTCGAAAACGACTGATGTTATGACCGACGAAGAAGGCCGCTTGGGGCCCAGTCACACGGAAACGGGGCCGTTCGGGGCCCAGCCACACGGAAACAGGACCGTTCGGGGCCCAGCCACAGGAAGCGGGGCCGTTCGGGGCCCGGTACCACGGAAACGGGGCCGTTCGGGGCCCAGTCCCACGGAAACGGGGCCGTTTGGGGCCCAGTCACACGGAAGCGGGGCCGTTCGGGGCCCGGTACCACCGACGCGGGTGCCGGCAGAGGAGCTGCTGAGCCTGCAGCCGTGTATCAGGCCGTGCGGCCTTGGCCTGAACAGGGCCCAGCTGGGGGCGGGGCGGCGCCGGCTCTGCTCCCTGGCCCCAATTGACACCGGAAACAACCCGTCCCCGGCCGTAGCACCGCGCTCCGACGGACACGTATACCAACCCGTGATTTCGACATGGTTTCAGCAGCTTCTGTGAGGTGAGTAAAGGTGTCGAGTGTGAAACTGATACGCCTGGAATTGGATTTAAGTTTGCTGGCGATGCAGTTTTAATAAACGAACTACAGGACATAATTGGGTTCCATAAAGCCTTGCTCGTCACTGATTCAGAACAATCACAACTCTTACTGGGTGGCCAGGCACGCTTCACACGAAATCGATCGGAGCTCGTAGAATTCAGCTTTGAGGATGCCAAAGCAGTCCAGACTCGTTAAAATCTAACTGAAAGCGAACACCGGGGCTTTCAAAAATAGTGCATCACGGAGGAGCTGAATGTCCACGACCACTTCACACAAAAAAAACAGGCCAGAATCGGGATAAAGCTTCTGCGGTGCATTATGGAGCAACAATTACACACCCCTTCTTGGTTGAACCAGACAAACTTCCCCCTCCGCCAAGCCATTCGATTCCAAATCCACCAGGCTCTCTGTTTTGATCAAAGAACGGAACTCTGAAATAGAGTGCACAAGGGATGCCCTCCTCCGCAATCAAAGAACGGTATTTGTATTCCCACCATTTTAGACAGGTATTGATCTGCCTTACAATGCCTAGCAAGTGTACCCCAAACATAGGCGGATCCACGAGATAAGCGAGGGTACTGCCCCCCCTCCCCCAATCGACACTCAGCGCCCCTAAAATGGTCAAGGCGCTCCATGGCCCCCAGCCAGGTTGATGGCGCTCCCTGAAATGTCGCTTCCCCCTCCTCCCAGGATACGAGCATCGGCGCCCCCACGATAGGATTTTGCGCCCACCTGAAAGGTTTTCACGCCCAAAAATGGGCGCCCTCTGGTCTGGATGGAACCTCCCCCGACCAGGTGCCATCCCCCCTCGGAGATTCTAAATCCGCCCATGACTCCAAGCTTGCTCTTTCGAGAAAAAATCCACCCCTAGAGCGATCCACAGGGAGAATAGAAGCAATACTAGAACAAGATTGAAACTCTCCCTGTTTGAGGCACCAGCCCAGAGAAGTTGTTTAATTCAATAAGTTGGATCTATCAGAGAGCATGAGGGTGTTACGTCCAAGGGGCTAACCAAGCTTGCGCCGTTAGTTATTACTAATCCAAGAGGTATTTAGTACGAGCTACATGACTTTACATTTGCAACCAGGCAGCTGGACAAGCGCTCAGATTGTTCAAATAAAAATAGAGAATGGTCAATAATTGTCCAAAATGCCAATTTTCAAATAGAAGCGGATGGAAAATCCATCCGCACAATTTGATTCGATAAGGCCTGGGTTTCTTGCAGCCTGGACATTAATTTTCCCGCCATTGCTGACTGAGATGAATGAGAAGTCCCCAGCCCCTTGCGGCTACGACTGTATGAGTTTTGAAAGTTTTGAAATGGCACACATGTTTTAAGCGAGCCTCAGAATATCTACGTATAATCACGGCCCGCCCCGCTTGACCCGTCCGTTCATCACAATAACACCGGGAATCCTTCACCCCGCCCTTGCATTTCTACACCCGCGCGGATAGATGGTGAGGCCAGAGCTCCGCCGGGCGGCGATGAATGGCGCCTTACAACTGGCCCCGCCAGTGACGTAACCACCGTCTCATTGAGGCGCGAGGCCATGCCGTGAGCCTCAGAGCCAGCCCCACCACAGCCGGCTGAATGAATGGCAGCAGAGCTGATTCCAGACTTGTGAGGGCTGCCTGCAACCAGCGAACCCTACACAACAAAGAAGCCTAGCTTCAACATAAAACTGCATGGGAGAGAGTGTAGACTTGGGTGATTTTTCACCACACCAATATTTATTCGCCTTTCGCCAATAGAAATGTATGCCCCATACAGGATTTCCGGCTGGGTCGTGATAAATACACACAAACATGCACTTTTCCCGCCCCTGAGGGCTGGAGTGCAGTGCGATCTCGATTTCGCCCCCGCCCTCATGTTCTCGGGCGGAGCCCACTCCATTGCATCCGTGCCTGGAATTCGGTGTGGTGCAGTGGTGAAAGTCAGGTTTAAGTCCGCCTCGCGCATCAATGGGGCCCGATGCTCCCGGCCGGGGAAATTCCAGGCCACTGGAGGCCACGCTCGCTCAGCTTAGCATAGCAATTTGCGACCGAGTGCATGGCGTCCCCGGAAAGGTTCTACGCCCCTGCAGAGATGCAAACCAATTGGAAACGAGCGTCCAAATGGAGATCGCTGATTTCGGTAGCATTGATTTTCGAGAAGCATGCAAATGTTTATCTTTTCAACGAAATGTTAAATATATGTTAAGCTATCGGGTTCTATGTAAAATTCTACGCACACGTCAAAACAGCATGCATCTCAATATGTATTTTACATGAATTATAAGTCTCTATTTTTGGCTATGCACAATAATGGCGGCATTGCTTAGCGAAGGGTTGCATTAGTTAATAGCACAAACTATGCCACGGTCCCTCCTGAGTGTAATGGGGCTCACCAAACAACACATAACTCTTGGCCGTAAATTGCAATGGGTCTGGCCCACACAAAACCAGAAACGTGCCCAGGCGCGATGATGAGCTTTCCTTCTAGGCATGTCTGCTTTCTAGAGGAATATGTAGGAGCATAGGAACGTTCGGAGCTATAACTTTCGATCTTAGGTGGGTTTCTCAACGACTGATGCATTCACGTGTATGATGAAAAGTAAAAGACCGAGACACCAGCAGACAAAGCAAGCCAAAAGGAAGGTGAATTTTCCCGTATTTAAGAGTTAGATAAGAGATCCATCCGTAGAATTGGCCAATACAATCTGCAACTAAGCGGTAACTTTCAAGACTCATCCAGCCGACCTGTCTGGATGTCCTTTCGGATTTTTCAAGAAAACGAATTACATGGCAGCATGTCTCCCTACACTTGTTTCCAGACAAAAATATAAAAAGAAATCCAAGAGTGCTCTAGCACTGATACTAATAGAGTTCTTTTGAGGAGCTGATTTAAAAGGGCCTCTGTAGATTCCCGGCCTCAGAGAGCTAATCAGCCAATCCAGTCGGAATGCTGAGTGACCACAGCAGGGCACAGATTAGTCAATATCATGGGCGAAAATTGGAACTGTTTTCAGCTCCATTCAAGTGCAATAAGACATATATTCGGAGATAACGATGGAAAGATTACGACGGTGTAAAAGCCACCCAGGTGGAAGTGTCCAGCGATAAATAAAATGCATCGCCGCAAGGGTTTCGGGTAGCATTCTGCGGTCGCCTGGCCTTCGAAACTGTCGAATCGTACATATTTATCGTGTTTTTTTGTTCATTTCAAAATTACTGAAAATTAAGTCCACCGGACAAGTCTTTCGAGTAACAGCTTCACATATTTCGCTGGTCTTCATCACGATGGAAAATGAGGTTTGGAAACCGAGCAAGCTTACGTCAGACCGGCAATCAGAATATCTTCAGTAGCTACCAAGCATTGAGCTCTATAGATCATTGAGCTCTATAGATTGAGCTCTATAGATATTGGGGCCGGGGTGGCCTAGTGGCTTCGTTGCCAGTCTTTCAGATCGGGTAGCATGGATTAACGTGGGTTCAATCCCCACGGCGGGAAACCGCCTTCCGTGTCCGATCTGACCCGGTGGAGAGAATCCTTAAACACCCACACCAATACTCCCTGTAATTGGGCAAGTGTGCCTGTTGGGAGTGGCCCTAATAAAATAAAAATAAATAAAAATCTAATTGTGTTATTTTAATCCCCCCTCCCGCTCAACGCAATTTTCATGACTCCGGCGATGCGACTCAAGAGCGATTCACATCAACTGAAACTCACCCCTGCATGTTTCAGGCTACGAGTTTCTACTATCTAAAACTCCGCCATATGCTCCGACCTTTCCAAGGTGCAGCGATGTAAGTTTGACAACGATTGTGTTCTATCGTAAGGACGTTCAGACCCCCGAAGGAGAAGCTGACGCATTCGCGTCAAACCCAGGTCTACTCTGCCGCACAAAGGAAAACGGGTACCTCTTATGCATAAGCAATGAGATATACCCTTTTTTCTTTGCACGGCAGTACTGCTGGCAAGGTCCCAAACAAACTCAATAAACATAAGCCACCAGCTGTAATTGGCCATCCGTCGGATCCATCCACTCCCAGCTTACTGCGCCTTCACCGTCTGGTCACTCACCGGATCGCCACCGGAGGCGAACGAGATGTTGGGCATCTCGTGCGAGGCGATGACCTGTCCCTCCTCCAGCGTGGTCAGCGTCAGTCGGCTGCTGGTGATAGTCAGCGAGACGTTGCTGCCGGCCTGGTCCATGATGGGCTGTTCGCCCAGGCTGCGCGTCATCTTCTTGTCCAGCCGCGGCTTGCGGTCCACCGACTTCAGACCGGCCGCCTCACAGACGCGCGCGATACACTCTCTGCAGGTGGGAGGAGGGCCCAGTCAGTACAGGGACTATTTCTCCTTTATTTATGATAAGACACACGGATAAAACAAAAGCTGTCCGGGGACTGCCAGCCACGCGCGAGTATAGGTGGAATGAAGCGGTAGGGGAAGGATCAGTGCCGCGGCTGTCACGCCGCTCCAGTGACGAACCACTTGATCGAAGCATCCACACCCTACTGAGCCTTACAGCTAACATAACAGCGCATGTTTTCTGGGTCTGAGCGGACCCTCGTCGATTTTGTGCAAAAGCCAAGATACTGGGGACTGATTTTGAAACGAACACCAGGAGACCGACGGAGCTGTCAGAATTGACCACATAACTCCATTGCTAGAAACCTAAGCACAGTCGCTTCCCGTACCAGAGGTATGTACCTTCACACGTAACGTTATCAACCGAGTCATTCAGCCAATCATATGCCAACCACCATCTGTCTAATTCCGCACGATGCAGTGGACCCAGCGGCTACATTCTACAACCACATTTCCAGGCTCGTCGTAGCCCCTACCCAGGGAGCAATACCCATCTTTGGATGCACCGTTTCAATAAATGCACTGGAGTGGAAAGCTGACCAGATCAACAAATCCGAAGGGCATGGCCCTTTTGCAGAAATATCACCTGCAGCACCCAACTGAAATTCCCATCGCTTGCACAATAAAGAACGGGTTGGAAGACACGCGACGGTTGGGGGGATACATGTGAACACGGCTTCCGACCAGCTAACCTAGAGGGTACTCGGTACGCGATGGTAACCGCAGAGCACGGCAGCACCGGCCGAGTCGTGCACAACTACACAACACTGCTCCCGCCGTATCACTCATCAGCGACTTAGCCACAGCCGCGGCGCCACCTTCTCACTTACTTGGCGATGAGCGAGCGGGTGTCGAAGTTGAGCGCCTTCATGGACTCCTTGACCTCCAGACATCCGATATACTGCCGGGGGGAATCACTGGGTCAAGTATAAAGCCTGACGGCCTCCTATTGCCATTGAGGTTAGGGACAGATCGTTCATTTTTTCCATTCGTTCATTAATTTCATTTCTGAACACCTCGTGCATGGTATCACTTGACAAAAAAAGCCCGAGTAGTGCGTGGGTGTTTGTAAAAAATGAATGAACGAATGGTCAACGCATTCACTTCGCGACATTTTCCCGACAAGCAGGATACATCTGTATATCATGCCAATCACACATAATATTATCCCAATTGTTCAGAACGCTCATCATTCATCACGTAAGTCCAACAGAGCAGCGCACCGAGTCACAGCTACGTTCAACACAAACATCATGAACGGGTGGCTACACTTCACCAAACTTCATCCCATTCGCCATAAATCATTCCGCAAAGGAATCGCCCCCGAGGTGTTCATTCATTCTGCAGGCTTCGCGCAGCGGCGGAGTGGAGTTGCTGGATAGTTCAGGCGACCGATCAGCATCCTTGGCTGATGTATGGGCATTCGTCAGGCGTCGCGCGTGTCCGCCCACACGCCGCCCCCAGCCGATACCTTTCGGCACGGTTAGACAGGGGCCTTGAACGGCCGATGGATCGCCCCATCCCACACTACAGCCAACGCTGGCCGACCGAAATGGCCGTGGCACACATCTGTGGGCTCCACCGTTCAACCGGGGCATATTGCATATGAGCCAGACTGTTACAGTAATGCACAGCTTCCTTCTCTATGTGGCGATGTTCCCGAAAAAGAATGGGCGTTGTCGGCGAGGATTGTGTTACTGATGGATCCCACAAAAACCCGAGGCGTCGGGCTCAACTGACGACAGAAGAAAGGTATGCGGTTTCTCCGACCGGATGTCTTTTGCGACGTTCCAGTGCTGCTTAACCTGGACATACATAGGAAAGCCCGTGCGATGTACCATAGGAAAGCCCGTGCGATGTACCAGTTCAACTGGGAAATGAATTTAACTACAGAAATTGTAATCGGCATTTATAGCATTCCCTGTAAGAAATAAGCGTCTGATGTCCTGTTTTCATTGGCTTTGAAGTTCCTATTATAAGCTAACCCATCCAGACCACTTCCTCCCCCGGCCCTTCTCGATCCGCTCCCTCCCGGGGTCTCCACCGGCAGGGAGACCACGCCTCCGCGGCGCTGCCGTTTGCGCGGGGCGCCGGGAACGACACTGTTTACACCGCTGGCGTTGCATCAACACACGCTCGGCGGCCCCGGCACGGCATCTGTTACCCGGCGCAAGTGTAGTGGACCACCGCCGAGTCCCCGGCCTGCACTGGGGGAGGCTGACACCCCAGGCCGGTACTGACTGACCCCCACGTCCGCGCCGCTGCCGCTGCTTTGCCTCATACGCCGACCGTGCAGCAGCGCGCGCCCCTGAATTCCACTCGCTCCACAATCGGCGCGCTGATTGCCTTGGCACGGCCACAATAGGCACGTCCTGCTCAGAGCAGATGATGCGTGTTTCCACATCTCTCCGCTGGTGAGCGCACAGTAAGAGATGTGGCGCATCCGGTGGGCATACCTAACGCGTCAAACAACGGTAACTCGGCCGAGAGGCGGCTCACTGAAACGCACGCTGGGTGCAGCACCACAGCCTCCGCCAAGGCTTCTGAAACTCAGCTCAATATTTCAGCCAGAGATCCAGATACGACCTCCCGTCCCATTTCAGAACCAATTCCTGGTCGCCAGCACCACGGGCTTTCCTATCATCCGGAGTTCATTCGACAGATCCAATTGCACAATCCCGGCGCGGCGTCGGCCCATTTCCGGCAGGCGGTTGCCATGGCGGCCGGAAATGAAGAGTCCGGCCGCCCCGGCGCGGCACGTGGCAGCCCCGGCCGGCACGTGGCCAGCGAGCTGCAGCGTTCCCGCCACGTGGCGCAGAGCCGCCTCTTCCAGAGCCGGCGGGGCCGCTGCGACTGTTGCAGCGATGACCGCCGGTAAACCTCGCATGCCGGACGGGTGTAAATCAGCGGCGCCCTGACGGCCGCACCGACCCGGTCAGACTGCAGCACCACGACGGGGGCGAGCGCTTACAGGCGCTGGCGCCGAGAGAGGCCTCTCAGCTCAGCTAGAGGCATCCGCAGCGCCGGCCAGAGAGCCGCCTCTCACGGGCTCAGTGGCCAGCCGTGGCGACAAGGCCATTCAAACATTCGGCGAATGAACAACTGCATCAACCTCACACAGCGCTGAAGGAAGAAGTCAGCAGAGCGATACAGCCCTACAATTTCCTAGCTATCCACCATCATTAGCCGCCACGGGGTGCGGCCCAGTGTCACACCACTGAGCGCGGGGGGGGCACAGCTCCGTCCGCGCTGTCGCGTCAATCACCACAGCAGCAACACCTTACATCAGCGTCACGTGACCACGTGACGTCAGCACACCTCCAGGAACCCTCCGCCGGAACTGCACAGCCGTTTAGATCGGATGGAATGGATTAGACGGCGTCCCAGGTGGCAAAGCCGCAACACGCCGCCAGACTTCTGCTCGGCTTGGGGGTGGTATTGTTGGCTCGCATGCCGCCCAAGCTTCTTTCTCGCGTGGCGTTTGATCGGTTCTGGGAAATGCCTCAGAAAGTCAAGCGACTCCCCTGATACACTATGACTCACTGACAGCTAACGCAAAAAAGCCACTCAAAATATCAACGATTCAAGCCTGGCTGACGTGCTCTTGATCAAGTTAGACTCATGTCAAGTAATGAATGAGAACTTAGCATTGTCATATTTTACTTCGTTCGATAGCCCTTTCTGTCATTGGGAATCGAATAGTGCAGAAACGTGATCCTAGGACATGTTACTGTGCTGAAATGAGAAGGCGAAGATCCAGGATTTTCCAGAAGAGTGCCTGACACCAGGGGCGCAGCCTTCGGGAAGGGGGGGCGCCATAGTTCCAAGAGGCGCCTATTTTCTTTAAAAGTCAACTTTCCTGTGTTTGGACAGAACTTGTATCCAGCAACGGTCAATCTCTGTTTCTTAAATGTCTCAAATCCTAGGGGTCTCTTAGTTATTTATTTGATCACTTAGAGGAGGTGATTTTCCCGTAAATTACTTTAGTTTTTTATAGTCATGCAGTGCTACTATCGCATATCCGGTGCGTGGACCCTTTGCTCCGAAGGAAGGAGCGGCCACCCCTGCCCTCCCCCCAATCCACCCCTGGTCAAACGTCAAGACTCCAGACCTAATCCAGCCATATCTCATCCTTTTCAGTGACGCCAGCCGGCCTACGGCGCATCTAGACCGCCAGAGGCACTTTCGTCTTTAATCGATAGCCTTCGAGAGGCTTGGTTCCGCACGCCACACCCGCAGGGCGCCGCGCTCCGCGTCCAATATCACCATCACAGTTAAAGGCGATTCTAATTCAACGGTATGCTAAATACATTCACATCTGATGCACTCTTTAATCTTTCATTCAAAGCAATTCAACGGGATTTCAGGATTGCATACCTGAAAGTTTTAGAACGGCCGCAAATGCATGATCGGCTATCATTTGATCAACACAACGAATGAAAACCCAAATTACTGTTGATCGTGTCTTTTGAAAATTTTCTTTATCACATAATTATCTGGTCATCATTATCCCCCTCTCTTATCTGTCCTGATAAGTATCCTTGAGTTTAGTTGAAGACTCATATATGGTACCTATAAGGAAATCAATGTGGACGCTTACATTACGATGCTCCATCATTAGGCGCAGAATTCCAAAAGTCTGTTTGCCGTATAGTGAAAAATTACAAGAGGATTATCTAGGTTAGACGCGACCGTTCTACACTCAATAAGGCATGCTGCACATTAACATACCAATACGAACGTAAAAAGGAGAGTTCAAAAGCTCAGTGACTAATGCAGTCACCCCACAAGGTGAAGACCAGTTGTGTACCGAGGCAACGATTCTATGAAATTTCTGTTCGAGAAAAATAGCAGAAACCACTAAATCTGATCACAACCGCAATATTCGGTCATTTCATACGATGACTCAATCATCTGCGGCGGTGGCACCCTTGAAACACTGTCGTGACACATTCATTCAGATTTCATGGCCACACCACTCCCGCTCCCATCCCAGCTCGCAATTAAACGTGCAAAACAACGGTTCTAGTCGTGTAACACTTAATTACTTGGAACCAGTCTTCGGGATTTGCCCTGCTATGTGATTGAGTTCAGAGAATACACCCGACAGCGGGCGCACACTCCCGTATAACCGCGTCCCATTAGTCACCCTGCTGCTCTCCGAACGGCGAGTACAACACACGTCCGTCAGATGCCAGGCCACCCACAGCCGTTTCCTTCGGATCACTTCCGGCGCGGATGTCTCTCCTGAGTCACCCTCTGATCGGCAGCCGGGCCGCAGCTGCTCTCGACGGTGACACGGCCCCATCGGTCCCCACTCATCGGACAGACATTTCCGCGGGCGGCTCAGGTGCCGCGCGCCACACGTGCGCCGCCGCCGGTCCCGCGCAGTGACTAAGCTCCGCTGAGACAACGCCCCCGCAGACGCCGCACTGCGCGACAACCGCAAGTGGTGCCGCCAACGCAACCCGACAGGGCCACTGCCCCTCTACAGGGCCGAAACAAGCGCCGGGACCGGGGCAGCGCCCTCTAAACCACCCGGCGTTACACAGGACTGTCTACTTACCTCAGGGGATAAGGACGGAACATACTTTACTACATTTGCCATTATCTGCGTGTGTGGATGTGCAACACTTGTCGATAGACGAACCAGAGAACATCACAAAATCCCACTCCATTGCATGACACCTTGACTTGAAATTTTGAAACAATCGGGTATGTAAATTACACAGTGATATGAGGTCTGCGAGGAGGGAATCGAATCACATTTGCGTCCATGCGGACACTTAAATGGGCCCCACATCAACCAAATTCCTGAAACATCCTTATCCCACGGTTTCGACTAAAAAGGCTTATCCCCCCCCACGCGCACACACGCACACACACGTCGTTACCCTGGACATTGTACATACCATATTCAATGTGGCTCTCGTACACACTGGAGGGTGCACACACCGGAGCCCATGTGGCTCTCTACTCACCCTGGAGGGTGCACACACCAGAGACAATGGGGCACTCTACTCACCCTGACGGCGTAGCAGATGCCCTCGTCGGCCACTTGTCCATCAGCGTGCAGCCAGCCACGCGCCGGCTTGTTGATGAAGTTGCCCTGCACGGCACTGCCCTTGTCTTTCGACATGACTAGATTGACGAGGCCGGCTGTCAGTTCATGCTGCGGACCGCCTGAGGAGAAGCGAAGCCTCTGCTGCGCCGACCCGGCGGCGGCGGCAGTGGGCGGCGGAGGCGCCGGCGGCAGACACGGCGAGGCGCCACAGGAGAGCGGCGAGGCGCCTTCCGAGCACGATGCCGGCGACAGTCGACAGAGAACACTGTCCGGACTGCGCGCCCGCGACGGCGAGGGCGACGGTATGACGGCAGGGCCGGGCAGCACGCGGAACTTGTGGTTGCGCTCCAACGAAGAGGCGCGCGGCTTGGAGCGCGACTTGCTGGGCCGCGGCGACCGTTGTTCCAGCCGCAGTAGCCGCTGTAGCGCCCCGGAGGCCTCCCGCTCGCTCTTGGATGGGCCGCTAGTGCTGGCGCCGCCCACAGGTCTCACGCCCAGCCGCTGGAGCGCGTTCTCCGAGTTGGACTTTTCGAGGTGATCGCCGCGCGCTGCCCGTGGCCCTGGTAGCCGCAGGAGGTCCTTGTGCGGTGACTGCTCGCCGGCGCGGGGACTGTGCGTCAGATAGACGTGCGTCTGCTCGAAAGCGTCGCCTCTCGCTCGTCCACTGCGCTCAGGAAGTCGGATGTAGCGGTCGGCCTCCTGGGAGCTGGCCGACGCCTGCTGGGTCCTGCCGGAGCGGACCGGGCCGTCAGTTATCGCGCACACGCGCATCCGCCGATGGCCCGACCCCACGACTGGTGTGGCTCTGGGCAATGGATACAGGCAACATCGTCAAATATCAGTCTAGTGATTGAAGAAGATTTCGTTCAGATCTGATCTTAGGTGCAGTAAAAGCGATATGACGTTATTGTTCCGAGCTGTTATCTGACAGTAAGAGCATGCAACAAACAACAGGCATTGTCGCCTTATCACGTCCTTCAGACGCGGCACGGTACAGCACAGCGGGGGTAACGGAGCACGGACTGCGCTGTCCGTCGCCCCGTCCTTCAGGGTTGACTGGTGGTGGAAGTGGTCCCTCCCGCGGGGTGTCACACCCGCCGACCCCGCAGCCAGAGGTCACCCCAGCATTGCGCCACTTATCTCTCGGGATGTGGGCTTCCGCTGGCGCCCCGGCACTGCGGGGCAAACTACCAGATGGTGCACCGGAGTCTCCTCGTCTTCATCCAGTAAAACTGAGTCCGAGTCCCAAATAGCCACTATGGCGTGAAGCAGTAGCTAACCGCTTCAACAAAGATATGATGCATTACAACACCCCACTAATCTGATTCAATTGTTCATGCCAAGCGGACAATTCAAGATCGCCATAGGTTTGTGACCCTCACAGAAGCACATACTTTTGCACTGTTTCATCCATGGGTGGAGATGACAGTGGGGGAGGGGGGGTTGTGAGCGGGATGAAGACACCCCAAATATCTAATCTCTCCACCGTCATACCCAGATAATTCCTCCACAGTTAGACCCAGTCCCGGAATGTGACAGCACACCGGGTCACGACTTTGAGCAATGAGGACAGAGAGCACGAGGGTCTAAGCGAAAGTTTGCAACTCCTAACAACCGGTTGGAGCGCAAAAAGGCGCAATAGACCGGAGTGATTAGACGTAACCACAGGCCATAAGGAAAATACTACCTTTACTCGCCTCTTTTCCAGTGACGTATTGACGGCCCTTTGGGCGCCAGGGGCGCCCTGTTGACTACAAAAATGGAGTTGCACGTGTCGCGTAGCTATGATAGAAATCGCTTGGCTAAATATCGTCACAGAAGTGCATGAACCTTCTAGGCTTTTACAATTCTGAGCATTTAAGCACTTGATCCGTAACCTGAAGACATCGTATAATGGAATGGCAAAAACTCGAGCAGGCAAAATATGTCATCTAAGCTACGTGAGCACATTTACAAAACCTCTAGGTCTGGCAACAACAGCCACGGCAGCCTCACGCTCCGGCTCGAGACGCGCACTTGGCTGAGTCGGCGTGACGTCACGGTGACGTCACAGGCCGGGGCCGGCTGTCAGCGCGGCGGTGCAGGGCTGTGTCGGAGACGGACAGCAGCTCCCCGGCAACACTGCAGCCACCGCCGCCAGCCCGGGGGGGAGGGGGGCAGACAGGCTGTTGCGCCGGAAGTGGTGTCGAAGACGGCCGCCCGGTGGTGACAGAGATCGGCGCGACAGACTAGTCCGCTGAGACCCCGGCAGCATTGTCCCGGCGCACGGCAGGCCGGTCCAAGCAGGGACTGCTGAGCAATGTGACGCTGTGTTCAACTGGAGAGGATGCTGAAAATGAGGTGTGAATCAGCAGAGCGTCGTGACATCTGGTGCGCCGGCGCGTGCGGGCTAGGTCTGTGTCTGACACTGCTGCAGCAGAGGACGCTGAGAGATGGCGCTGGCGGCGCAGCGTCGGCGCCCGCGCGGCCGCCGCATACTGATCAAGCGGGGCTGCCGCTGCCGCCGAGCTGGCGCGGGACGGCCGCCGCCGCGCAGCTCCTCGGCAGGAAAACATCCCCCCTGCTTACCCTGCACTGAATGTGAATGCAGTGACTCGAAAACAGCGAGCTTGTAAATAAAATACAGTTTAGCACGCTCAAAGTTTGACATTCAGAACAACGGCCATCATTTCAAATCCCCCGGCGTAGCCAATTGTAGCACTCCCGAGCTGCCTTTCACGTGAAACTGCGCGTAAGCAGCGCAAGTGGGTCAGACACAATTGAATTAAGAATTTCAAGATCACAAGCGACTCCAGGGGGTACAATGGACAGGTGCACACCTTCCCACGATCGAGTGAGGATCGGCGCCTCTACAATACGCCCTAGCGCCCACTAAAATGTGTCCAACATCCCCTAAAACGCAGGTTCCCACCCCGACCCCAGCATATAAGCAGCGGCGCGCATACAATGCAGCGCTTCTCTAATAGATCGCACCGCCAAAAAGCGGCCCTCCTCCTGTCTTCATCATCTTCTCTCCTCCTGCCCGATTATCCCCTACAGGAATCCTCCGTCCGACTAGCTGCGCACAGTTCACAACCCTGGCTCAAACATATCGGGTGTAGCATGCTTGTGATGCATACATGTTCGTCTCCACATACATAAATAAACAGACTGGCCGCCGGTCAGTTCGCCAGGCCATAAATCAACAGAGCAGGCGGCCCGTTCCACGCCGACTGGCCACACAATGCACTTCCGGCCGCCGGCCGGCACCGTCCCCAACTTGTGCGGCAGTACTCGGGCCTCGCTGGTTACGGCACACATTAACGCTGCCATTCACGGTCGATGGGCTTTACCACCAGACAAAGTGGAAAATAACGGGATGTCGTACAAAATGACATGATACAACAAAATGCAAAATAAATCAGTAAATAAATAGAAGAATCGCATCGAGATCGAGGGGGAAACAAATGTACACTCCGCTGCGGCAACGGTGTCCGATTCAAACACTTTTCTAAGCGAAATTGGCGGCTAGCAGGAAGAATAATGAAAGTGGAAATTCAACATGTATAGGGATAAAAGCCTGGTCCGTTTATAAAACCGGAACAACGTCCTCGCTCAACGTCAACTGCCAGTATTGTCTAAAACCGACCGACGATGAGGCATCAACACAAACTTCAAGTCACGACAGAGGAACAGCAAGAGAAAATAATGTTTCCGATGGGAGGAGGCACTGGTCAGTTGAGCACCATAAGCGTCGGGGATGCCAATTCTTGAGTTCGGACTTCTCAAAGAGGCATGGAATCGTACCGTGGGAGCACCAATACTTGCATCCTGAGGAACTATACTCCTATGGGGTGACGATGGGGCGGTTTGGGGGACGCTGGGAGGGTCTATAGGAGGGGGCAGTTTCAAAGGGCACCGGGATGTCAATTGGAGGGGAGGAGCAACCGCCTGACCTTGACCCCCTAATCCATCCATAAAAACATTCATAATTACACTGAAATTGGATACTTTATTCCAGCAAAACAAAGTGAAACAACCAGTATATATATATATATATATATATATATATATATATATATAAATAAAAAAATAAAAAAAAAAATATATATAGTATATTTTGGCAATATATTTTCTTCGATGCAACGCCTATTGAACTGAACTGCTGAAACTGTTTTTGATAACTTTTTGCTAGTTTTTACGATAGAATTAATTAGGTTCTTGTTTTCATGGTTTAAATTATGTATAAGTTGTCCAAAACTCATAAATAAGTCTCTTTTTCACCGACCGGTTTCAGTTTATTTAATCAACCTATTTTCAAGGTGTTCAAAATTCAAATGAGCTCGGGGGTACAAATATTGCACTTGAAAAACCTAGTTTTGCATGAGCTATTTATGTAAAGAATCACTTCCGTTTAAGCTATGCTAATTAAACGCGTATAAACACGGGTCACGGCAAACTATATACAATCATTCATAATCACTTGGCAAGATAATCGACTTCAAATCATTGGCACTTATCAAACAAAGTTCCTGGTGATTTTTGAGTGATGATAAGAAGGTTAGGACGCTTGTCATGAGAAACAACCCACGCGAGACAAAGATGTTAGACAGAGCCAACGTAATGTGCCAGTTCGATTGTCCATACGGAGATTGCAGGCTCCGTAACGTACATAACGTAGGCTTTACGCTAACAACTTTGTCTCGTCGACTCACCACCCATCTCCGCGAGTCAGCAATAAAAAATCACCTGACATCCATCCATAACAGAACGCTCACTCGCAGCGACCTAACCAACAACACCAAAGTCATCCACACCAACGATGCACGCCGAATCGAGATATGCGAAGCGATACACATACGCGACCATGCTCCATCCATCTGCAGCCAAAAGAATAACCGACTTGATAACCTCGCACTATGGGGCACAAAACAGCAGGCTAGCCTCCAGTCCGAACCGACACGTCAAGTGGCTGCAGAAGGGGGAGCAAACGCATATGCTCACGCAAATGAAGGTGGGAGAGCTGGAATCCAGCTGAGGAGCGGGATGAAGTTAGGTTCACCGAGGACGGCTGTTAGGTAAATTTGTGAGTTACAATGTGTATGATTTGCACTGTTGTGTTTTGAAAAGATGACTAATTGTGTATGCTCGAATCCGATTGATTTGTTGAACAGTGGTAGTTTCGTACAACCCCCACCCCTTTCGTGTCTTCCTGAGGAACTTTGTTTGATAAGTGCTAATGATTTGAAGTCGATTATCTTGCCAAGTGATTATGAATGATTGTATGTAGTTTGTTGTGACCCGTGGTTATACGCGTTTAATTAGCATAGCTTAAACGGAAGTGATTCTTTACATAAATAGCTCAGGCAAAACTAGGTTTTTCAAGTGCAATATTTGTACCCCCGAGCTCATTTGAATTTTGAACATCTTGAAAATAATTTAATTAAATAAACTGAAACCGGTCGGTGCCTTATTTATGAGTTTTGGAGAACTTATACATAATTTAAACCATGAAAACAAGAACCTAATTGATTCTATCGTAAAAACTAGCTGAAAGTTATCAAAAACAGTTTCAGCAGTTCAGTTCAATAAGTGTTGCATCGAAGAAAAAATTATATATATATATATATATATATATACTAATACAAGACTCCCGCCTCACATCAATATTGGCGTAGGTATTTATATGATGGTTTGAAAAGACTCTCTGCAGAGGGAAAACGGACAGCACTAACCATATACACTTCAAACACTCTTAACTCCAGAGGGATGCACTGACCTGAGAGATCTGGCGCCCCTGTTAGGGCGGGGGAGAGATACGCTGACCTGAGGGATCTGGCACCTCCCTGTTAGGGCAGGGGATGGATGCACTGACCAGAGGGATCTGGCGCCCCCTGTTAGGACGGGGAGGGATGCACTGACCTGAGGGATCTGGCGCTCCCTGTTAGGGCGGGGCAGAGATGCGCTAGCTGACCTGAGGGATCTGGCGCCCCCTGTTGGGGCGGGGAGGGATGCACTGACCTGAGGGATCTGGCGCCCCCTGTTAGGACGGGGAGGGATACACTGACCTGAGGGATCTGGCACCCCCTGTTAGGGCGGGGAGAGATGCGCTGGCTGACCTGAAGGATCTGGCGCCCCGTTAGGACGGGGAGAGATGCACTGACCTGAGGGATCTGGCGCTCCCTCTTAGGGCAGGGGAGGGATGCACTGACCTGACGGATCGGTCCAGGTGTCGCGTGTTGGACTTGGCCTTGATGCCCAGCACCGCCTTCCAACTCGGCAGCGGGGACTCCTTCGTGTTGACGCCGGTCGGGGTCGGGTCGGGGCTGCGCGCCACCCGAGACAGCTTCAGATCAGCACCCTCCAAACCACCGTCGCCCTCTCCGTCCGCTGGAACGGTCAACACGGCCAGCGTCAGCCGGGCTCCAGCACGCGGCGAGGAAGGCTATGACATTTGCTCACATTGTTTGAGCAACAGGATCGTTCACTCATTTACAGCTCAAGGTTATCAAATAAAACGGGTTGATCCGAGCCTTAAGGCAAGTCATCGGTGCTCTCAGGTTATTTCGCGCCGAACAGCGCTAAACAGTGTTAAATTCGAGGAATCGCCCGGCATTTTTCCCGTGTCAGTAACAACAATTTGCAGAGCCCACGTCCAACAGGCATAAAATAAATAAATACGTCTAGGTGCACGCGAACAGGAAACTCAAGGAGTGCACCATATACGCAAATTAATAAATTCGGTATCGCAACAACCCGGTAGATGTAAAACTTGAAAATCGAGTGACGATGGAGAAGCTCAATCATTGCTGACAGCGTCGGTCTACTAAAAACCTGTTGCAATTACTCCCATCATCTTCCGTCGCATATGTCTATGTCTAAAGCATATCAAGTCGCATCCGGCTCTCAGGTGCAAGGATGATCCCAAATTTATCATCTTCAAATAGGCGTCTGGGTGGCAGCATTTTCGTGTAACACAGATTACCTTGAACATACATCTCACAACCTGAAGTTCCCCATTACTGTCATTTAAATTATATAAAGTATATTAAGCGTTTCGCCTTGAGCAAGAATAACTAAGCAATTGGAATCGAACTTTCAGGGCTGCTGAGCCTCCTGGACCGAGTTTTGCGATTTCGAGAAATGCGTTCAATCCCGCCAGTCTCCACACCGCCATCGACGACTGCGAGGTCGGGTATGCTTCTCTTCTGGATCGAACCGAGCATCTCTCACACATATACCCTTATTGGCCTTAGACACTTTGAGGAGATGGCCACGGCTTTGAGACGCAGAGGGAGGACTATGCCAGAGGAGTGAGACTGGGCTGACCGTCCTCTAAGGCACCAGATCCCCGCCACTAGCCTTACTGCGCAGCCTCGACACTAGCAGCCCTGCCTAAACGTACCACGTCCCTACAGAGGCATCATTGGCCTTTGCTCGTGTAATTCTGGCGTTCGCAGACGTGGGACTGGCAGTTTTACACTCGTGGCATGGAGCCTGCGTGATAAAGTACCTTGAATCAGGGCTGGGACTTTAATTCAAATCACCCTCCTTAACGGTACTGACACCAAAAGGCAGCCGCAGCGCTCGAACACTGTCTACACATTTCCTGCGCCGCGACTGCGACGACGTGTCGCGACCGTGACCGTGCACTGGTGTCCTTCCGTTCCGGCAGCGCCTGATAAGATACGCAGCAGGTGAGACAAGGACGCCAGCGGTTACATTTGTCAGAATGATGTGGCCATGAGACATCGCCATCATACGGTACGAGTCACCCCGCTGAATAATTGTATCTTCAGCACGGTTTCGGTTGCGCAG
Source organism: Lepas anatifera (assembly GCA_034440635.1). Classification (NCBI taxonomy): domain Eukaryota; kingdom Metazoa; phylum Arthropoda; class Thecostraca; family Lepadidae; genus Lepas; species Lepas anatifera. The sequence continues at coordinate 620,122 of JAOTON010000117.1, read as the reverse complement.
TAGCTTTGTGTGGGTTCTCAATGCAACGCTGCTTACGGGGCCAACGGTGAAAGTGGGAAACGCCTTCGAAGGGTGGCGACAAGGACTATGCGTCCTGAGGTCGGCTATACCAGCATCGCCGACAAGGTGGAAAGGCGCAAGCGTAGGCATCCAGTACAGTCTAGAGCAGGAGACTTTCGGTCCCTCAACTCCCTCTTTCAAGTCGTCGAATTTAGGGCAGCTCCAAAAAAACCGCGGCTGCCGCCAAGTCTATTGGACACTCTTCAAGTGCAAAGCATACATGAGAGTTGCGTTAACTCTTGAGTAAAACCAGCACCCACAAATCAATGCAGAGCGTGATGTTAATTTCCCATGCGCAGGCTTGGCGCCGCTTTCCAACTGAACTGGAATAAATACGTTGCCGTCTGTTGGAATTTCCTCAGAGCACAAGGCGGCGGAATAAAAATCCACCTGGTGTGAACCATTTTGACTGATATCAGATCAGACGTAGCCAGAGGCCACACAGACCATCCAACAACAGGATAGTGTGGCCTCCGCATGAGGCGAATCGGCAGCAGCAGGGGCGGCGGCGGCACGGGGCGGCGGCGGAGCGCCGGTTAGCCCTCTATAAACAGGCCGCCCGAGCGGTAAACAGTCTGGGAGCAGCACCGGCCCTGGCTGCGTCGCCGGCAGACGCTACCCACGCGGCCGCGCCGGCTCGGACGTCGCACCACCACCCACACGGACCACTGGCTCTCCAACACGGCCATACAACCACCCATCTCACCACCCAGACGGACTGCTGGCGCTCCAACACGGCCATATAACCACTCATCTCAACGCTCCGACAGACCACTGGCTCTCCAACACGGCCATACAGCCGCTCGTACCACCCACAAACCGTCACAGCCGCCCACGTCCACGCCCCCACCGAGCTCACCAAGAAAACGACTCGCCGCGACCTTTCCCACCCATGACACGTCCAGCCTGACCACCGCAGCGTCACAGTCGCCTTACCCACCCATCCAGGAGACGGCCGCAATCGCACCCGCCCACACAGCCACTCATCACAGTCCGGACAGAGCAGGCCAGCGGCAGACGGCGCCGTCTCCAGCGTTGCGAAACAAGAGCGCACGTGGCGCCCAGGAATGCGGCAGACAGGCTGCGCGTGGCGTCGCCGAGGGCTTCGCTCGCTGGATCACTGCATGGATGGAGGTTAACACAGAATGAAGACTCTTCTACCCATTCCAAACCTTGAAACTGAAGGGGAAAATATTGAAGCTGTTGACAATCAGCAAGGAGAACTGCTAACCTCCAAACTGGTACAAGTTACAATGAGAGAGCGGTCCCAAATATAGCAGTTTTCTGGGCTACTGTTGCTGAGATGCCATGTTGGTTGACAGGGGAGGGAGGACGGGGGGGTCATCTCCATTTGCGCGAGGTTGGGACACGGCGGCGACAGGGCGATAAGCAGCGTCGGGTCACGAGCGCGCCGCGCGACACGGAGGCCGCATCAGCCGCTCCCCTGACACGCCGCGACAAGGGGGCGGGGGCGGTGCCGCGCTGTCAGGAGGCAGCCACACTGCTGTCTCAGGAGCTGAGCCAGACCCAAGTACCTACTTACGACAAACGAATAGACGGATAAATACTTCATGTCCTACTCAACTCAAGGCGCTATTCTGCGATGCAAATACAATTGCAACGCGAAGTACTTACCATTCCTAGGGCATCAAACAGAACATCCCCTTCAGCAATGGATAATGCGACAAGTTTCCCGCCGTAAACACAACGTTACGACCGAAATTTGCATGACACACCTGTTTTTAGACGTAGCGACTTCTAGAGGCGGGAGCGCAGCCAGTGGTACAAATCCAGGAATATCCCCCATTCACCCTCTCCGAATTATTTACATCTGTATGCAGAGAGCCTATTGTGCAATTCAAGATTTGCGATCGCCTCAGATAACATGGTCAACCGTAAGTCCAACCCATGGCAGACAAGAGAGCAGCGGGAAAGGCAGCCGGGCACCAAGGCTATGCTTGGGAAGACCGGCTGTTACTAGGTCTGAACTTCTGATCCGGGTCATTCTTCAAGCAGTCGAGCCTTTAGCTCCAAATGGTAAAAAATAAATGGTCCAAATGGTCCTAAAAATAAATTGATTAAACGTGCAACATTGGTTACGGAACTTACGCCAGGTCCGAGAACAAATGTGAATTTCCCATTCAAATTTTGCGTTCCTTCTGACGCAAGGAAATGTTAACGCACCAAACCTATTTCTGCGGGAGACTAGAGCCGGCACAATACGGTCACAGCTTAAACAGCTGTTAAACATACCAATCCATAATCGGGATATTTACTTCTCATATCCCAAACAAACTTCACTTCAGTCACGCAAACATTCACGCACAGAGGCTGCACGCTCCCAAACCACGCTCCAGGGCTACACATTCAGTCTGTCGCTGTCGAAAATCGGGAGCGGCGCCCGTTCTAACGCAGCATCTGAATCGCGCTGACGTAGCTAAACTGAAATAGATCTTGAGAGAGGATCTTGGACGAAAGCCCAAAACTCCATTCCCACAGCTTCGTTCCCCAGTACACGACGTGTCTGACCCGAGAAAACTGTCGTGCAAGGGAAAACTGCCACATTTCTAATGCACGCTCCGACTGACACTCAGGCCAGCGCATTCACCAACCGAAACTAACGCCCACCGAGTCTCTGGTACTTACAGGACCGCAGCCACAGTGGTTTGACCCAACTGAAACACTGCTCACACTCACACAGCTGCCGGAACACACAGGAACGCACCGACTCACAGTGGCGGTCGGCGTCGGCCGGCATCGCCCCCGCCTCGGCGCTGACGCACCACTCCGGCGCGTCGTTACCGTCGTCGACGCGGCCCGCCGCCACGCGGCAGCGCCGCTCGCTCTGTTCCGCCGCCGCCCGCCGACCCTCACTCATGCGGGGTCGACCGGGAAGTCACAGTCCGCCGGCGGCGTAACAAGGCCACCGAGAAGCCGACCGGCACGTCACACCACCTCCAGACCACAGAATCACGCCGGGCACTCGGCGGAGCGTCACCAGACACGGAGCGGGGCGTCACGCCAGTCTCCAGAGGAGAACAGCAGACAGGTCCACGCTCCGTTCAGACCTCCTCAGAGGGATCGCAGGCCACGCGGCGGCGTGGTGGAACCAGCCGGTCACGGCGTCGCCGTCTGTCGGTGCCGCTGCCGTCTGTATCGCGGTCGTCTCCGCTCGTCAATGGGGCGCCGCGTCGGTGCCGTCGGCGTCGGCGCTGGGCCGCCGCACGCGCTGGCAGCGCGCCGCCGCCGGCGGCGCCGATCAATGTCGACAGGTGAGCCGGCCAGCCGCCGGCGGCGCTAGTGTCGCTCCCTCTCAATGAGCGCCGCCCGTGACGTCACCCATTCATAAATGGCAATTGATCGGTGGCTGCGTGCGGCGGCCGGCGCGCCCCCAGCTGACAACGCCGGCGACGTCCCCCTCCCCCGCAGCCCCAGGCCACAATACCGAGCCCCGCCGCCGCCAAGAGCGACACACGCCCGAAACCGACAGATGGTACTAGCTGTAACAACACTGTACTAGCAGGCAAGGTGCGTGAACCACACTTGTCTCAGCAAATAAGAGCTGGATGCTTCTTATTCTTGAGCTGGTTAAGTGAGACACCACGCTAAGTATTGTCATTCGAACAAAGACCAGAATAAAGTCTCACTTGGTTCGGGCGAGTCCTAGAATACAATTCCATCTCTGAGTATTTTAAACGATACAGATACATGCCCTAAAGTAAATACATATGCCAGATCGCACCTTGTCCTACTCCCAGGAAGGTGCGGATACCAGTGGTTGAGACAAGGGTCAAAATGTCAAAACGGGCAGCCTGAAAGGTGACCGATTTGGTCGCACGCCTGAAAACACAAACATCTGTAGCCAGACCGAGCCCGGGCCGGCCGCGGGGACCGGCTCTGGCGGCGGCAGCTGCAGCTACAGCCCTGCTGACCGGCGCCATCCGGCCGGCAACAGCCGGCTTTATTGACCAGCCCTTCATACCTCGCCCCGGCTCATTCAGCACTATCAGTGCTGTATCCGCCCGCCTATCGTGTCGACCCCGGTCCGCCCTCGCGCCGGAAGGCATTTCCTATGAAAAGCCACCGACCGGAAGGAAATGACGCGCCACAAACGGAAACGTAGCCGGCACTTCCGACCGCGCCGGCGCGCCGCTGGGTTGCAATAATCCGTGTTTACCGACACCGGCTGTGGTGACGTCACCGCAGGTCGGGGTTACCGCGTACTGCGCAGCACCGGGTGGCCGGCGGGCGCGGTCGCCGTACCAGGGTACCGGCCCCCGCACTGCACCGCCCACAACACTGTCAAAAGGGAGCGCTCTGCGCCGATCGGCCGACTGACGCTGCGATACCACTGTGAGGATGGGGATTAGTTCAGATCAATGTCGGCCCCGGCGGCCGCAGCCGAGCACACGACCGATCAGCAGTGACTCAGAAGCCAAAGGTATATTTGGTCCGGTAACATCCCGGGCCTTTCAGTGTCGGCCGTTAATGTCAACCGCGCATATGAACGTTGAGAAAGCTCCCAATTCTTTAAAACACAAAAACGCTAAGTGAAATGACATCACAGGGAAATTTTATAACCGACACCCAACTCACGATCCTCATTCCCTCCTTAAGGAAAATTCAGCATGTTATTACAACGGGTTCGCTAACGAGCGGCATGTTTGGCCTGCTTCTGCCTTAAACTTAACCTTCTTTTTCGGTTGGGCGTTACTTGCATCAACATCCAATTACATATGGCTCTTTTGGGGACCGGATTTCAGGCAGGACTACCCACAGGTGCCGGGCCACAAAAACGGCACACAATGCATTTTTGGACAGGGATCGTCCATAGATTACGTAACACATATTTCGTAACCCTCGCCCTCTCTCGTGTTACATTTCTGACGCCCATGCCTAACGCTGGGTAACACTGAGCCTGACTTGTCCCCTCTGCGCAACGTAACTTATGGACGGCTCCTTACTTCCTCACCACAAAACAACCCGCCAGCGAATATCTAATTGCTCGACAGACCTAGTGTAAACAACTTTTTCAAAAATTTATCCAGCCTTTGGGGGGTCAAAAGATAGTTTGGCCCCCATTCCAGCACTTTGAAGGGGGCATGGGCGAATGCCCCCCCTGCGTCCGCCAATAAACTTAAGGGATATGTGGTCAACAAGCTCTATTTCACTACATATGGCAGACAGTAGCAATTAGCCGAAAATAACAAGTTGGGCGGCAAACTGAGAGCACAAGCCTCAAAGTTTTAATCAAACATGTGCAAAAGATCAACAGCGACCTCCTGTGCGAAGGGAAACGGCCTCGCACACTAAATCTCTCCTTCTTCTCTCTGTCATCGCATAAGCTGAAAGATAAAGGAAGACCAGTGTGTGTGTGGTGGTGAGGTGGGAGGCTATATCTTCCCTCATTTCCCTGGTCCGGTGGAGGCTGCACTTCCCTTTCTCCATCGTTCCTCTGTCAACTGTTCAAGGCACTTGAGCGCCGCAAACATCAGCCAAAAGGACTGGTTCACCCCTTCAACAGTAAACAACGTTCAACAAGTACCTAGTCAACGACGATAAGACGTACAATCTCAACATCATTCGCCATGTTCGCCCTCCACCAACATACACAAGCACGTCACCCAACATCAGATGTCAGGCTTCAAACTGACCCGCTTCCGCGTCCAAACCTTTATCAGTGCCAACATCATTAAAACTACCACTTCGCGCCGAAACTGACATTACATTCATTTCGGTACCTAAATATACCAAGACCACTATCCATAATATGATGCAGCGGGAGAGAACCAGCACCGTATGAAACAAGCCAGTGTGGTTCTGGGCGCTGAGGTCACGAGCAGGAAGGACGCTGCGCTGTCGCCGCGGCTGCCGTTTTCATAAGCGGCCGCTGCCAAGAGCAGCGCGCGTTTCCGGCGCCGCCGTCGGCCGGCTCTGCTGCGCGCGCCCAGAGCCGGCCCGTCCGCCCGCCGTCGCCGCTGCGCCGCCGCTGCGTTCGCGGTGACCTTCAGGGCGGACGCCCGGTCCCACCAGCCAGTCACCTCTGCGGCCGCCCATCAACGCCGCTGTTTTGGAAACGCGCGCCGACGCCAGCCCGGTTGTTGGACGTTCGGGTGACGAGCGACTGCCGGCCGGGGAAATCACGCCACCCACGCTCCGGCCAACTCCGCTATCGACCCGGCTGTCGTGTCAGGTCCTATGGACATGTACCTGGATCGGGCCCGCGGCGCTTCCGGCGGGGGTGGTGTCGACGTTAGGCGACACGCGACGGCGCTGATGCTCGGTGCAGCCGCCGCCAATTTCCATGCAGCCGGCGTCGCCGAATCGTTTCAGGCAACAGCGTTTTCCTTTTAAACAGGCTGTCGGCGAGCGAAGGCCGTCACGGCACCTTTTAAGGCATTTGCTAACTGGCTTCCACAAGGCTTCTATCCGGCTACAGGAAATACTGGGTATCTATGTGCCATCCATTTTCAACCAGACATATTGATGACAATATTATTGATTGCTACACGTGCAGCTAGCATTCTCCGTGTAGCCCTACAGTGACTGGAACCACCTAGTGAAAGTATATGCCCACATTCGCATGTAAATACTCACATAACTGGAAGCATCAGCCATTTATGTATCAATAGTTGCTGCAGTGCATCACAGCAATGGTAGAACATAGCGAATTCATTATGCTCTTTAGCCTCGGGCGATTGATGCGTGGCAACGCCAATATTAATTTTTGGGACTTATCGGCACACCGCTGCCAGAGTCATATGGTGTCGCCCATTCTTTCCCTGTTGGAAGGGTTTCCCGGGAGCCAGATTGCTCCTTGTCCAAGGTCTCCGCCGGGCCTTGAACCCGCGTCGGCCGCGTTTTGCACTCCCCCCTTCCCCTCCCGTGGCAGTGCAGTCCTGCAAATGGTAGATCCAAAACGGAACCTTAAGGGGGAGGGGGATGGCAGGAACCAAATTTATAACCAGTGTTTTGATCTTTTCGACCAATCGACCGTATTGAGGGCAGCGTGTGTCATGTTTGGCCCTCATCGATCTTCTGCAGCGACGCCCCGAGCTGTGCGCGGCCCATTTCTTCGCGGCAACGGTCAGCAGGAGAATACCGATCCGCTGCCATGGAGTAGGGCGGCGCGGCTGGCCGGTGCCGTTCTCCGGCAGGCCCGGTGGCTGAGTCTGCGCCGGGAGAGCTGGGGAGCGGCCGCACGCTCTCGGCGGCCGGCAGGCGCGGGCGGTGGCTGCGGGGCGCCGCCCGGCTTAGCTGGGCGGTGCGCCGTAACCCACGGCGCGCCCCGGCCGCCGCCACGCCGCGGCATCCGCATCCGCCTACGTGCGCAGAGGCGCAGCCAGGCTTCACCGGACCGCCCCGCTGCCACCATCGGCCGCAGCTGAGCAGCTCTCACGCAGAGCTCTGGGGGATCTCCGATAGTCCGGCGCCACACACGGCGACTGGGCCGGCTGCAGCGGCTGCAGCGGCTGGCGCCGCCTCTGCAGATGCATGGTGTCCAGCCGTGACGCCGGATTCCTTGGGCGCGGAACGCGGCGGCGGCGCGGTCTGGAATGGCGTCGGCACCGGCGCGGCGCGGACGCCGCGGCTGCTCCGACGCGGCTGGCGCGCCGCTGGACGACCAGCATACGGCAACACAAGCTGTTACCGTCTACATGAAAACGTGCCATCCGGAAGATGGTAATCATCCAACGGTGTACCTACCAGTAGCTCGGAAAGCCATAGCAAGTAGCTCGAAAGTTCAAAATAGCCCGATCATCGATATAAAGTTCCGAGAATAACCAATGCAGTACAGTAACCACAACTAAACGATTCTGCGAGCGCAAACACAATGTATCTGACCTGTTCCGACCTCCCAAAATACACCTTTACGGCTAGCTGCTGGGTGCCATACCTCAAAGCTGACACCCAAAACACAGGTACCGTTCAAAAACGTGTCCACATTTGACAGTTCGATCGCTATTTTTTCAGTTTGATCGCTATTGCCCGACACACCTACACAGGACCCAGCTCTTGATCCCATTCAAACCCGTTCAGAGGCAACCTGCAGGCCAGTTGCGCAAAGGCGAGTTGCAGCGTTCGGCCGGGGCAGGCAATTTCCACCTGTCGCAACCCGTCGCCGACGTTGGAGCGGGCGGATGGCGGCCACAATTACGGCCATCGCTCAGCCGGCCGATCCGAGCGGCGTCTCTCCAACGGAGGCAAATTAGACTGGATGCTGCAGCGGCGGCGGCAGCCCAGGCGATATCCGGTGACTGCTCACCTAATGAAGGGTTATCAGCGACCAGCGCCGGCGGCGACCTGGTCGCTGATCGCCGTCCTGCCGAAACTCTGCACGCTGCGCACAGTGGCGCTGCGGCGGCACAATTATCCCGACACCGGGCCCACCACTGCCGGATAATCGACTTGGAGATGCAGGGCCGCCGACTGCGCGGCCGCCGCCGCCCTGGCCGAGCCCGCGGCGCGACCCGAGACGCGCCGGAAACGTTTAAAAATAAATGGCGCGAGGGCGGCGCGCGAGAATAAATGACGGTGGCCGGGCCGGCTGGCAGGCGGTCCGCTTCTCTCCGGACTGTGGAGCGGCGCCGCCGCGTGCCACCGTTCTCCAGCGCTGTCACTTTTTCCGCACGGCGCACAGCGGCCAGGGCGAGCGCCGCTGCTCCTCCCGCCCCTGCGACGCTGGCTCTCCAGCAAAACGCACCAGCTTCGGTGGTTGGCTCGTTGGTTACTGTTCAATAACATATTTGTGGCAGCCCAAAATGTGGGAATCGGAACGTGTAGAGAAAACGAACAATCGTGAAAGTCAGCAACCAAACAGGGTTGCATCATCCGATGTTTCAGTCATCATCAGAATCATCCGACATGCCAATGTTTCTGCATCATCAGATCACATCCGGTTTGGTTGCCTAGCGCTAATCAACTCTGAAAGCTAGTCTCCGAAGAATACAACAAATTAAGCATGACCTTCAGCAAGTCGCACCATTTCTGCACCGGCCACATGCCTGTATATTTTGATAAATATTTAGGGCATCTGCCTAACTGGAGGTGACTCGGCTACACCGGGCATATTTTGTCTGGCTAACCTCAGAGCGAGCCGCTACTTTTAGGCACTTTGAGCTTTTCCGGACTAATAACCCCGCATTCACTGAACAAGAGACTTTAATTTGCTCCGAAGTCAATCACAGATCCCACAAATAAACAGAATATTTATAGCTCTCGCAAAAGCGGATCAAACAGTCAAAGGTCCCAGAAATAAGCCACATTTTATCAATTCCATTGTCTTTTGTTCGGTACCGCTAAAATATACTTCCTAATTCGGCATGAATGTGGAAACATTTGTCCATGGGAGGGACAGGCAACAAGTTTCCAAAACAAAATTCGGTGAGGCAGCGTGTCAGATCACTGACAGACGGCTGCAATTGGCAATGGCAGCAATCAAGGGGACTGCCGTAACCGCCAATGACACTGCGCCACGCTAATTGTCAAGCTGAGCGAGTCGCTTGACCCACAGGTGACACGATCTGTGCTGGCGGCGGTCCAGCAGAGAGAGAGAGAGAGAGAGAGAGATAGAGAGATAGAGAGATAGAGAGATAGAGAGATAGAGAGATAGAGAGATAGAGAGATAGAGAGATAGAGAGATAGAGAGAGAGAGAGAGAGATAGAGAGATAGAGAGATAGAGAGTAGAGAGATAGAGAGAGAGAGAGATAGAGAGATAGAGAGATAGAGAGAGAGAGAGAGAGAGAGAGAGAGAGAGAGAGAGAGAGAGAGAGAGAGAGCGACTGTGACGACACGGCGCTGTCCCGGGCCCCGCCACCGCCGGAAGTCTTTTTATAGTGGTGGCGGCGCGCGTGCCAAGTCGGCCCGACGCGACGGCCCGCCGCCGGGATGCGTGGCCGATACCGCACAGAACGGAACAGTTACCGGCACTGAGTCAGAGCACGCACAGAACGGAACAGTTACCGGCACTGAGTCAGAGCACGCACAGAACGGAACAGTTACCGGCACGGAGTCAGAGCGCGCACAGAACGGAACAGTTATCGGCACTGGGCCAGAGCGCGCACAGAACAGCAAGCAGTCGGAACCACGCCAGGGTACTAACAAAACGGTGTCGAGACATCGCCAAATCGCAGCCAGTAAAGAACAGAACACTGTCGTCAACGGACCAGACCCTGTACAGAACAGAACTCCGCCGCACACGCTGAAATGAACGGATGCCTCCGCCGCGCACAGAACGGCACGAAGCCAGACGATAGGGCCAGAAACGCTGCACTCCGTCCCAATAAACCAACAGTCCGAACCTGCTTGAGAAGCCGTTTCGCTCCCAGGAACATCGCGAAACTGCATATCGGTTTTCATCAACGAAGTATGTACGGAGAACAACGGTAGAAAGAATGCTTAGAAAGAGCTGGTAGCTTTTATTTTTGGTATGGATGGGCTGCAAATGGAAATAAACAAAACAATTTACGAAGGACAACCGTTTCTTTCGCCACGCCTCGTCCCTGTCCGACATGAGCGTGACTTTGTTCTCTCGCAGAGGCCCAGCGATTAACGAGGCTACCAAACCACCATACGATCTGTGCGGGAAGATATTGGTCAAGGTCGACCTTGTGATTTGCTAAAGATAAAGCAGAGGCCTCTCGGCGGTTCAAGGCAAAAGTAGCACGACGTTGTCACAGAACGAATGCGTGCTGGGTTCCCCTTTTCAAATTACAACCGTTTGACAAAAATTATCACTAGTAGGAAGATCCATTTCGACACCGCCCCGAAGTGAAAAACTGACCAATCTCAGAAAGCAGTTTCCTTTTTAACCACAATGGAAGCAAAGAATCCATTCGTTTTGCTAAAGTTATTTCTCGTTGGATCACGTGAAAACAGATAATACATGTCTTAAATATAAAAATATAAATATTTTCTCTCAAACCATTGGAAAGTCCTTTAACGGGGATACGGGGCCAATGTAAGAAAATATGGGGTTAGCAAATGCAAAGTCAATAAAACTCGCGTGAATTAGAAAATTACGCATGTTTTAGTGCTAGGTCAATGGTTTGACCTAGAGGTCAAATTAGGTCAAGATGGCTATTTTCACTCAAATATGCAATGATTAAGCAAACGGCAAACTCTATGTCATTAGAGCTATGAGGCGGTAAAGTACATTTGATACAAATCCAGTACTTTTCCGTTATGTGGAGCGTAAAGACGCCAGTGGTAGACCTCAGAGGTCACGTGACCAAAGACCTAAGGTCACGAAGTCAAAAGTGACCACCGTATATCAAATGAAAGCCAGTGACAAGACAAACACGATGGTGTTTGTTTCACCGCTCTAGCTTAATTAGGTCAAAAGTTATTGTCAAAATACTGTTTTTGACCCCTGGTACTTGATGACCTTGGAAAGTCAAAGGGCAAATATGACCCCTGGGATCCGTGAAAGGGTGTCCAAAAACGCTTTCTGATCAACCTCAGCATTTTCAATCGTTTTTGTGCCTTTTAGACCATAAGACAGCTTTTCCCCATGCTTTTCCAATGGGAGAGGTCGCCTCGTACCTGACCTCAGGCACGAAATCAAAAATCCCGGATATACACCTTATAGACCCTGGAGGGTTATGAAGTGTAGGAAGTTTCAAATTGATCGACTTTGAAATGTAGCTCTTACAGAGCTCTAAAGGTGAAGTGAGGTGACCTTGGTTGACCTCGTCTGGTGACCTGACCTTGGGTGACCTGGGGTAAAAATTTCAGGGATGATGGGAAAATGATGCAGTGAGAGGTAGAGCCCTCAAACGCGGTGCTGCGCCCCGTCGTTTTCTGCTATCCCGAAAAACCTTAGGGGCCATCGATGGCCCCCGGTGGGGCAGGGTTAAGGTACAAAATACCGTTAAATGGCCTCTTACTGCGACAAAATCATCCACATCTCCAAAAATGGAACACTCATAGTCCGACTAAGCTCTCAAGCCAAACGTTTCCCATCAACCCTTCCTTTGAAATGTATTCGAGGCAAGACAGAATATGTTCTGAAAGAAGTCTGAGAGAAAACATTCGAAAGTAATACAAATTTATACGTCCAGATTCGATACAAAACATGCAAACTGCATTCAGGATCACATATGTCCAAACCTACAGCAAAACAACGAGGCGCACCAAGTAAATGCTAATACCGAACAGAAGCCCCGGGCGCCCACATTCTTGGCTGGAGATATAAGAGTCAGGCACTTCCAGTGACTGGGTGGGGACGGGGGCGGGGGCGTTGCGCCGGTGACCTCAGCGGCACACGCAGATAGCGCGCGGTGCCGCATGACCTGGAATGCGGTCAGGCGGCGGCGGCGGCGACGCCGACGCTCCAGTCGAGCGGCGCGTCGGCAGTCGCCCGTGCGCTGCGACGGCGCCGACGGGAAGTCACTAATGGTGCAGCAACAGCTCCGTCCGGCCTCCACTGCCGGCTCCGGCGCGGCGCTCCTCCAGCGGCGGAAGCAGCGCAAAGCCAGCCCGGCCAAAACGGCAGCTCTCTGTCATGGCGCCCATGATGAAAGCCGCGGAAACGGTCTTAATGTCCTTCAAGCTACCTTGAAATAAGTGGTCTACAGGTCTAGCCATGACATCCGGTGCAGTTTTTAAGCTCCCAGCTTTAGCAGCTGCGAGTTCCCGCCTCCTGGCTTTGAACCCACGCGTTCGTCAGTCCCGTCACTGAGGCATTCTACATTTCAACAATGACTCAGTTCGTGTGAATGCAGGGAGAGGGCGGCCTTGCTATCCGCGTCCACACCCTGAACACTCGGCACGGGTGTTGGAGATATAAGGAGCTGGGGCCGGGACACTCCTGCCGGCGGAGGCACGCCTGGGAGCCGCGTCACGTGGCGATGCACAGCAACATCCGGCGTCACGCCGCGTCACAAGGCGACAGCCGTCACGGCAGCGCGCGCTCCCACGGTTCACGGGCAGCTCCCCGGCCAAACAAAGCGGGAGGCCTCAACTCGAGTACCAGCGCACGTCAAAACTACCATCCTGAGTGTAGGACGTTCAACAGACTTCAATGTTGATCTATCTCGACTTTCTTGTCAGGCCTGGGGAGAGCGGACCGCCGTGACCTTCCGCTCCGGAGTCGGAGTCCACAAGCCTGACAGCGCGGCCGAGGTCCTGCACTGCAGCAGCCGACCAATTGCATCAGAATCGCGGCCCGGCGAATCACGATAGCCCGGCAGTCGAGCTGCCGGCCGGGCCACACCAGATATCCACTCTCAACAGTGCCATGGTAGGCTAGCGGCTACAGAATTGGCATCCGCCGGGATAGCTATTTCACCGCATTTGGGGAGGTAAAGTTCATAAACTACGTTTAAAAATGGTGCCACCTCACCACCACAGTAAAAACATAAAAAAACAGGTTGTTCGACCAGACCACCCAGGCGACAACAGTGTCTCCCCAACGATTTTCACTTCCTTGGAGAAAATGGTTTGACTACTGGGAATGAAATCGATTTCAACAAAACATTTCCCATGATTTCTTCTATTCCCCGGAACGGCCTATTGATCTGAAAACCCAACAGTTCGGAGGCCGGTTCAGGCTCAGTCGTTACCCTGTCCATGTGACACACTGTTCGGGGCTCACATGGTACCGGCTGGGCGACCGTCATCTGGCACTCCCTTCCGGCAGCAACCGAGCTTATTCCCGCCCATGATGGCTCAACATTGGCCACGCGGGACTGGTGACGGAGCACACCCGCTGCACCCGCGGAACAGCACCACAGACCGTGATAGGGGCACGGAACACAGCTGCACAGCTGGCATCCGCTGAGCCAGCCGACTCTGAATACTGATCTCAGTGCTGACTTTCAATCTTGGGATTGAAAATTATCACATCGGTCAGCTAATGCATGTTTTGCAGTATCGCTTCTCAGAAGCGGCAGTTTGTGTTCAGTATGTGAACTGCTTTTCTTTTGCTGCAGTACTGTATGACACAACAAAAAAAATGGAGCTGACATCGGTCGTTACCAACTTGACATCAGTCATCACATCAGTCGTTATCAGACCCGAAATTCAGGGGGTCCTGAGCCCCATCCCCATCCCGTTCCCCAAACCATGTGTGTAATGTGTGGTACTTGGAGGGCTGTAATCTGCGCAGCACGGAAAACACTCATCAAGTACTGAGTCTAGAACGATCAGAAGACTCTAAGATCTCGATCCAGAACCAGGATCGCCCGAAGCGCGGTCTGCGCCATGCGTGGACTCAGGCAGAAACGAGAGCGTCTCGGGGGCTCGTCCCACCTCCAGGAAGGTCGCCGTCCGGGCGCCCTGACAGACCAGACCTCTGCCAGCCGTCCGGTGCAGCTGGGAGTAGGACGGTGGCAGCGCCGGCCGTGCGAGGTGTCCGCTCGGCTCGGCCGTCTCGGACGCCGTTCGGTTCGCACGTGGGCGCGGCCGCGACGGCGGCCGTCTCCGCGACCCTCTCCCCGGGCTCTGTCCTCTGCCCGAGAGCACAGCGGGAGCACGACTGCTGACGTGGGCGTCGCTCGGCGGCTGCCACTCTGCCCAGCTCTCCCACTCTCTCTGTCTGACCCTCTGTCCAGCTCTCCTATTCTCTCCCCGCCCAGATGGGATGGGTGGCCGGCCGTTTCTGAGAGCGCCCGTACCCAGTAGAGGTGGCAATCGGTAACCAGATCGATGGGTCGCAAGATAAGTACTGACGCTGGCTCAGTAACCAGCCGGACACTCTTGATTCTCGAATGCGTAATCGGTAACAGCACACTGGCAACAGTTTGCCTAAACACAGTTTTCATAGTTCCCATGTTGTGTAATTTGTGAGACTATATAAATGTATTTGTACAGGTGCCTTTCCTACAAAGCGAGTTATTGACTCGAATCATCTTCGGATGCCTTCATGAACTCAGAATGGTCTCACGTCCACTGTTCTAGAAGGCTTCTTAGCATTCACTTACAGTTAGTTGCGAGTCTACACCGGTTGTTTGAGGGGGTGGGGCGCAAAGGCAAATTGTGTTTAAAAAAAATCAGAAGCAAAATCTAGAGCCAGGTGCAACGTGGCTTGCCTTGCCTTCCCCCATCCGCCAGTGTCTGTGATTGCCCACAGTTATGGATCTATGATTTCGTTCAGAGGGGGGGGCAAGCCTGGGGGCGCCGAACCTGAGGGACGCCAATTTAGCACCCAAAAGGCGGCCAGTGTCGAAGAAAAAAGTATAAAAACGCATATGCATACTCTTATTTTAGTGAAAGCTACATTTCAGTGAGGACATGTTCACGTTTACCATCAAAGACATTTCGGGTTGCCAAGGTTTCACCCTGAACGGGCGAAAGGGGAGCCCGTACTTTCCAGTGGGGCGCTCGTTTTCCTTCTCGGGCGCCTAGTTTATCCAGGATGCACCCATGCTGTCAAAGGGTGCCTTTTCTATCCACGAGGAGCCTTTTACTTTACAGAATCACCTACTTCTATCTAAGGGGCGACTATGCTGTCCAGAGCACCATGTTACCCAGGTTTGCCTTTGCTGTTCAGGGGCGCCTTTGCTGTTCGGGGGCAGCGATCCAAGGGCGCTTCATCCAGAAGCATACAGACTATCCAGGGGTGCCTTAGTTCCCCCATAGGCGCAATCTTGCTATCCATTGGGCGCCTTTGCTGTATCGGTGCGCTTTTTATTGCATCCTTGGAATTTTGAATGGGGTTCAAAAGACCAGAAAAGAAGTCTAGTTTTAGGGTAGAAACACTTTTTCCATGGTTTACATGGGATGGTGGTTAATTCAAGTGGAAAAGTGGTATCTTCCTCCCTGGCGCCCGAAATGGGTAGAGGTGCACAACTCATATGGGGCGCCGGAGGCGCCCGATATAAGTTCCATGCTGTTTGGAGCTGACGAGGTCCTGGGCCGCCCCTTGGATTCGTCGCAGGCTCCCCTCCGACCAAGCAACATATTCCAGCTGCGGTTAGCTGTGCTGTGACTAGCATGGTTGTAAGCCCTCTTTGACTTATTTCTGGCAACGTTGTTCGGTGACAATCTAATCAATGGCGCTCCGGTAGTTAAAGCTGTGCGCGAATCGGCACCAGCCCGGGGAGCCGTTCCGAAATATCGCAGATTGACACCACCAATTTCGCCGGGGTCGTGGGCGCGGGCCACCACATCACACCAAACAGCTGTGTTGGCCTTGCGCGGGACCGGCTCAAAACGTCCCGGCTCCAAACTCAATGGGGAGGAAATTCAGTGTCCTCACTGTTATCCGTGCGGACGGGCCGGACGGCCGCCACCGGATTCCGGCCGCTTCCGGTATTTTTACAATCTCGGCGACGAGTGACGGCGCCATGCTGGCCTCGCGGACAAGAATGCGTCCAGCCTCAAGCAGTCATTCGCAATGGGGCACACTTGTACCGCACGTCACACAATGCTTCCGCACTTAATATTATCTCGTACCGTTAAATCGCCTTCAACATACAGCTCTCTCTCTCTCTCTCTCTCTCTCTCTCTCTCTCTCTCTCTCTCTCTCTCTCTCTCTCTCTCTCTCTCTCTCTCTCTCTCTCTCTCTCGGCGACCTCGGTGTGGCACGGGGCCGGTTTGGGTGGGCGCCGGAACCTCGCAGCACCCACCACCGCTGCCAGCCGCCGCCGCCGACCGGCTCAGTGATATCGGCCGACGTGTTTCTCAATGGCTGCCAAGGCTGGCAGCAGCACAGAACGGCTTACCGCCGCGCCTGTCTCCTGACGACCTTCGCTCTTCTAACGCACTCGTGTTTCATTGGTGTCTATTTGAAGCCAGAATAGATTACATCCGCCGTTGGCAGATCCAAGAGCAGCTTTTGGAGGGGACCAAACCAACGTTTTGTGGGGGAGGGGGGGGGCTAAATCGAGAGCAAATCGCAAAAACATAGCATTTTTAAAGAACAAAAAACGGTTTAAATTTGGTCTTTTCGGAGAGTGAAGGGGCAAAATATAGTATTTTAGGCCATGATAGGGGTCAAAGCCTGTTTACCTCTCCCCTTGGATCCACCAGTCATATCAGCTATTACATCAGAGCAGAAGTGGAATTATGTCCTTTCTTTCACGATATCCGAGGAGCCGGTACGTGTCCGGCGTCACCGACCAGCCGACCGTCGCAGCCTCCCTATGCAGCCACGGACCAGTGAACCTGAACCAGTGCTGTTCTGCGCCTGGCCGGCTGCAGGGAGGACGGTCTGGCCGGCAGGTTCACCAGCAGCGGTCCTGAATGACACGATACAGGCTGCTTCCGGCGGTGTGACGGCCGGTGCAGCCGACTGACGTACACCGGCCCACCGATCACAGGGAGTCCCCCTGCACTGAGAAATCGCGCGGACCGAGCGGCGACGCACGGACGGTAACCCGTCTGCCACGCCCCTCCCGTCCCATCGCAGCGAAAACCAGGTGAATATCCACCGGCAGTCCCATGCATGAGTTTCGCTAAATATTCCAGATGAACTGTGAACAAAATGGACGCCGCAGGAACGGAGAGAAGTTTGCAATGTGCTCCACTGAGTACGATTTGCACCATATTCTACTACGACTGAGAAGGACAAGGGGGCGGGTGATCGATGTAAGAGAAGCGCCTGGCGCACATTTCAGCCAACCAGGCAACTTACCCAAAATCAACTCAGCCATTTATTGGATACCATTCCAGATTCTTGTAAATAATGGCTAGATCGTATATCATGGCTGGATATATTTTATAGACATAAAGATGTATGACATTCTAAAGCGGGGCGGGGGGGCAGTTCTGGGTTGGGACGTGTGCACATTGGCGAACGCAGGGGGGGCATTACGGTCATGCCCCCCCCAAAGCGCTGGAGGGGGGCCAAACTATCTTTTGCCCCCAAACGCAGGAAATTTTTCGAAGAAAGGTGTTTACACTAGGTCTGTAGAGCAAAAAATATTCGCTCCCACCCCCCCCAACCCCAGGAAGAGAGGCAGACATGGGTTTGGCCCCCAAAAACTCGGGTCTGCGTCCGCCCTTGCGTGTGTATCGAATAGCTGAGGAAGTCAGACAACAAGGTGAATAGGCGCCGAGCCTTCGCCGAAGGACTCGGCAGTTTTAACAACTGGACTATGTTTCACGTCCAATCCGACAGGTCAACGAAGCCAAAAGTCCGCGGAACAGGACTTTTGGTTGAACAAAGCTTCCTGAAGCTTAGGGGCCGCACATCAATTATGTAAAGGAAAAAAGGTGTCAACCACGACGTTGTAAAACGTTACACATAGGTGCTAAAATCGGTACCTGGGAAAGAGGTGGGGCAACATATACGATACGTAATTTACGGACGGATCCTTAGAAGCGGCATTCACATTTTGGAAAATGGAATAATGATGGTATTCAATTCCGAATAGCGTTTCCAAACTATATAACAATAGCGACTGGAGGTGCCGGCAGACAATAAAGAGCGAGATCAGAAGCAGGTGTGACAGGGCCTGCTCAAAAACAACAACGCCATCGAGGTCAAATAGCACATCACATTCCACCACCGAATGAAACATGACATGTTGTATTTTGATTGAACCGCAGATAGCGTTCCGGCATTCCGACGCTGGAGGCTGTTTTTCGGCGGCGGCGGCCCCACTGCGGCAGATCATGTGTCGGCAGCGGCCCTCCAGCACGGCTGGCTCTCTGACGTCACACATCCGGCGGCTTCGATGGCACCTCGGCCGCGGGGCGGGGGCTGCGGCCGCGGTGACCTGATCCCCCGCGGCGCACCATGGACCGGCCGCAGGAAGCCGAGCTCCGCGAGCTGCCACCGCGCCGCCGCCCACATACCAGCCCCGCCGTCAGGACATGAACACTTGCGGTAAACCAGACAGAACGGAGCATCTGACACGGCTGCCAACTGGACCGACTTTGAGCATGGAAAAATCGACATCACCAGGAGAATAAACTCCATCAGAATCATTGACAAACCACGGTCGCACTCAACACCATTCCATGGGCTTTGCGAACGCCGCGACTGAACCAAATTCGGCCGCTTCGCGACGATCAGAAAGGTATGGTCATTCCGGTAAAAAAAAAAACACCCTGGTTATACACGCGCGGCAAAAACACACGTATTGTATAATATACAACTGATATAAAAGCCGCAGATCAGGAGACCGAGGCTAGAAAGACTGTCACAGATAAATTCAGGTCGTCAACTTTGGTGGAAACCGCAGATAAGTAGCAACCAGAAACTGCTAAGACACGCATTTTTATTACAGGAAATGTTGCAAAAATTGATTGCAATTGTTAACTGACTCAAAGGACACCACCTTTCGGAAAAGTTCATTTCAAAATAAAAAGGGAAGTGATCTTACGCCTAAAATATTTTTCGATGTTTATTACGGCTTCGGGCCTCTGCCTCCCCCCCTCTCTCTCTCTCTCTCTCTCTCTCTCTCTCTCTCGCTGGGGCGACTATTTCGGGTCGTGACATCACGGCCGTCGGTTCCACAATGAATGAGCGCCCGCTTCCGGAGCAGAGCCGGCCCAAATTGAGCGAGCGCGCCGGAAGCGCACCGGACGGGCTTTCAAACGAGCCAGATTTATGGCAGGGTCAGACTGACAAGTCATCCGGCATCGACATCGACAGTGGTGTTGACAGAGGAACCGCGGCATGGCGCCGCCAACTGCCAGCGACTGACAGCGCTTAAGTCATGCCACCCCTCGCGGGTTTTCACGCTCCTCAATGACCGGGCTAGGGTCGGTCTGGTCCGCAAATGGTCACAGTGCAGTTGTCTGACCCGAGAAACACTGAAACAAAATTCAGTCTTATGCGGGCAAACACAAGGAGCACTTGCAGACTACACTTGAAGCATAACATCAAAGAGAGCAATCGCTGCCAACATCATCCTAAGCTCCAGAAAAGGTGAATATTTTGAAAACACCAATCCAACATAACAAGAGGCAAACGCAACCACTGAAGGTCGCAACAGGCACGAACTTGCTCGGTTCTCGGGACAGTTTTGGGATGATAGTTTTCTCGATCACTCGGTAAATATAAAACATTAATAGCTAACGTATTACTAAATTGGGCCGGAGTAACACGGCCATTATGTGAAGTCGCAGCTGCGTTACCACAAAAAGAGAAAACTGTTAATTGCAAAC